>VZZY01017397.1:70553-102525 GCA_013400335.1 Eurystomus gularis
GCCTGGGGCCAGCGGGAGGCCGGCGGCGGGCGAAGCCGCCGTGGCGAGGGGCTCGCAGCGCTGCAACGAGCCTTAGGAGGGGGCGGCAGCCTCAGGGGCACAGTGAAGGTGTGCGTTGAGATGCGAACCTTCGAACAATCACAAGGCCTGACGTGACGAGGCCGTGTATTTCACGGGGAAGCGCACCCCGGAGCTGGGTGTGCGTGCCAGGCTGCCCACCGCTGTGGCCTGGCCTCGGTTGTTGGCTGTTGGAAGCGTGAAGAGCTGTGCGTCTTCATTTTGGAGCTAAGAAAAAACGATGTTACTTCTTCTCAAAACAAATCCTGCTCGCTAGGGAAGGGAAGAGAACCAGGTGAAACCTGGCTTGAGTAACAAGAAAAGTTATTTTTATTGGCTATTTTTATACAGAGCTTTTTTAAACTAGAGGAGCCTTCATTTAATCTAATGATAAGTTGAGGTTATACCGGCTAAAAATAATTTAAGTTTCCTTGAACGGCTATTCTTAGATTCCCATCTTCGTGTCTTGTAAAACTTGTGGGATCTCATTTAGGGAGCATGGGATGTCAGGGCTGTTTATTTTGGGCCGTTGGAAGGGAGGCGGGTCGGGGCTGGTGGCAGAGCGAAGGCTGCTCAGGTGAAAAGCTGCAGCTCCAGCACCTCGCTCCTTTTGCTGTAGGATCAGGGTGGTCTGTAGCGCTCTCTGTGTGCTTGTCTCTTGCCTGTGTAGAGTTAAAATCTTGGTCTCCTAACTTGAGTGTGATACGATGGCGCAGCAGCATTGTGAAGCACTGCTGAAGGATTTCACATGCTGTGGTATCTTCCTACAGGCTGTGGTGATGGAACACTGTGCCTATCGGGAGGCAGTTCCCAGCCCTTTGTAATGGTCTAATTTCTGCATTAACCGCCAGAAAAGCACCTGGGAACTTTGTCTGGATTATCATCCCTATAAAAGGCACGGGAAGCTTTGGGTTGTGCGACAGTAAAGAAGCTGCCAGGCTGAATTGACCAAGCTGTCTGGTTCGTGCCGTGTCCTGTGTTTGAGTGGCAGGCGGTGTTGAATGCCCAGCAGAAGGCACTGGAATTACTGCAGCACACTGCTGTGCAGCTTCCTTAGCCCTGGGGAAGCTTCTCTTGCTTATTCCCAGTTGCCCATCCTGGGTTTTGAGGTATGTGGATCAACTGGCTTTGGATTTATCTGCAGATGTGTCTTGGAATATCCTTTTTGGGTATCTGATACCCTTTTTTTCCTGCTTTTTGATCCTGTTGGGATTTGGAGTCAGCAATGCCTGTAGCTTACGAAGCTCCAGTGGTGTGTTGTGATAAGGTGTGGTCTCAGGTTGACTGGGAGCTTATCTAATTTCATTGCAAGATGGCAAGAAAGAGCAACTCTTCTCTGCACCCTCCTTCTATCTGTCCCTTGCTGCTCCCCAAAACCCAAACTCTTCCATTCTCTCCCCTTCTGATCCCTCATTTCTGATCTTGGGACACTGCTTCCTCCCTGCACCACGAAGGTCTGTAGGCTGGGAGGGCCCTTTGTCCAGGGTGGTGGGTGCTGGTATTGTGTTGCCTGATGACCATCAGTCTGTGCTGGGCTGCTGCTCTGAGAAAAAGAAAAAGGCTTTCTGGGGTAGGTTGTAATTGTGACGTGCTCCCTCCCTGCTGCATTTCACATCCCACAGCTAGGCCAGTGCTGCGCAGGTCTTGTTCAAATTGCTCTGCTCCAGCCTAAATGTTTTTGGCCAGAAATGAACAACTACATTGAGAAAAAGACCCTGAGCCCATCTGTGATGGGATGGTGTTGGCATTCTAAAGCTAATTTGGATTAGAGCGAGGTGTGAAGTTATTCCGGAATACCTACTGCACTTGCTGTCGGATCAGTCTTATTCTGGGATAGGAATGCATGTTCCAATTTAGCCTAATCCTTTCTCAAAGCTAACTAATCTAAACCAGGCCAAGGCACTCTTCTGGAACGTGCCAAAGTGTAGTTAATCAAGAGAAACCTGATGTGCAG
Source organism: Eurystomus gularis (assembly GCA_013400335.1). Lineage (NCBI taxonomy): Eukaryota > Metazoa > Chordata > Aves > Coraciiformes > Coraciidae > Eurystomus > Eurystomus gularis. Next base: position 72,565 of record VZZY01017397.1, read on the forward strand.
AGAAAGCTGCCGCCTGCTCCTCTGTGCGGACACGGCCACAGAACCGGTGTGAGGGAACTGCCGTGCGGGAAGCGCACCTGGAAAGAGAATGAAGGTTTCAGTTGGGCAGTTGCTTTTGTTAAAGGAATTCTGGCTGGTTTTGAAGGCGAGAGGGCCGAGCCCTGCTCCTTTCTTACCCCAGCAGTGGTGTGAGCGGCTCCCTGCGAAGGGCTGAAAGCCGATCCTGCACAACAGGGGTGAGGGTTCCCCGGCTGGCTCCTGCACAGCTCTGCGAGCGCTGGTGTCGACACAGGAGGTGATGGATGTGCGGGAGAGCAGGGCCACGCTCCGAATGCACCCCGCAGGTGTGCGACTGCAGTGTGCCTCTAGGCACGGTCTGGTCAATGCCTGTGGTGCCCGCTAATTAGGTAGCGTCCTTAATAATGAGGAGCAATTTCTGCACCTCACTTCTGGAAGCGTGCCACAGTGGAGACAGAGAATTTTGCCTCCTGTCTTTAAAGAAATGATTGAGATAATGATGGTTCTGCCATTAAAATCAGGACCAGGTGTTTTCGAATACCTGGAGGGAGCGGGCAGCAGGCTGTGGGCTGTGCCTGGTTTGATGCAGCAGCATCGCAGCAGGCACATCAGTGCGATAAATCACTGTATCGTCTGGGCAGGGAGGGAACTCAGTCCCGAGCTGAGTTGGTGGGTAGAGGAGCGAGATGCTGTTCACTGAACTGTGGCTTCACAGCAAATCCTTTTGCGTGGGACTCGGAGGATGCGCAGGGATTTGAAAAGCGGATGTCGTGAGTTCATCTGACGGGAACGGACCCTCTGGAGTTCAGTCACAACAACTTTTACCTCCCCACTGTCTCTTTCAAGAAACTCGTGGCATTGATGTGCTCCCTTTTTCATGACTATTCCCTTCCATCGGTGAGGGGGAGAGAGAAGGGGGGTTGGTGCTGAGGGTGCTGACACTATAAAGAACATGGATTTTGCACAGTAAAAAGCTGGGAGCCACAGCAGCGTGGCAGCGGACACAAGTAGCTGTGAAACACGATGCCTGGAGCTCCGACCGGCTGCGGAGGGTGAGGGGAGAATGCAGATGACGCATTTGATTTTTAAAAAAAGTGGATAGTGTTGACAGAAACTCTATCCTGATGAAGGGCGGTAGGAAAGCATTCGATTCCTGCCGTGTCTCGAGCTCGGTTATGGTTGGTTTTGGCTCCGATTCTGCTGTTTGCCTTCTTTGGGTCCTACCCTGACATCTTGACAGTCATGTCGCTGATGTTTCTCCACTGACATTCTTCCCGTTAATTATCAAATCTGCAGCTTTCTCAGTGCAGCCATCTTCAGGAGGCAGGGCCGATGGTTGTGAACAGCAGCGGTACGCTCCAAGCGCTGCTTTGCTTTCCTCTTGAACGTTTTATTTATGGCGCACACAGGCTGTGTGGTCTGCCTGGACAGATGGTTCAGGTCAGAGACTTTGTGCGTGATGAATATGCTGCTTTACTGGTGCTTGGACTCAGAAAAGCCGAGTTCAGGTGATTTCCTTGGGGAGCGTTTGTAATGCATCCTCGTGAGCTTTGCCTCGCAGCTGTGCGAGGCATCATCAGAGCATGAAAACACCTTTGCAAGAAGGTTCTGTTCCCATTTAAGGGTTTGTAACTTTGTGGCTGGCTTTATTCCTGTTCCATTGAGTTGAATATCACCTGTTGACACAGGGACTCCTCCTGCTGTCAGTGCTCCTCTAATTAACTGAAGGGACTGTTCGTGACACGGACACGGTGCTTGGTTTGTTTATAGCCTGGGGTAGTGCCGTGGAATGCGGCGAGGGCCCGATGCTGCCCTTCTTCCTACTTTGTTCCCAGTAACGATACCCTACCAAACTCTCTTCCTGCTTTGGAAATCAACTTACTCTGCAGAAGAGCACGTTTGTGTCATTAGTTCTTATTTGTAGCCCTTCAGAGGGAGAAGGGCTGTGCTTTGTAGTGCTCTGGAGCCAACCTCAGGCTCTGGCTCCATAAATCTGTGCTGTGTGTGGGGAGGGCAAAGCAGTCATTCTCTGGAAAAGCTTTGTCCTTTTTCTTCCTTTAAAAAAATACAATTCTAGCACCTACAGGTGTAAAGTAAACCTTCAAAACTTGATCTTTTTTATAGTTTTGAACCTGCAAGTGTCAACAGTGGTAAAACCTCCTTAGCTTTACCCATCAGCAGTAGAATAAAAACCTGCAGCACTTGTGAGACGGGACCTGTTTCCAGGCTGTGAGCTCCAAGACGGGTAAATGCACCAAAGGCTGTCCCAGCGCCTGTCTCCAGAAACTGTGCAGAGGAGGAGAGGTGGAGGGTGGTTTGGCTGACGCCCTGCAGAGCGGTTTGATGTCGTAGTTGACCAATGCTTGTTGTCTGAAGGACTGTAGCTGTGCCAGAGGAGGACTCGCGGGGACGGCGAGAAGGTGAAGATGTCTCGCCCGGCATCTCGCTATTCCTTTGACGTCCCGAACCCTTGCATCAACTTTGCGACTCTGAGCGATGACGATGTGCACAACGCAGACTCCTGGTTTGGTGAGATGCTCCCGACTCCTCAGTTTGTTTTCTCTTTGGGTGAGGGCTTGGCCTGATCTTTGTTTTGGGTTGTGCCAGTGGCTCAGTCATGTTGTGAACACATCATTCATCGTGCCTGGCGTTTGGTTTTGTGATGGTTTTGTATTTAAACTTTGTCATCTGCAACTTGACGGGTGACTTTGTTAACATCATAAGGAGATTCTGAGGTATTGTTAAAACTTCCAAACATAGTACATATAGTGAAAGTCTCTCTTTCTTCACAGACCAAAAAGCCAATCTGGAGAATGTCCCTCCAGCAGAAAACCTGGCAAAGGTCTCACAGAAAAGCCCTGCTTTATCAAAGCCTGATATTATTCTGTCTTCTGTCACGTCACAAGGAATAAAAACAAGTAAGCTGGCATGGTGTGGGGGGAGAGAATAAACCGTACCTGCTTTTCGCTGACAAGATGAACAGGCCTCAGTCTGGCTTTGGTGGGACCATCTTCACATCTTGTTGTCTGGCAAGATCTTGTGTGGTTCTACCTTAGTGTTCTTCTGTGTGTGTGTGTATATGAACTGATGTTTGTCACTGTTCTCAGGTGAAAGCCAAGATGAAGACGATGGCCAAGCAGAAAGTGTGCAGACCAACATGGTTCCTCAGAACATTGTTGGGTCACTGACGAGCTGGAGAGCTGCTGCTCCTGCAGAGACCTCTCAGAGGTGAAACACTTTTGTTCGCTTTGCATGAAGATTGATGATGGTGTAATTAACAGGTTCTCGCTCTCAGGATCTGCAGTTCTAGCTGATCTTGGGTCATCCTGTGGATCCGAAGTTCTCTTATGTATGAGGACAGCTGATCTGCTTGCTAAGCTGGAGGGACCGTCTCTAGGGGTGGAAATGTAATGCAGTGTCTCACATACTTGTCAAATGAGACTTGGTAGCAGTAGGAGCTTCTGGAATGTGAGGATATCTGAAACTAAGGTGGCTTATAAAGTTTCTTTGTTTATATCTGCCTGAGTTGGGCTGAACTTGTTCTTAATATGAATGCAAAGGGCTGTGTATGCTCATATATACCAAAGAATATCAAGTTTATGGATTGTTAAGCTCAAATAATTCATGTTGTGTTTTGATTGTTGTGTTAACCACACTATTTGAGTTGGGGACGTGTTGGAGTGAGGTGATGCCCTGATGTAACCAGTGTTGTAGAGACTGTGTCTTCTCAGCCCCGTGGGAAAGCCAACCTCTGGTTTCTGTTCTCTTCTAGAGCGGCTAGAAGACAGGCTGCAACACAGAGGAAAACGCAGCAACGCAGACAGCCGGCGAGAGTCAGAGTGGAGAGAAAGGCTGATGCCTTGGTTAATAAGAACGAGGTTCCACCTCTGAAAAAAATGAGAATGTACGTCGCCAAAGCCCTCCTGTTTGGGGCTGGGAAGGGGGATACAACTGTTTCTTTGGAAAGAATTTCCACATGGCCAAGAGGGTTCTCACAGGAAGGTTAGAGGGAGGTGACCGAAACCTGATTCCCAACACCGGTCTCACAAACAAGGAGCAGTGGCTGTAAGGCCTGGAGGAAATGGTCTGTGTGGGGGTAGACATCTGAATGAGACAAGCTTGGGTTTCTAAGCTTTGTACTCCATACTTGGTGTCTGTCAGCTAGCTTTAAATCTGGCTTGACTTGTCCATCAAGAACTCATCGGGCAGCCAGTCATAAGCTAAGAAAGAGTTGCAGCTAAAATATTTCTCAAATTAGCTTTACCACCAAGATATCGTATGGTGATAAGTTTGAAGTCAGGAAATTTTAAGTGCAGTCTTCCAAACGCTGCTGTACCTCAACGAGCCATGGTACACGTGCCTCCTCAAGAACAGCCTGAGTCCCAAAAACTCAGTCATTCATCTTCCCTTCTGCAGCCTTAGAGTACCAGGGAAAGCTAGACGATCTCTGCCTGGGCCCGTGGCGAGGTAAGGCCTGTCCGGTGTCCCTTAGAACGCACCAGGTGTGGGGCTGTGGTGTGTGGTGGTGAAAGCTGCAGGGGATCTGTCATTTAGAGCGCTGTTAATTGGACTGCTTTGCCCTAACGACTTGTTGCCTTAGCTCTAGCAGCAGAGAGAAGCCGACGGAAGTATCGGAAAAGAGAGAGCCCCCGCAGAACCCTGACCTCTCCCCTGGGAGAGGGAGAAGCAAGTTGGCCGTGCCCTCCACGCCAACAGTGTTGAAGTACGTGGCTTTCTTGTGACTTGTCGGTGCTAATCACGGTTGATTTAGGTGACAGCCCTGGCTAGAGTGTTTTCAGCCTCAACTTAGCATGTGATGGTATCACGTTTAGTAAACACCGGATCACAGCAACAATATTAGGATGGAATGTACTTCACCAGCTGAACCTGTGCAAGGGAAAGCTTTTGATTTAATTTGCGGAAAAACTTATTCATGCTAGTGGATGAAGTGTGTGTACAGCAGATTGAAGTGCAAAATAGCAGCTGCAAGCTTTCTTGAACAAATAAAATCCAAACAGACCTTGTCTAGGAGTTTCCTTTTATAATGAGTGGTGCTTCTGCAATGAAGTCAGAGACAAACCTGTTCCTTTACGCTAATGTCCTGCTAATAACCAGTGAAACAGGAAGGCATCACTCAGTCTTTCACATGTTTCTCCAGGAGGACCAATCTTTCTGGCAAGCTGAAGAGTACAGAGGAGCAGGAGCTGGAGAAGATGCAGCAGTTGCAGCGGGAGGTTATGGAGCTGCGGAAGAAGAATGAGGAGTCTCTGAAAGCAGCTATTGCTGGAGCAGGTGGGCTCCAGCTGGACTGCAAGTTGAGGCTGTGCTGGGCTTGGCTGGAGGGTGCTGCACAGAGCTGTACAAGTACTGTTAAAAACAAGCATTCTAGATTTTGTGATTAGGATTAGGTGGCTTTTAATGTAGACGGGCCACTAAACTGCCTGGAAACAGGTTGGTTTGGGTTTTGTCATGTTTCAAAAAGTTATAGATGAGTTCTCCAAAAACTGCTCGACTTATTAGAAAGTAAATGCCTTTTTTTTTCTCTGAAATCCTGCCCCCACCCCAGAAGGCTTCCAGACCTTACACACTCTTTTTCTTTAGGACAACCCATGAAGAGAGCTGCTGGTCAAGTAACAAAGCCAGTTGACTTCCACTTCTGCACGGAGGATAGAATTAAACAACATGGCGAAAGCCAGCCTGGGAACGAGTACAAGGAGCTGGATTTTGCCGCGGTGCTGAGGAAGCATCCTCCTTCTCCGGTGAGAGCCAGAGCACTGCCAGCAGACCGCTGGCTAATCCGTGTTCTTTCTGCTGTTGCAACACGTGTGCAGCTGGTGTTGTGCAGAGAAGGCTGCCGCAGGAGAGCCAGGTGGTGTGCAGACCTAACTGTGAGCTCACTGCGTGTCTGCATGGGCACAGGACGCTAAAGGGCCCTTCAATGTCGTATCTTCCAGTCACGAAACTTCATGCATTAATCTTCTACTTGATGCAGTTCTCAGTGTGACTGGCTTGTGCATCTTCAGACTGTAAACACTTAGACCTAATGTTAAGAGTTATCTTCTTAAGGTCAAGTGTTCTTTTTTGGAGTTCATGAAGAGGAGGTTCTCCCTCAAGGGAGGTTCTCTTCCCGCTCTACTCTGCACTGGTGAGACCATCTCTGGAGTGCTGGGTCCAGTTCTGGGCTCCCCAGTTCAAGGGAGACAAGGAACTACTGGAGAGAGTCCAGTGGAGGCTGTGGAGATGCTGAGGGGACTGGAGAATCTCTGTGCCCAGGAAAGGCTGAGAGCCCTGGCGCTGCTGAGCTGCACAAGAGAAGACTCAGAGAGGATCTGATCAATGCTCATCAAGAGCTGAAGGGCCCATGGGGGGCAAGAGGATGGGGCCAGACTCTTGTCAGTGGTGCCCAGCGACAGGACAAGGGGCAACGGGCACCAACTGGAACCCAGGAGGTTCCATGGGAGCAGGAGAGAAACTTGTTTGGTGTGAGGGTGTGGGAGCCTGGCCCAGGCTGCCCAGAGAGGTTGTGGAGTCTCCTTCTCTGCAGAGATTCCAAAGGTGCCTGGACACGATCCTGGGCCCCCTGCTCTGGGTGAGCTGCTGGAGCAGGGGATTGGACGAGATGATCTCCAGAGGTCCCTTCCAACCCCCACCATGCTGAGATTCTGTGCTGCTTTTCAGTAAGAGGAAGGGACTGATGCTGTCAGTCAGCGAGAAAAGGCAATGTCTTTGAAGCATCCTGTGTTAAACAGCAGTAGCAACTCTGGGTTTTGCCTTTTTTTTTCTCTCCAGGTGCGGGTGCCCAAGGGACCCACCATCCCCAAACCTTTCAACCTGTCCCAGGGAAACAAAAGGAAACTCGAAGAAACCACATCAGAATACGTGTCCCTTGCTGAGCAGGTAGAAGCATTCCAAAAACGCACACCCTCTCGTTACCACTTGAGGAGCAGGAAGTCTGATGAAGGTGAGCAGTCCTGGCTGCATCCAGGTTGTCCACAGAGCTGGTGGTAGAGCAAGAAGGATGCTTTGACCCATCTACTGAGCAAACAGTCTGTGTCTGCTGCAGGCCTTGCCCTTAACTGCTGGTCTCTGACTCGAATTTATAGGCCCGGTTCCACGGAAGCTGGCAAAGGCTCGGATCACAAACCCCAAAACTCCAGTGCTTCTGACAAAGCAGCGCTTCAGACCCGTCACTTGCAAAACTACAGCAGAGTTAGAAGCAGAGGAAATGGAGAAAATGCAACAGTAAGTAAAGGTTTGATCCAGTCCTCCAAGACAGTTGTACCACACTGGAAATACTTCAGATGCCAAAATATCACTTCTCAGGAACACCCTGTTTGCGTGAAGGAATGAGTAGAGAAAAAACATTGATATTCTTTTAGCTGAGAATTGTCCTGAGGCCCTGATGGCAGGGATGTGAAAAGTGGCCAATGCTTTTTGAAGAAAGTGCTCTTAGGAGAGCTGATGGTGGGCTGAGCACAGCACAGGGTTAGTAAAGCAAACCCAGTACGGCAGTACAGCCTGCGAACACTTCGAAACCCTCCTGCAGACAGAGCTTTGGAAGAAAGCAATCCATGTTTCCTTAACATCTGGCTCTTTGAAAAGCCAAGGCGGAGTTTCCCACTGGAGCCGCACACTAACGTGTGTGTGGCACGACTGCTCCTGTACCTGAGTGTTGCTCTTTCACGGTGTGAGAAATCCCTTTCGAGGAGCTGCATCTCGCCATGTACAACGTGTCAGTGACTATCTCTGTCTTTCCCGTGTCAGGTACAAATTCAAAGCACGAGAACTCAATCACAAAATCTTTGAGGGCGGACCGCTCCTGCCCAAGAAACCCCCTGTGAAGGACCTCACACAACCCATTGGCTTCCAGTTGGAAATAGAAAAAAGGATTCAGGAGCGGGAGAGTAAGAAGCAGCAGGAGGAAGAGCACTTTGAGTTCCACTCCAGGCCATGTCCAACGAAAATACTGGAGGATGTTGTGGTAAGAAGTTTAGTAATACCCAGACCTGGGAATTGGGACTGAGGTGGCAGTTAGCTTTAAAATGTCCATAGCTATGGTGTGTTATGTATTTAATTATCTTCAGCAAACACTGTCTGTCATCAGGTAAGAACTACAAGGAGTCTGTCTTGGGCAGTGTCGGGTTGTTTCTCTGTAGTGCGTTTTCTTGGCACTTGGGCTTGAGTTAACTCCTGGCTCTTCCAAACAGGGAGTTCCAGAGAAGAAAACACTTCCTGTGACAGTCCCCAAGTCTCCAGTCTTCGCCTTGAAGAGCAGAACTCGAATGCCTGGCAGAGAGGAAGAGAAGGTAACTTGGGAATGGGCTGTGGTCAGGCCTTGTGGTCCCACCACAGCAGCTGCCTCAGCCGGCCTGCCGTGGCTCTGGTGCGATGGTCTGGTTCAGGTAGCCCCTTCCCTCCTGGCAGGCAGTTCCTCCAGTGGTCATCTCTCTCTGGGCCATGCCCTTCTAACCGTCTAGCTGCTGCTATTCATCTTACAGAAACTGAATTCTCTACAAAAGGAAAGAATTTGAACACAAGGGCACAGATTAGGGATTCTGAGGTGCTGCTGCTGTGAGGAGAGCAAACTGCTCAGATGTTTAATGACACTGCCCTTCCCCCTTGCCTTATTGAGAAGGGCAGATGTTGCACAGGATGTTTCTTCTCCCCACAGTCCCTGTAAGATCCCTGGAGGTGGGGAGCAGGATTCAGAACACGTCACGTCCTTCCTCCTTTGGTGAAGCGGATGCGAAAGAATTAGTCTGATTTGGATGGGTACTAGAACTGGCAGTGGTTTGGGAAAAGGAGGAATTGGCCTGTGGTTCAGGGTGCCTGTGGGTTGGTACTTCTTGGATTGCTCATTTCTGCAGCGTCCACGGTGTCTGCCTGGTGCTGTTGTGACCCTTCCTAAAGGAACTCTAATGTCCGTGCCTTCGCTTGGCAGGAGCTGTGTGTAGCCTCTCTACAAAAACAAAGAGTCTGGTGCTGTGTCAGATACTAACGCAAATATCCCTTTAGGAAAAAGAGGCGGTCCCCGTGATCAAAGCTAACCCAATGCCACATTATGGAGTGCCCTTCAAACCTAAAATGCCAGAGCAGAGGCATGTGGAAGTTTGCCCCTTCTCTTTTGATGCCCGGGACAAAGAGCGGCAAATACAAAAAGAGAAAAAAATAGAAGAATTGCAGAAGGAAGAGGTAAGAACTAAAAGCTACCGAAGTAAAAAGGAGGGCAGGGCTCGCCTCTTGCTGTTGGCTGTTAGACTTCCAAAGCTTCATGCCTTTGAGGAGAGGGCAGGAAAGATCTGAAGTCCTTTCTTTCAGGTGCCAAAGTTCAAAGCACTCCCTCTGCCGTACTTTGATGAAGTCAAGCTGCCAGAAAAGAAGGTCAAAAACCCAACTCAGCCTGAGCCGTTCAACCTGCAGACCGATGAACGGGGAGCTGCCAAGCTCGAGAGCTGGAAACAGCAGGTAGGGTGGGAAGAACAGCTGTGAGCAGCCAGTGAAGCTGTGATTGACTTCAGGGAGTGTCTTGCTTGAGTTGAGTCAGGATCGGAGTTTGAGCAGTGAATTATCCTGCCCCTGGAACGAGTCTTGTGCTGTGGGTTAAGGATTGGTGGATCGGGTTGGGTTTTTTCCCCTTTAGGGTAAGTGATGGAATTTACCACAACTGCATAAACACTGTGGGGTATTTCTAAGCAGCGGCTCATGTGCAGCTGGGTCCCTTTGCCGACCATCTCTGCGCTTGAGGATTTATTCATATAACTAATGTCCTGCTTTTCCCAGGTGAAGGCTGCAGTGGTCACCTTCAGGCTCTTTTTGGCTGGCAGCAAGCCATGCTTTTTGGCTTTAACATTTTTCTATGCAAATTATTTGATCAAAGCCAACCGGACTCTTCCAGTGTTGGGAGTGCTGAAGTCTGGGCGGGGGGACGTGGTCCCTTTGTTACACCTGTTGCTTGACGAGCTTTCCTCTTTTGCAGCTTAAAGAAGACTTGAAAAGGCAGAAGGAGGCGGCGTGTTTTAAAGCTCGGCCCAACACAGTGATGTACCAGGAGCCTTTTGTGCCTAAAAAGGAAAACAAGCTGTTATCAGGTGGAGTTACAAGTACTTGCTACCCAGGCTTGGCTGTGAACTCGGAACTGATGCAGCTAAATGATGTTTAGACTGGCTGTTGCCTCTTCTTTATCAGCACAGCCAATAGTGCCATGCACTTAATCAACTAATTCCCTAACAGCTTGTGTCCCAAGGGAGCAAGGGGGGGTTTCCTCTGCGCTGCCCCCGTGTCCAGCACTAACATGGCAGCTGCATTTAACAGCTATGCCACAATTGGCGGATGATTGATGTGTCCCAGCTCGGGATGAGGGCAGATAGTTTGCACAGAGCTCCCTGCAGGGACAGCTGGCATCTCTGCAGCCGCTGTCAGTCTCTGCCTCCCGTTTCTAACGAGATGAAGGCACCTACAGCTTTGGGTGCACTGGGCTGGGCTTCCTTGGGGTGTAAAATGAGCCAGAAAAGCTTGTTTGTACTAACAATCACGTGCTTGCTCCCCGCTGTGAGAACACCCGTGGCAGGGTAACGTCTGCGTTAACACGGTGCACGTCTGGGCGTAAGGTTTCCTCTTTTTCCCAAAACCTGGAGGTATCTCCTAACCACCCATGCCACGTGAAGCGCTCCAGGGGGAGGCTTCTGTTTGATGCTAGTGCTGCTCTGCTTCCCCTGACTGTCTGCACCAATGCTATCTCCTCTATTTCTAAACTTAGAGAGCCTTTCTGGTTCTGTAGTTCCTGAAAGCTTTGAGCTGGCGACAGAAAAGAGAGCTAAAGAGCGGCAAGAATTTGAGAAGCGATTGGCAAATGTAGAAGCCATAAAGGAGCAGCATCAGGAGCAGGCCAGACAGCAGCAAGAGGAGCGTGAGAAGGAAGAGGTTGCTAAGCTAAGGCAAGAGCTGGTGAGTGAGCTCTTTGAACAAGGCTGTGAGGGAACCCAAGGGGGCTGATGATGTTTTAAATGAGCTAATGTTGGTGTTGAGCTGCATTAAGACTTCTTTTTTTCAAGATCCATGTTGCAAAGTGACCCCTCGTGAACTTTTGTAGCTGGTCTTAAAATAAAAAGGCAGCTCTGCTGTGATGCTGAATTTTGGAGCTGTAGACACATAGTCATGGGACTGTTGTCAAATCCCCAACCCCACCACGTGCTGTGCCTGTTCCTGGTGCCTTGCTCCTGTGCCCGAGGCACTGTGGCAGTCTTACAGAAAGATGACTGCCTTCATCCCACCCCCTGCACGTTTCACCTCCATCATCACTGCAACAATTTCTGCTTAATTTTCCCCCTTTTTTTTAACAGGTTCATAAGGCAAACCCAATACGCAAATACCGCAGCGTAGAAGTGAAGCCCAGTGACCAGCCAGTGACTGTACCCAAGTCTCCCAACTTCTCGGACAGATTCCGGTGCTGATTTGCATCTGTGGCAGCAGGAGGGACATCCCATCCTGCTCCACTCGCTTGGTAGGCAGAGAGGGACCAGTTGTTTTTGCGTGACTGCTCAGTCTCAACTCCTGTGCTTGGTTCCATTATCGTTCTGTTGAGTAGTTTAAGTCCACCCAAGGCGGGTGGCTGAGGCACGTGCAGGCAGTGCCACGCTGTCTTCATGGCCTTGCTCCACATCTAGACACCTTCTTCTCTAGAGACTAAACCAGGTTTTTCTATTGTATACAAGTATTGTGTACCTGAACTAAATAAAAATTCCCAGTCTGATGGCTCTCTTGCTCGTGGGCTGAATCCCCGCCCTCAGGAGGGGTTCGGCAAAGGGCACTCGGTGAGAGTTCAGGGATGTTGTTGGGTACAGAAGCGTGTCTGGAAGAGATGGCTTGTCCTGGCAGGATTGGCTTCAAGTGTTTCTTAGGCTTTTAGTCTGTATTATGCTCAAATTAAGCGATGTGACTTCTGCAAACCAGCTCGTTGCAGGTCTGACCTTTCCCACTGATGTTGAGATGAGCACGAATGTGAATTTTGCCCACAATTTAAAGTAGCTCCCTGTGTATATTAGAGCATTAAACCTCCTGCTGTTTATAGCTGAAATTCTATTTGAGGAACCACTTCACTGGCAAGCGACTTGCTGCGAGCTGGCTCCTGCCAGCGTGCGTCTCTTGGCTAAAGACACGTCGTCTGCTGGCCAGCCCTGCATGGCTAGCAGAGCTAGACGTAGCCTCCAAGCTGCTGGAGGACAGAGCATCCAGCCTTGGGAAGAGGTGAGCCAACTTAGATGAAAATTTACTAAGAATTGTTTCTAACCTTAGCACTGTGGTGTGGTTTCTTACCTCGTAAGACTGTTTTAGGCCTTCCCTTGGACTCGCCTCGAGGCAAATAACTCCAAGGAGCTGTGTGAGGGCAAGAAGGGGTGAGGATACAACCACACCCTGGTGATGCTCTCAGGTGCCACTGGTGATGTGTGTGTTCCTCTTGCTCTGCTGACTCAGGTGACCCTGTGGTGCCATTTCCTGAGCCAAAGGGACTTGTGAGCGAAGGCTGCTGTGGCAGGTCAGCGGAGCTGTGCTTGAGGCCCTTTGCAGACAGAACGAGAGCAAACCCTCTGGTTCAGGCTTGGAAACATCTCAAGCTCTCTGGGCTGGCTTGGCTTCTTGTGGTTGTAATCACACGGAGGCTCTGCCTCTCCCGTGTTCGCGCATCTCTTGCCTTTATCATTTGGAAGCTGTGTGAGCGGGGGCTGCTCGCTGTTCCTGCAGTGCTGTGGATGGAGGAAAACGTGGGAAACTTCAAATGAACGTGTCCACCTAGGACAAACCTCCTCTTGTTTGGGGCTATGACAAATATTTGCTCATTTCCTCTGAGTCTGGATGCTGTTGGAGGAGTATTCTTAGTGTGTGACCTTTCATTCAGACTTTCGTTTGGGTGGAGTAAAGAAGAGAGTTAAATTTGTTGGGTGTTGGACTCTAGCCCAGGGCTCTGGTCAGAGGTGCTGCCTCATCCTTGCCAAAGTGTAGTGAGCAACTGCTGGTGTTTGGTTCCTCATCAGAGAGGTGGTGGAGGCAGAAAGTCCTCAGATAGCTGAGTTCAAAGACAAATATTTATTCATAGAATAATTTTGATTCAAAGAGACCTTTAAGCTCATGGAGTCCAACCGTTCCCCCAGCACTGCCAGGGCACCACTAACCCCTGGCCCTCAGCACCACATCTCCACGGCTTGGAAACCCCTCCAGGGATGGGGACTCCACCACTGCCCTGCCCAGCCTGGCACAGCCCTTCACAGCCCTTGCCACCAAGAAATTGTTCCTCATGTCCAACCTCAGCCTCCCCTGGTGCAACTTGAGGCTGGTTCCCCTTGTCCTATCATGCCTGAGGATGATGTTTCTGCAGGAATTCTCCTAAAAAGTACAGTGCTCAAGGGGTGTGAGGGCCAAGAGACAAGGCTCCCTTTTACCTAAATTTCAGGTTTTCCTGCCTTTCTCTTGAAGATCTTTACATGGCTGTGGCAGAACCAGGCCCCAAAGATTGATCCAGTTGTAGGACGCTTCAGCCGCGTTGTGCTGACGTTGCTGGCAGCCCCGTGTGGGGTCAGGGCGCTGTCACCAGCAGCAGCCTGGCCACAAATGCTGCTGGTCGCAGGTCACCGTGACAGCCCTGACAGGAGCAGCAGGAACTTGTAAAGTTCACAAGTTTCTTCCTAAAAAAGATCTGCAGAGATCTGACTTTCCCTCAGTCTGCCTCCGCCTGACTTCTGTGGCAGTGGAGCTGCTCTGTGGGATCTGCTGGGTGGGGACACGGCAGGACCTCGAGTGTGCCATCAAGGAACCTTCTGCCGCAGCCCTGAGCGCCTGTTCCTTGGGAGCAGCGAATATTGGTGGTGAGTCAGGGGAAAGGCTGAAGGGTGAGGAGCTGGGGAGGAATGTAAAGGCCAGCAGATAACAAGGCTGCTGAGCTGGGGCAGAGATCGGTCCCTGAAGGATGGAGCAACTGGATTTCCGTGACAGCCCTACATGGCCCCAGCTCCGGACCCGCTGAGGGGTTCGTATGCCTGACAGCTTGTCAGTTTTTTCCCAACGCTATCGTTGGGTCTAAGAAAAGATCTTACCTCTCCCCACAGCCACGGCTGCTTCTATTCCTCAGACGCTGCAAACTCAGCGAAAGGGAGCCGGGCACTGCCATGTCCTGCTGGGGTATCGGCCGGGGGTGGAGGTCTCAGGAGTCAGCCCGTAGATTTTCCCAGGCTGGTGGTGGTTCGTGTAACCTGCCGCCTTAATGAGGGGCAAAGTGGTGGGAAAACTGCTCGAGTGTAGAAGATGGGTGTCCTGGAGGAGCTGAGTGTTGGTGAGGATGGGCTTTGGATGAGGCCTCAACAGGGAAATGGTGGCTGGTGATTTCCCCGGTCCCGGTGGAGCAGATGTGGGACAATAAAGTTATGGGACTGGAGCAGGAGACTGAGGTTTGAGGGAGTGCTGCCTCTGTCTCAGCACTCGCCGTTGGAGTCAGGACAGGTTGACGAACGGAGGTAAAAATCCATATTCTCGCTGCGTGGGTTTTGTGAAAACATTCTTATATTCAAGAAGTGAAAACTCATCCGCTTTACGAGTGTGCTTTGGGAGTCAGCGGGGCTGGAAGGAGAGCGCTGGAACCGGGTACAAAAATCCTTCTCCGATGCGGTTCTAGCCGAGTTGTTACCAAAGTAATTTGCTGAACTCGGACTAGAGCTGGAACTAAACTGCAGCCGATGTTTTTCTGGACTTTGGTGCTGAAGGGTGGCTGAGAAGGGCGAGATCTTAGCTGGGGATGAGATTCTTTGTGAGAAGGCCTGATGACACTCTTGAGACCCCAGCTTTGGTTCTCGCTGGTTTCTGCAGGGATACCTTGGTGGCTGCCAGCATGGCCGGGACACCCTGTCCATGGGCAGGCCCATTGACTTCCTGGTGCCACCGCTGGCCTCAAGCTGCTGCAGAGCTCTGGAAGCTCTTGGCATGATGTTGGGATTTTTCCCAATCTTTCCCCATCACCTTGATGGGACCAGCCACAACATGTCAGCTCATCCAGGGAAGTCCTGGGTGCTGATGGAAGCGGTTAAGCTGCTGCCTGGGTTGGTCTCTGGCAGGACGGGCTGGCTGGCTGGCTTCTGTCACCACGGCATGGCCGGGATTCAGGTGGGGATCTTGTTCTCGCCCGCTCGATTTAGACGGGGTGTAGGGTTTCCCGGAGAACGGGCAGGGCTTGGCTGCGCCGAGAGACCCGTGGAAAGCAGAAAGGTTAAAGTGTGCTGCCGACCGGAGTTGTGACAACCGCGTAGCTAGGGAACCGGCGTGCTTGACGCTTTGCCAGCTATCCCCAGGACAGGCTGTTTTCCAGCTGCGGCCAACGTGGACTCTGGCTTCAGTTCCTGAATGGAGAGGGAAAGAAAACCCTCTCAGCCTGAGCAGCCGTGGTGGTTGGTTTGCTGCTCGCTCTGCACCGTGCTGCTCGCTGGGGTGTTGGGTTTTGGACCATCTGGAATCCTGGGGTGCAGCAGCTGTTGTCCTTCATAGTAAGGTTCTTGCAAGGGGCCTGTTTTCAGCTTCTCTCTCTTTGCCCGTGGCTGAATTTTGTGACTGCCGAAGAGTGGGTGCTCATCCTCACCCACACCTCCTTTGGAGAACCACTTCCACGGCTGCCCACCATCACCAGGCCTGCTCTCAGAGCTTTGCTTTCTCACCTTGACCCAAGGCTTCATGCCCAGCCACCAAGCTTGACTCTCACATGAGAGAAATGTCCCCGGAAGCCTGGCCGGGCTCCAGGCAGGCGCTCCCGCTCTCCTTGGGGAATTTCATCCCAGCTTCCACCGCGCTGCGGGGCACAACTGCAGCACGTGGGCTCCTGCTCTGCTGCCTGGTGAGGGGATGTTCTTCCACCAAGGGCTTGCTGGAAGCGTGCAGAGCCAAAAGCTGTCGGAGCAGTGGCAGCCAGTGTGTGCCTGAAGTGACGTTGGTGGCCTGCAGGTGCCTGGCAGCCGTCGGCCGGAGGAAGGGAGAGGCAATTCCAAACTGTACGGTGGCGATGACAGTCGGTGGGCAGAGTCCCCGCTGCCCAGGGCACGTCGTCTCGCAGGTATTCCTGCCAGCGTGCCCTGCGGAGGCTGAGCTGGGGGGACTCCCACTCGCCACGGGAATGGGCGGTGTGGGTGCCACAGTCCAAGAGCCATGGATGCTGGTGATGCTCCAACCTCTGCACGCCCACAGCTGCACTGGCGCTGCCGATGGAGCCGCGTGCCTGCTCCTGCAGGATTCCTCTTGGTTCTCATCATTTCCAGGACCTGCCGCTGATCTTGGGAAGAACCACCCCTGGGGCGGGGGACGGCTGTGTCCCCAGCCTGGCTTGTGTCACTCTTGATGTGATGTGTGAGCCACAGCTCCTGTGGCCAAGCTGGACCGCGGCCCATGGTGCGCAGAAGCCAGTGGCTCGCTGGGAGCCGGGATTTGGGAGTGTGGAGCAGCTGTGTCCATATCCCTGCCTGGACAGTGGTGCACCCTCCTGGGAGGAGCTGCAGGTAAGGTGAGCATCATCGAGGGCTGCTGCGCCTACACTGGTGGCCTTGGCTCAACCACGAGTCCCATTTGGGAGCAGCAGAGCTTAGCATCTGGCAGGGCTTGATCTCCCTGGGCTGGAGAGACCCATCCATCAGCTGGGTGGGGCCAAGGCTGGAGGAGCAGCAGGAATCTCAGCCTCTGCAGGGACACCCGGCCCCTGGAGAGCTCCGTTCCCCCAGTGAGCACCAGCACTTGGCCTTCACTGCCCCAGCCACCAGCAGAGCCCGCTGAAGGAGCAGGGTGCCCGTGCCTGGCTGGGGTAGCGAGGAGTGATGTGGGGCAGCTCTGGGGGCAGCTGGCCCCTGGCAGCCTCCGCCACCTCTCTCTTGCTGGGAGCTGCTGTCCCTGCTTTATCACCCCTCACTGAGCACTGGCCTCCCCTGTCCCCCCCAGAAAGGATCACCCGCCCTTCCTCCTCCCTGCGCTGGCATTCCTGCTGCCCTGACAGGATAAATGGCTGTTCTGGGTTTTTAATAGTTGGTATTATTGGAGTGCTTTTGCCTGGCAGCGCTGGCCGGGGAGGGCTGGGTCCGGTTACCGGGGGTTCCTCCTGCAAACCCCCCCTGCCCTCAGCAGAAACCCGAGCAGCGGGCGGTAGTCTGCGTGCCCTTGGTGAACACGGCTTTCCTCACGTTAAGGTTGAAAGATTTAAAGTAAGCAGGGCTCTGCTGAGTGGAGGGACCAGGTGGAAGCCTGGCACAGCCCTTGGGCATCCATTGGCTTCAGGACCCGGCGTGGTTGTGCCCTTGGCCTTGCCCAGCTCCGCTTGTGGCTGTGGCAGCCGCTGGCACAGCCCAGCCCGTGGTGCTCATCTCCCAGGGGTTCTGTGCCCAGGTTCAGCCCCGCGCAGTCCTGGGGTGCTGGACTCCAGCAGGGCTGGCAGTGCCCGTGCACAGCCCGACCCCTCCGCGAGCCCCCAGCTCCTTTGTTCTCTCCCTGATCCCCAAAACACTTCATTTTACAGGAAATTGAAGTTGTCTTATGGGTTCCTAGCGGAACCTGCAGCCACTGGCCAGTGCCTTGTTACCAACTCCTGCCACCTTTCAGGGGCTGGCAGCGGCGCCCTCGGGGGCCACGTTGTGCCCATAGAGCTCAGTGTCCTCCACTGTTCTCCCCAGGGCTGGTGCCCGCTCAGTGGCACAGGGGCTGGCACCGTCCCCGGCTGCTCCCGGCCACTCTCACCATGGGGTGGACAGTGGCCACCTCGTGTCACCTGCGGGCACCTTGCAAGTACTCGGCCACTCAGGTGGTGTTCGCCTTGGCCAAGTCACCCCCGTGGGATGTTTCTGGGGCGCTGCTGTGGCCGGTGCCAGCCCTCGCTGCAGTGCTGTGCCTGCGTGTCCCCAGCCCGCGGGGGACAGGGAAGATGGCGTGTCCTTTGAACGGGCTCCAGCAGCGACAGGTGTTGGGAAAGGCGAAGCGGGACGGCTCCCGCTGCTGTAAGGGATCCTCCTCTGCCCGCACTAATCCAGCTCCGTTACACCCGGGATAGAAGAGGCTGCTCCCTCCGGGCACTGCCACAGTTCGGATGCTGCCCTCCTGACCACCCTCTGCACCCGCACCCAGGTAAAGGGGCTGGGGGGTCCCCATGGCTGCCCGCTCGGGGTATGGCACTGGGGGGTCCTGGGGAGAGCAGAGCCCCCGGCCCCCGGGGGAATGTCTCTGTCCCCACGGGCTCCCCACGCTGAGCTGTGGGACCTCTTGGTCCGGGACTGCTCTGCCACAGCTCCTGTCCCAGTAAGACCAGCAAGCGACTCTTCTCTTACTGCGATGGTCACTGGTGGGTTTATTCTAGGGCTGGGCTGTCGCAACCTCTGGGTGGTTGTTCAAGGGGGGTGTTTAGGGACGGGAAGAGCAGAGGTTGCTGGGCAGGGAGGGGCAGCGGAGCCCAGGGCAGAGTGAAGATTTGGGTAACGGGCACGGGGCTGGAGGGAATGGGGTGGCAGCATGTGCAGGGACGTGGACACCAGCAGGTCCCCTACATGGGGATGGCTGGGGCAGGGGGACGGGCAGTGCTGGCGGCTGCTGGGGCCGGGGGTCCGGGTGGTCTCTGAGGAGATGAGGCTCTGCCAGGGCGGCCAGACCCGCCGGTGCGGTTCAGGGTGGGCAGCGGTGGGGCTGTGCTGGGTGATGCTCACCTCGTCTGATCCCCACCCCGCCAGCCTGGGTACAGAGCTGGTGTCCCCTGCCCTGCCATGGGGGGACGTGGCCTTAACTTGGCAGCGTGGCGGCCCCGCGCCGGCTGTCCGGGCGCCCCGTGGCAGCGACAGGTGCCGGCATCAGCCATCGATCAGTCACCGCTGAGCAGATACCGGGGTGTAACAGGATGGTGCAAGTGATCGGCGGGCACAGGGGGCCCCCGGCTCGATGCCACCGGCCGGGCAGTGGGGATGTGGCTCCTGGCTGGGTGGCAGCAGCTCATCCCTCTTCTGTGGGAGCAGAGCTGCTGCCCTCGTCCTGCTGTGCCCATGTGTAGGGTGTCAGGTCTGGGGACCCCTCAGCTTCTGTCTTCTCTCCTGCAGGAGCCTGGCCGAACCAGGAGCACCGCAGGGCAGCCACCTCCAACCCAGAGAGTCCTCATGGAGCAGGGCGATGGGGCGGGCAGCGTGCCCGGCGCTGGGGGGGGTGGTGGCACGGCCTCCCCCAAAGCAGAGGGCAGCTCAGCCCAGTTGGTGCCAGCGGCTCCAAAGGCTGCCCAGGCCAGGGAGGCGGCACCTGGGGAGGGGATGGTGCCGGCTATCTCCGAGGTGCAGGATGAAGGAAAGGACAAGATTGGGCAGGAGAAGGCTCCGGCTGCTTCCACAGCTCAGGATGGGGCTCAGGCAAAGCCTGGGCAGGAGAAGGCTGCAGGAGAGGCTGGAGGAGAGAAGGCAGAGCTGGCTGAGAAGACAGCCCCAACTGCTCCAGAACCCCGGGATGGAGGGAAGGCAGAGGAGGCAACTTCAGCTGCACAGCAGGATGGAGGACAGGCGGCATCCCCAGAGAAGGTGCCAGCTGCTGCCAAGGCTCAGGATGGAGGGAAGCATGGGAAGAATGAGCCTGGGAAGGAGAAAGCTCCAGCTGCGGGAGAGCCCAAAGGAGGGAAAGCTCCGAATGCTGCCAAGGCTCAGGACAGAGAGAAGGACAGGCCCAAGGAGAAGGCAGCTCTGGCTGCAGGAGAGCCCAAAGGAGAGCAGGCAGCGCCCGGGGAGGGGAAGGGCCCGGCTGCAGCAGAGGCTCGGGACAGAGGGAAGGACGAGCCGAGGAAGGAGCAAGCCCCTGGAGGGTTAGAGGCTGAGGGTGGTGGGAAAGAAGAGCCTGTGGAGCAGGCTCGAGCTGCAGCGGGTGCTGAAGGAGGGAAGGCAAAGCCCACAGAGGAGACGGCCTTGACTGCGGCACAGGCTCAGGATGGAGGCAAAGAGGAGCCTACAAAGGAGAAGGTCCCAGCTGCTGGAAAAGCTCAGGATGGGGAGAAGGCAGCAGCAAAGGTGGAGAAAACTCCAGCTGATAAAAAGCCTGCAAAGGAGAAGGCTCCAGATGCTGCCAAGGCTCAGGGTGAAGAGAAGGCAGCAGCAAAGGCAGAAAAAGCCTTGGCTGCAAACAAGGCTCAAGATGGGGGCAAAGAGGAGCCTGCAAAGGAGAAAGCTGCAGATGCCGCAAAGGCTCAGGATGGAGGGAAGAAACCTGCAAAGGCAGAGAAAACCCCAGCTGATAAAAGGCCTGCAAAGGAGAAGGCTCCAGCTGCTGTAAAGGCTCCGGATGGAGAGAGTAAAGGGTCAAAGGCAGAAAAAGCCCCAGCTGCAAAAAAGGCTCAAGATGGAGGCAAGGAAGAGCCTGCAAAGGAGAAAGCCACAGCTCCTGCGAAGGAAAAGGCCTCAGTTGCAGCAAAGGTGCAGGATGGAGGGAAGAAAGCTGCAAAGGTGGAAAAACCCACGGTTGCATCAAAGGCTGAAGGCGGAGGAAAAGAAGAGCCTGCAAAGGAGAAGGTCCCAGTGGCTGCGAAGGAGAAGAACTCGGCTGCTGTGAAGGCTGAGGAGGGAGGGAAGAAGGCTGCAAAGGTGGAATCACCGCCGGCTGCAGCAGAAGCAGGGTCTGGAGGCGAGGAGCCCGCGGAGGCAGCGGCCAAGGCTCGGGGTGAAGAGGGAAAAGCTGCCAAGGCAGAGGGGACTGATGAGCAGCAGCAGCCAAGGGGTCCCGAGCCCCCACGCCCGGCTCTGCTGCAGAGCCTGAGCTGCCCCGCTGCCTGCCAGAGGTACCGGCACCCTCCCGGGATGGGATCCCCTCCCCGGGGGGCTGCTGGGCTTGGCTGGGCTCTGCTCACCTCCTGCTCCTGCTTCCAGGGAGGAGCAGCCCTGGGCCGAGGTGATGGGGATGATACCAGAGGAGACCACAGCGGTGGAACCGAGAGAGGGTCCAGCAGAGCCTGGCCCTGCCCCGCCAGCCCTGGGGGACCCGCAGCCCCCAGAGCCCCCCAGCACCCCCCAGGAGAGGACATTGCCCAGTGCCACGGGGCAACCAGCCTCCACGGCGGCAGAGCCACCCCCCAGCCCCTACCTCACCCCCGATTTTGGGAAGGAAGACCCTTCTGAGATACTGGGTAAGGCTGTGAGGTCCCTGCCTTATCCTTGCACCCTGGGACCCTCTGTGGGTGTCACCCCAGGGTCCCCCATGGTCCTGCCATGCTGCCACCCTGTGCTCTTGGCTCATCACCTGCCCGGTCACCTTTTGAGCTCCTGCTTCGCTATAAATGGGGCTAAAAGCCTCGAGTCCTCTCCCTGGGCTGCTCCAGCCTGGCACGGTTCCTGGGGCTGCCCGGGAGGAAGAGAAGCCTGGGGAGTGACAACCACCGGCTGGCCAGTGGCAGGGGCCAGCGTGTCCCCGTGTCCTCGCAGGGAGGGCAGGGCTGGGGCTGCACCCACCGTGGGGCAGCGGGGGCTCCTGGGGGTCCCTCCTGGCAGGGTGGCCCAGGATGGGGGTGTGGGGCCTGTCCTCAGAGGGTGTGCAGGTGGTGGCATGGAGGAGGTGGTGGCCCAGAGAGGGTGACACGCAGCAGCATGGCCTGGAGAGGGCGAGCGTGACATGTGGGAGGGGGGGAGTGGGTGCCGTGCAGTAGGATGGGTGCTGTGGGGTGGGTGCCATGCAGCAGGACGATGCCGTGTGTCCCCCTCGGGGGGTGCAGCGTGTCCCGGAGCAGCAGACAACCAGGAGACCTTGATGGGTAGCCCAGCGCTTGGCAGCTGGCCACATCCTGCACTCGCAGGCTTGGCTGGGTCCTGCCTTCGCCCTGCACCACCCCGGGTGTGCTCCCAGCCTGCAGCACCCCAGGGTGCCCAGTGTTGGGGTCCCCCAGCCAGGCAGCTCCTCTTCTCACCCCAGTCCTCCTCTCTGGGCAGACGATGTCCCCCCGCCACCAGCACCCTTCGCACACCGCATCGTCACCCTGCGATCTGCCAGCGTCAGCTCCCAGTTCAACCTCGACTCCAAGGACATCCTGGGAGGGTAAAGAGGGGCCACAGGAGGGTGTGGGATGCCCAGCTTTGCCCCGGCACTGCCCCAAACTGCCATCAGCAGCTCTGGGCAATGGCTCTGGCCTGATGGCACTTCTCTGGCAGGATGAGTGGGGAGGGGGGTGGTGGGCAGCACCCCAGAGCAACGTGGGGGTCCCCAGCAGCCTGGGCAGCTGATGGTGTTGGCATCTCTCCCTTTCTCCCTCCCAAGGGGCAAGTTTGGTGAAGTTCACACGTGCACGGAGAAGGAGACGGGGCTGAAGCTGGCGGCCAAAGTGATCCGGAAACAGGGCGCCAAGGACAAGGTCTGACCGATGCCGGGGCAGGGGCTCCTCCTGGCCATGGTGCCACCAGCAAGTGGCCTGGCCGAGGTGGTGGGTGGCTGTGCTATGCCCAGCGTGTTCCTGGTGCTGTGACATGGCCTGTCTCCATGCCGGTGGCTCAGCCAGGTCTGACACCCTGCACTGCCGCGGGGCTTCTTCTGCAGGAGATGGTGCTGCTAGAGATTGATGTGATGAACCAGCTGAACCACCACAACCTCATCCAGCTCTATGATGCCATCGAGACACCTCGGGAGATCATCCTCTTCATGGAGTAGTGAGTGCCGGGGCAGCACCATGTGGGACCCGATGCCTGGGTGAGGGACACCATTGTGGGGATGCTCTAGAGATGGAACAGATGTGCCGGCCCCTCACCAAGCAGAAAGGGTTGGTCCCAGGGAATGTCTCTTACCATACCCATTCCCTCTTGCATACCTTCTCATCTCATGCTGGTCTTGGAAGCAACCTCAGGTTCTGCCTGGCTGGGACAGCATCTCCTTCCATTGCAGTTGTGTTGAGGGTGGAGATAAACCAGGTCCTTCCCGCACAGCTCCTTTTCCCCTTGTCCATGTGCTCCAGGAGGCTGAGGCTGTGCTGGGGCTGTTCTGCTCTACAAACCCCAGGGGAGCTGAGGTGTCCTGGGACAACCTCTCCTTGCTGCCCTGGGGGTCTATGTTGAACCCTGGCACGGGCTCATCCCACTGTGGCTCTGCTCAGCCTCTACACCAGTATCTCCAGGGTCCTTGGGGTGGGTGGGGGGCTCTGCAGGAGGTTGGCATGGGGCAGGGAGCCCCAGGTGACCCCCACGGTCCATTCCCATGCAGTGTGGAGGGCGGTGAGCTCTTTGAGCGGATCATCGATGATGACTACCACCTGACGGAGGTGGACTGCATGGTCTTTGTCCGGCAGATCTGCGAGGGCATCCGCTTCATGCACCACATGCGTGTCCTTCACCTCGACCTCAAGGTGTGGGGTCTGGGGGGTGATGGCGGGGTCTGGGGGGTGATGACAGGGTCCAGCTGCTGCACATGGGGGTGGGGGAGGCTGGAGCATGGAGGAGCAGTGGGTGTTTGCAGCCATCGAAGTGAGGACAGCATGTCCCCAGCACCGGGCAGCTGTGGAAGAGGTGTCTGCAAGTTGGTATCGCTCTGGGGCGGGTCAGCCATGGCCTGCCAGACCCATGCACTGGAGATATCCCTTCTTGGTGGTGGGGCAATGGTCTCCCTGTCTCCACAGCCTGAGAACATCCTCTGTGTTGCTGCCGTCGGGCACATGGTGAAGATCATCGACTTTGGGCTGGCTCGAAGGTGCCATCTTTCCCCCCTTGGCTCCATCCCTCCTCTCTGTGGGTGCTGGGAGCCCCAGGACCCACAGTGGTCAACTGGCTCTCCCTGGCTGGCACAGAAAGGGGACAGTGGTTTAGGGGATCAGCCTGTCCCCCTCCTGCTGATTCACCGCCCTGACTGCAGGTACAACCCCCAGGAGAAGCTGAAGGTGAACTTTGGCACCCCTGAATTCCTCTCCCCGGAGGTGGTCAACTACGAGCAGGTCTCCTACTCCACAGACATGTGGAGCATGGGCGTCATCACCTACATGCTGTACGTTGGGGCTGGGCGAGGGGCTGACAGTGCTGGGCCTCACTCCCTGGGGCAGTCCTGGCCAGATTGGCCCCATTCTTGGGGGGACTGGGAGATGCCACAGCCTGAGGACACCCGGCTCCTCACCCCCCTGTGCCCCCAGGCTCAGCGGCCTCTCCCCCTTTTTGGGCGACAATGACACCGAGACGCTCAACAACGTCCTGGCTGCCAACTGGTACTTTGATGAAGAGACCTTCGAGAGCGTCTCTGATGAGGCCAAGGACTTCGTCTCAAACCTCATCATCAAGGAGAAGAGGTGTGAGTCTGGTAGCAGCTGTGGGGGTCCTAGGGTAGCATCCCCAGAGCTGTGTGCCCAGCCCCTGGGTACCACGTGTTGCCCTTTCCACTGGGACCAGCCGCATCCCCTCATGTCCTGTGCCAAAGGAGCCTTGTCAGACCCTGTCCTGGCTGCTGGCTGTCCCAAGCAGAGCACCGTGTCCCTCTGGGGTCACCTGCCCCAAATAGGACATGCTGGACCACTCAGAGTCCTGCCCAGTCCCACCCGTCCCTGGGCACATCCCTCTGGCTGGGTCCTTCCTGCAGGTTTTTGAGGTTTTGAGGATCTTGGCTGGGTGGAGAACGGGGGTGGCTGGAGGAGAAGGGCTTGAGCAGGGGTGACCCAGGTTCCTCTCTTCCCCAGCGCCCGGATGAGTGCTGCCCAGTGCCTGCAGCATCCCTGGCTCAACAACCTGGCAGAGAAGGCCAAGCGCTGCAACCGCCGGCTCAAGTCCCAAGTGCTGCTCAAGAAATACGTCATGCGGCGGCGCTGGAAGGTGCGAGGGGCTGGGGAGAGGGGCAAGGGGAGCTGGGGGGGTTGCCAGCCTCTGCCTGTCCTGGCAGATGCCATCTGGGCCCTGGAGGATGGCTCTGTCTCGCTGTGCTGCTGGCAGCCGGGGCTCAAAGGCTGGGGACCCCTGAACCTGGAGAAGGGCTCCCCAGCATCAGGGTCCTTGTGTGGGTGCCCCCAGGGTGGAAAACCCATCAAGCATGGGTCCCTTTGGGGTGGTGTCCCCTGAGCTGACCCCAAGAGCACTTTTAGGGGCAGGACTGGTATCAGGACAGTGAAGGGGATAATCCCCACCACCAGCCCCACACCTCCCCCTGCTCCCCTCCCATGCAGCCTGGCTCAGAGGGTGCCCAGGGGCTGCCCACTCCCCAGCCCTGCTCCTCGCCAATCCTGGGAGCAAGGTCTGGCTCAGCCTCCGGTGCTCCCACCTCCTCGGTAGGATGAGCATCTCTCGTCTTCCCCCTTTACAGAAAAACTTCATCGGGGTGTGTGCTGCCAACCGCTTCAAGAAGATCACCAGCTCGGGGTCTCTGACGGCACTGGGAGTCTGAGCAGGGGCTCCTGGGGGAGTCAAGGCTAGAGAGGAACCGCTTGAGAGGGTCCCACGTCTGTCTTGCTTCTGAACGGCAGCAGGACCTCGCTGGGCTCCTTGCTTCCCACCACAGGGGCCAGAGGCTGGAGCCGCGCAGCCCCCTCCCTGCCCGCACCGCTGCACCCCTGCTCCCTGCCCCACGTCATCGCCACCGTGGATGCTGCTCTGCTGCGTTCCCTGGGGCTGCCCTGCCTTGGCTGCAGGACTTCTGGGGGGCCAGGACCCCGCTGGGCTCCTCGCCTGGAGCTGCTCTGCTGAGCTCCTCCCAGCCCGCGTGGCATTGCTGTGCTGGCGACATTGGCAGTGCCCTCCTGGGGCTCCATCCCTCCCCATCCCCGGTGAGCCGATGCTCCCGTCTGGATCCCCTCAGACTTCGAGGCCGTTCCTGAGCGGTGGTTTCTGGTCTCATGCCTGGCCTGGCTGCACGATGCTCGACCCGCAGTATTTCTGCTCTGCTCACGCTTCTTCTCCAAGGAGAACGCCCGGCCCGCTGTGAGCCCCGCTGCCTGCGCGCTTGCTGCTACCTTGGGCCCAAGACTCGTGTGCTCGGCTCTGTAAATGCTGCAGCTCTGCCATTGCTGGACCCCAAGCTCCCAACCTCCTTCCCCTGTGCTGTGGCTCGGCGTGAGGGTGCCCAAAGGCCGGTGTGGACCCTCACCCTGGCGCTTTGGCACCGGAGCCAGGGCCGTAGCATCTCCTCCCTGGCCAGGCGGGCGTGCGGGAGCGGAGCTGGCCCTGAGCAGCCGCTCACACAGGAAGGGAGGAAGCGTGGAGCACGCTTCCAGCAGTGTCCTCAGCTGGGAGCCAGCGAGGGAAGAAGGAGGCTTTGTGTTCCTCCTGCCCTCCCTGCCCTTCAGCTCTGCCAGCGGGGGAAAAACACAACCTCTGCTTCCCCCTGTCCGCGCCAGAGCGAGCTGAGCGAGGCGGCCTAATGCGGAGCAGCTGGACCGCGCTCCCCCGAGCATCGCTCCAGCCCCGACCACCAACGCACCGGAACTGCGGGGCTGCGGCCCCCCACACCGCGCCTGGGGGTTCCTCGGGACCTGCCGGGCTGTGGGAGCCTCCCCCCAACCTCCTTCCCCTCCGCCTGCACCCCTCGCTGCTGCTGCAGGAAGGGCATCCCTTGGGCTTTGCTATTTCCCCTGGGGGAGGGGATGGGGGGCTGCTGGGGTCTCCTGCTGCCCCCCGGCTTTGGCTTTTGCCACGGCCGGGGTTGTGTGTTTGTTCCGGGGCTGCCTGTGACCTCTGCATCTGCTGGAAAATCCCTGGGGAGAGGCAGGGGGAGGCAATGGCCCCCCAGCCCCACTGCCTGCTGCGGGTGAGGGGGCTTCGGGCTCGTCCCCATGGGGCAGGGGATACGGCTCGTGGGACCCTGCCCAGCGCCAGTGTCCTGCCTGGCTCTTGCCTTCTTGTAAATAAATGTACAGGTCTGTCTGCAACCAGCCCCTGCCCTGTGGGCCCAGGGGGGCTGCTCCCACCCTCGTGGGCCATGGAGGTCTGCAAAGAGGGCATGGGAAGTGACACCTCATCCCCAGAGTAGAGGGGACAGGGAAGGACCTGGCCATGCTGGTGAGCACCTTGTGAGTCCCTGGTGCTGTGCAGTGCCAAGGGGTTCTGGTCTCTGCACCCCACGGCTGCGTGGCACCTACTGCCTCTGAGCACCCAGGGTGCTGGGGAAAGGATGGACGGATGGATGGAGGGTCAGGGGTGGTCCTCATGGCAGCAGCATCTGCCCAAGTGGGATGGGATGCCAAGGCAAGGCTGGTGGGGGTCCGGTGTCCCTCTGCCCATGGGGCTGCAGCCGGCCCCGAAGCAGTTAAGGCTGCCCGGGGTCTGGACGCAGGTCCCGCCGCGGGCGTCCCTCCCAGCCGCTTCCTGCCGGCAGCCTTTGACCGGTTCCTGTCGGTGACCACCCTGTGGGCCTGGAAGCCAGCGCAGCCCCATCTGGTTTGAGTTACGCTCCGTGGTGGTGACGTCGCCTTCCTGTCTGGCCCCAGGAGCCGCGTGTTGCCCCAGCCCTGGGGGCTGCAGGGCCATGCCGTGGGGTGGCCCACGCGGCTCCCGGCCAGCCTGTCACACCCATGGACACTCCTGGCACCCTGAGCTGCTCCGGGGAATCTGTTGCTGGACACAGCCCTACGTGTGCATGGCTGCCATACGAGGATGCACCGGCTCATCCCTGTGCACCGTGGCCAGGGTGGGGGATGCCAACCTCACAGCCCAGCTTGGTTTCTCCAGCGCCCTCCTCTGCTGCCCCAGGACCCCATGGGAGCACCCATCGTGCCTCCATTAAAGCCACGGGACCAGCATCTATGGGAGCAGCCATGGTCCCATCCCTTGCTCCCGGCTGAGGGGCAGGACAGGGCTCGGGAGCCCCCCACGCCTTGCTGGGGGAACTGGCCCTACCACGGGTGATGGGCACGGTGACAGGGCCGGTCCTGGTCCAGCAGAGGCCACCACAGCCGGTGGGGGCTCCTTGTCGCCTCTGTGGATGCAGGGTGCAGAGCAGCGCCCTTTCCCCATCCCCACCCGCGCCCCGTCCCCTGAACCAGCAGCAGGTTTGCCCTGTGACCGGGTGCAAGCCCAGTCCCCTCTCCCCAGGGAGAGGGCGAGTGGGCTGGGGGCCAGGCCACCCACCGCCAGCCGGGAGCAAGCTGGGGAGGAGGCAGGGCAGGGAGAGCCGTGGTGGAGAACAGGAGCACCGGGAGAGCGTGGTCCCCATGGCCACGGTGCTGTGGGCAGCCAGGCTTCATGAAGCGGGGTCCCCATCCCCAGGGCCTGCAGCTCGGGGGGGTCGCTGGGATGCTGCCCGGGATGCTGCCCTGCTCCCAGAGCAGGGATCCCGTCCTGGGGCACTGCGTGGGGCCGAGGCCGCGTGTTCCCAGCCGGAGCGGGCGATGGGCCCGGCTGCGCTTCGTGGGAACCAGACGGCCCCCGGGCACCGCTGCGGCTTCGCTTCCTCCCGCGCCCCCGGGGACGTGCGAGGGAGGGGGCTGAGGTCAGCCGCTCGCCGCCGGCCGCTCTGGAGACGCCAGCATGATGTAGACGCTCAAATATTGTTTTCCACTGGGGAGGGGAAAAAAAAAAAAGAATATGGAGAAAAGAGAGGCCCAAGGCTGTGTGGCTGTCCTCGATGACGAAGGGTGGCCCCCCCCGCTGCCCTGCCTGGGGCTGGGACGTGGCCATGGCCCAGCAGCGGCTGTCTGGGGGCTGATAACGGGGCTGACGCGGCCACCGAGTTCCTGGTCCCCGAGTGACGCCAGCACCGTCCTTCAGTGCCAGCGCGGCCCCCACAGAGACCCCCAGGACTAGCCAAGCGGGGGTCTCGCTGCCGTCGGGTGGGCCGGGGGGGCTCTGCCAGGAACCCACTCCCCACGGCAACATTGAGACCCCCCCGCCAGCCTGGCATCTTCCCCCATGCCCACCATGGGGCTGGCTGTGCTGTGGGGTCCAGGCATTGCTGCTCCGGGGGTCCCCCCTCTCCCAGCCCGGGTGGTTGGGATGGGGGCACGGGCACAGCCCCCACTTTGCCAGCATCGCTCTGGCCCCGCTCCAGCGCTGTGGAGATGCTGGTCCCAGTGTCCCGGCAGTGTGTGGGAAGGGGCTGGCGGCCAGCTCTCAAAGCCGGGGCAGTGTGGGGATCCCCGCCTCCGCCAGTGCCCCCCAGCCCGGCCAACCAGGGCAGGTCCCGGTGCCCAGCCCGGTGATGGCAGCGGTGACTCAGCCGGTGCCTCCTCACCGGCAGCCGCCCGGCGTGATTCAGGTCGGAGGAATCCACTTTCCCGACTGTTCCCACCGCAGCCCCTGGCACAGCCCAGCTCGGGGGGTGCCCGGGCCTCGGGGGCTCTGCAGGGACCTGGGGGGACCCTGGCCAGGCACTGGCACGGCCCCGAGCAGTGACAGCGAGGGGAGGGAGCTCTGTGCCCGCAGAGCAGAGCCCCCCCCCCCGCCGTGCCACTGTCCCCTGGCCCTTCATGGACGGGGTTCCCTCCAGCTACCCCAGGACAGGGCTCTGGGGGCTCCTGCCCCCGTGTTGCAGCAGGACCTTGTCCCCAGCATCGCCCAGGGATGCAGCACCCGGATGCAGGGGCCCTGAGCCAGGCCATGCCCCGTCCCCCCGCGGCCTCACCGTCCATCAGTGATCGCTGATGGAGGGGCCAGCAGGGTGGGGGCTGCGCTGGGTGGCCTCGGGGACATGTCCCCCCCCTCCACCACTACCTGGGCTGGGGCAGAAGGTCCCCAGCTCACCCTTGCCCGCTGCCCACCCCGAGCGGGGCACAGAGACCACAGAGGCAGCGTTGGGGAACGTGCTTTATTTGGTGCCTGGGCCGGGGGTGTCCCGGGGGGTGTCCAGTCCCTCACGCGAAGAAGAACATGCCGGGTGTCCGGTAGAGGCAGGGCGGCAGCCCCAGAGGGTAACCATTGCCCCCCTGCAGCGGGATCGCACCCCCCGGCCCCCACGGCTCCTTCTGCTCGCCCGCCCGTGGCCCCACAGCCCCAAAGGGCGGCTGGCGGGGGGCAGCGGGGGCCGGGGGGGGCGGGGCCAGGAGATGCTCCAGCG
>VZZY01017397.1:108115-118726 GCA_013400335.1 Eurystomus gularis
GGGGGAAAGGGCGAAGGGACGGATGGACCGATGGACGGGGACACGGGGCGGCCCATGGGAGGGGAGATGGAGCCATCCACAGGAGAAGGGACAGAGCAACCCATGGGAGAAGGGACGGGGTCACCCACGGGAGAGGGGACGGGGTCACCCACGGGAGAGGGGACCGGGTCACCCATGGGAGATGGGATGGGGTCACCCATGGGAGAGGGGGACACCCACCTCACACCCACGGGAGAGGGAACAGGGCAACCCATAGGAGAGAGGACACCAACTTTGTACCCATAGGAGAGGGGACACCGACTTCGTACCCACAGGAGAGGGGACAAGGCAGCCGATGGGAGAGGGGACCGGGCCACCCACGGGAGAGGGGACAGGGCACCAGAAAGCACAGGGGATGCCCTGCACCACCCCGGCTGCCTCCTCAGACTTTTAGGGCTCCCACATGCTCCTTGCAGGTGACAAGGGACCCTGCTCCCTGTCCTCCTGCTTCAGGGACCAGGACACCTCCCTGCCCTGGGGTCCATGTCCTCCTGTGGGGACCAGCATCCCAGCCCAGGGGTGTGGGGAGCTGCAGGAACAGCCACGGGGTTTCCAGGCTGGTGTGAGCGGTGATGTTGCCCCGTCTCTCAAATCTTTGCTCCACTCTAACGCTTGCATATGCCTCATGGGGCTCTGGGTGTGAACGGCGAATAGGTGGGAAGCACCACGGTGAGCTGTGCCAGGGGCCAGCGAGGAAGCCTGACTCATCCCATGCTCGTCTCGGCTCCCCGCGGGCCCTGGGGTTCCTGGCAGAAGCCATCCCCGCAGAAGAGATGCAGGAGCCATGGTCATGGTGCTTTTGGGCACCAGCCTTCCCACGCCTGCACTGCTCTGCGGGAGGTGGGTGCACGTCTTGGTGCACATGTGGGTGAGGTGGGTGTCAGCACAGGGTCCCAGTCAGCCCCTCTGCTCCCGGCTGGCACCTGAGCATCCTCGCTCAGTGCCACAGCTGCCAGGAGGGTCTGTCTCTCCATCCTTCCAGTGAGGAGCCAGGCTTAGCCATCCTTTCAGGAGGAAGAGGGATTTCATCCCAGTAGGGCAGGGATGGAGCTGGCTGGTACCAAGCACTGCTTGGCAGCCCTTGCAAAGGGCTGCGCTCATGTTGTGACCCCCCACCCGCCCCAGCAGCAGGGCATGGCCTGGCTGGGCTTTGCCCTCTGGGCTCACTGGGCCGAGCTGGGGTGACAGCAGCAGTGTTGGCTCTTCCATCACCATTGCAGAACCACATGTCTCTATGTGGGGAAACCCGGCTCGCCCACCTGGCCCGCAGCCCACCGGATCTCCTTTCGCAGCCCACCGGGTTTCCTTTCCAGCTCTGACTCAAAGTCACCACTCGTAGGGAGGAGAGACAAGGCTCCCGAGAGCTGACGGGGCTGCAAAGCCTCGAAATGAATAAGAAGTGGCGCAGCGCCCAGCCCCGGGCTTTCCCGAAGGACGTGGGGACGGGGACACGGCCACGTGGCACAGCGGGCACATGGGGCCGTGCAGGTAAAGCCAGCCGCGCTGGCAGGGCTTTGCTCTTTCACTGAGCCCGTCGGTGGCCCCTTTGCCCGCCCTGCCTGCTCAGGGTGCAGGGCTGCGGTTAGCCCGGGCTCTGCCTGCAGAGCGGCTCTCCCTGCCTGGCAGGAGGAAGAGGAGGAGGTGGCAATGCCACCACTGCGGCTCTGAGTGCCAGGGAGTCCCAGTTTGGGGAAGGGGAGGGGAGAAGCAGGTAGGACCCCCTGTCCCAGCCAGCTTTGGGTTGTGCTCGCCCCTGCCCTGGCAAGTCCTGGCCGTCCCGCTCGGTGCTGCCGTGGCCAGGCTGGCACCCCACCAGCACAGGGGACCGCTCTGCTCTGTGCCAGCGAGGAGGGGGTTTCCAGCTGGCTGTGCTTCTGCTGGGGCAGCACCCTGGCCCCTCCTGCACCCCTCATCCATGTTCTGGGAAAAGGGTCCAGGACTGACCGATGGAGAATCCACATCTCGCTTTCTGCCTCGGGAAGGGGGCGATGGCAAGGGGTCATTGCACAGCCTCTCTCCCTGGCTTGCACAGATTGCATCCAAGGCCGGGAGATAACCGTGGTAGCTGCTGGCTCATTACCCAGCCCCAACCCAGCAGGATAAGCTTTTATCAGCCGGGGATTTCATCTTGGATGATGAGCAGGACCCATGGGATATAATTACCCTGGCATCAGTGAAGATGCTCAGGAGCTGGTTTCCCTCCCATGGCAAAGGTGAAGGTGAAGCTGCTTAAACTTTTCATGCTGAAACGAGCTTCAAAAGGAGTCAAACATTAACTCGCAGCTAACCCTGCCCTCACCAGTTGGGAAAACCAGACCTATCAAAATAAATACGTTTTGCTGAGCTGCAGAGCAGAGTTGGAGGTGCCATTGCTCAGTGTTCAGCCTCGCCGTGGGGTTACCGAGTGAGAAGAGGTGTAAATGCCTCAGTACCGAGTGTCCTGGCGTGGGGCTGACAGGGGGGTGCAGCCGTGCACCAGGCACTCATCCATCCTTGGTGCATGCTCCTGGGACATGGGGTCAACATCCTGCTGGGTGCTGGGGAGCCAAAGGGTGCCAGAGAGCCCTGGCCTGGGGAAGAGGGAGCGGGGAGAGCAGCCTGGCAGGAGCTGTGAGGAGAGTGAGACCTCCCAGCGAAGGGTGCTCCCCTTCAGCTGGAGCTGCCACACAGGGGTAAATGAGCAATTATTAATTACTGATAGGCTTATTAATTAGTGATGGGCATGCCCTGGCTCACTCTGATGTCTCCTGGAAGCAGCCATAGCAGAAGCAATCCCTGCTTCCCAGGAAGCTCCTTCACTCTGGGATCCTATGCCTGGCATCCCACCACAAATGCAGAGCTGGAACCCCTGCAGGCACCTCTCCCTGCCAGCTCCTGGGGGACGCTGTTCCCGTGGGAGAGGGGTGGCAGAGAAGAGGGGGACCCAGCTGGGCATTCCCAGCATCTTCCCCACCTGGGACTCTGCCCCAGGGAAAGGTGTAAATAGGACAGGTCTTGGGAGGAGCTGGGGCTTGTGTTGCTCAGCTGGTGCCAGGCACCGCTGCTCCCAGCAGCCAGAGCCAGCAGGCTCCTGAACATGGTGCTCCTGGACCTGGTGGGTGCAGAGGCTGCAGTGAAACAGGCTCCCTGTGAGTGCCCGACCTCTCCTGGAGCAGAGCCTGTCCACATAGAGCCCTGCATGGCACGCGGGTTTCTGGCCTCTCTTGCCCCCTGTCCAGGCGTGCCAGCGTCCCCAACCTGCTCCTTCTCCACCCCTCCCTGGGCTTCAGCGAGCTGCCAGCAGCAGCCTCCAGACCTGCCCCATGCTGAGACCCTCCTCCTCAGGGTCCCCCTTCGGATCGGCCATCGCAGGGGAGTCAGACCTCAGAGAACAGGTGTTTATTACTGGAGGGACATAGAAAGTCTTTAAGCAAAATGGCTTAAGGCTCTGCTTTAGTGGCCAGGTTAAACGCTTCGTTCCCACCTTGTAAAGATTGTGCCCTGGGATGGGTGGGAATGGTGTGCAGTGGACTCCTAAAGCTGCAGTGCTCGCTCAGGGCTTGTGCTTGACCGGGCTGGAGCTGGACCTTACCTGGGGACCAGTGTGGCAGCCTTACCTGCCAATGTACCCCCCGTGTCCCTGCTCTGCAGCCACCTCGGCTCCGGGAGCTTGTGCTGCTGGTGGGAAAACTGCTCCAAGGAGCACCGGCTCCCACACCCTGTGCGCCCGAGGCCCATGCAGCGGGTGCCCAAGTGCTAAAGCTGCTGCTGGCATCACCCGGGTGCTGGCGAGACCCCCTCCATCGCTCTGCCCCGAGCAGGAGCCTGCGGTGACCTGGGGGCACCTTTCACTGGTGTCCCCAGTGTGCCTGATGCAAAGAGGCTGAGCCCACTGTGCTGCAGAGCCCGGCGGGCCCACAAATCCCTCCCCGACAGCGGAGAGCCAGGACAGAGGATGGCACCAAGAAGAGAAGAAGGAGCTGGGCTCCCCTGCACCGTGCTCCCCTGGCCCACTGTGCTGCGGCTCCTTCATCTCTCCCAGGCTGTTGGGTGCTTCTCGACGCTCTCCCTTGGCTGGGGTCACTTCAGACAAGCTGGGATGCAGGAGAACGTCCTCTTCACCCGCAGCAGGAAGGGAGTGGTGCTCCTGATGTCTCTGGCTCTCGGGACCAGTCCTTGCCGAGCTCCCTCTGTCCTGGACGGTCCTCCTCTCCCTGCTGGCAGCAAAGCCTTTATTTCTTCCTCGTCATTGAAAGGGGATGGCCCATACCTCTGCTTCAGGTGCCGGCGGACCTGGGGAAGGAGGGAGAAGCAACTTAAGGTGCCTGTTTCCAAGGGCAGGTCCAAGCCTGCCAGCAAGGGGCAGAGGGAGGAAGGAGCCTGGTCCTAGGAGGACTAATCCTCGCTCTGCAACCCCTGGGCAGGCTTGAGCTGTGGGGCAGAGCAGGGCTGGCACCGGCTGGTCCCACCTTGCGGGCTGAGCCACCGCCGAACTCAGCCAGCTGCTGCCTGAAGCCGGGGTTGGGGTTGGCGACGGGCCGGACGGTGCGGACAGCCTCCAGCACCTCCTGGCAGCTCAGCTCCGTGACGGCCATGACGTAGGCGACGACCACGGTGGTACTGCGGGAGATGCCGGCGAGGCTGGCAAAAGAAAGGGCAGCAGGGCCCCTGTCAGCGGCACACCCTGCCCCAACGCTCACCCCTTCCTCCACCCCTGCGCTTCAGCTGTTTCGGTTCCTCTTCTCCGAGAACTTGCTCTCTGGGAGGCCTGAGCCCTTCCAAGGTCCTCTCCATCAGTGCCTATAAATACCCGCTCCTCCCCAGGGAAGCAAGAGCAGTGGCCGCTGCCTGGCTGCCTGCCCCAAACCCTGCTCTTCCCACTCGCTCAGCTGCAGCAACAAGCTGCCCTGTCTCCAGGGCTGCCTGCATCCCGCTGGATCTGAGTCACAAGCCGCAGCCAAGGGTGGATGCTGGGTGGATCCGTGGACACGGAGTCCTCTGGCACAGGCTGGCTTTGACCAGGGGTCTGCAGCCAGAGAAGGGGCTGGAGGTTGGACCTTCTCTGCTGTGCTGAAGGGAAATGGCATCATGCACAGGGAAAGGCACAGGACAAGAGGAAACAGCCTCAAGTTGCACCAGGGGAGGTGGAGGTTGGAGATGGGGAACAATTTCTTGGTGGGAAGGGCTGTGAAGGGCTGTGGCAGGCTGGGCAGGGCAGTGGTGGAGTCCCCATCCCTGGAGGGGTTTCCAAGCCGTGGAGATGTGGTGCTGAGGGCCAGGGGTTAGTGGTGCCCTGGCAGTGCTGGGGGAACAGGTGGACTCGAGGAGCTTAAAGGTCTCTTCCAGCCAAAATGCTTCTATAATTCTAAGCAGACAAATGGCCAAGTTACCAGTGGACGAGGCAGTTCCCTCCATGCAGGCGACACTGGTGGATAAAACTGATGCATTCCTTGAAGTGCCTCTTGCTGGTGGGAGAAAGAGACCAGTCACAATAGGGACCTCAGGGGTGGGACAGGGTCTTTAGGCTGCACACACACAAACTGCCCGTTGCTTTACAGGCAGCTGCTGAGACCCGAGCAGCTCTGTGCTGCTGCTTCCCAAGGGAAGGAGCACGGGGCAGGTCGGGCTGTGCTGGGACAGGAGAGGGTCTCGCTGTGCAGCTGCGTTGGGGACGTGCGGGGATGTCCTGGGGCTTGTGCTGGGACAGCGGGAGCTTGGCTGCTCCATGCCAGCGCCCTTGGCTGGCTCCACATCCTTTAGCCCACTCCAGCCACCTCCCAGGGGAACGTTCACAGCTCCCCTCCATCAGTGCTGCAAAGGACCCACTGCCGGGATGCTGTTGGGGTGCAGAGGAGGTCCCCAGCACCGCAGCATTGTTCCTCCAGTCTGCATGTCGCTGTGCTTGAGGAGCTGGAGGCAGCACCTCAAGGGCTCGGGGTGCCAGGACCCCTCACCCACCATCACCCAGCCATCCTGCGTGCCCTGAGCTGGCACCAGTCCCCCCACGGTACTCACATGTTGGCCTCGGGGGTGTCGGGCAGGGGGATGCGGAGGTAGGTGATGTCCTGGGGGACACAAGAGGAAGAGGAGAAAGTCAGGTGCTGTGGTTGGAGTTGTCCCACAGGCTTGTGAATGGTCTGCTCCTCGCCCCAGTGCTGCCTGTGGGGCTTCATCCCCCCAGCACAGCATCCCCTGACATGGGATGGCAGAGGGAGGCAGTGGGGGACAGGCAGTTCATGGAAGGGGGTGGGAAACAGGATGAGGCTGGAGATCCGGGCATTTGTTCCCGTTGGAGTTCAAGGCTAGGTTATAGTCACAAGACAGCCAGTTTCCCATGCCAGGGGGGCTGCCCAGATCCTCTGGGGCCACTGACTGGGGAGAGGTGTAGGTGCCGTGGGATGCTCAGAGGGGGAAGGAAGGTGCTGCAGCGTGGAAGGAGCTGCAGAGACCTACATGGGGGTGTCAGGTGTGGGACCCTACCTGCAGCAAGGGCTGGGGAGATTCATGGATCGAAACAATGTGGGTGATCTTGTTCCGGCTTAGCTGCTCTAGGTCTTTGGCATCTAAAGGATAAAAATGGATATTAGTAGATACTTGTTTCTTATTCTTCTCTTCCCACAAGTGCACCTGCCATGCTCCTGCAGACAGGGCACACAAAGCCCTGCTCCAGAGCAGCGGCTGCGTCACACCCGCTGTGTGCAGCGGCACAGACATGGGCAAGTCATAGAACCATCGGATGGTCTGGGTGGGAAGGAACCTTTCAAGCTCATCTCGTCCAACATCCCTGCAGTGAGCAGGGACATCTGCAACCAGAGCAGGTTGCTCAGAGCCCCGGCCAACCTCACCTGGAATCCTTCCAGGGATGGGGCAGTGACCACCTCTCTGGGCAACCTGGGCCAGGCTCTCACCACCCTCAGCAGCAACAATTTCTCCCTTCTCTCTAGTCTAAATCTCCCTCTTTTAGTTTCAAACCACCACCCCTTGTCCTGTCCCAACAGGCCCTGCTCCAAAGTCTGTCCCCATCTTTCTGACAGACCCCTTTAGGTTCTGAAAGGCCACCAGAAGGTCTCCCTGGAGCCTTCTCTTCTCCAGGCTGAACAAGCCCAACTCTCCCAGCCTGGCCTCCCAGCAGAGGTTCCACCTCCCATCATTGCTGGGGCCTCCTCTGGCCCCGCTCCACCAGGTTTATGTCCTTCTTACACTGAGGACTTGAACACAAACACCCCAGAAATGTGGAATGCAAACCCTATGATACCAAACCAGAGACGTCCTCTCTCTGAAGGCACTTGACCTTGCTCGTCGTGCTGGGGTGAGCAGTCACATCTGCACAGAAAAATCTCCGTCCTTCGCAAGCCAGCAGCTCCCTGCCTGCCTGCACTTGTCCCAGCCCAGGGAGGAGGCACATGCTCTGCCTGCACCCCCTGCGCAAACACGCTCGTAGCACTGGGACGTGCTGCAGCCTGAGGGATCTGCTTTATCTTGTGAGCTATGGGAGTGGAGCTGCAGCCGGTCGGATCAACCCCGAGTCTGGACTGCAGCACTCTGCAGAGACCCCCCGAACAGACTCACAGCTCTCTGTGCATCCTCTCCGCAGCTGCATGCACAGAACCGGGGTGTCCTCGGCAGCTGGGGCAGTGACCCCGTTCTCACCAATGCCTCAGCATCCCTGGCTGCCATGCTGGCCGCTGGCCCAGCACAGCGGTTGTTACACTGGGAGGGAGTTGTGCTCCTCTTGCTGGCTGAGCAGCTCCGCGCCCGTCAACCTTTCATGCCACTACCAGTGGATGAGCTGCTGGGGAGGAGGAGGGACATTTTCCCACCCCTTCACTTTGGGTTTCTAAATTTTCATGTGGTGTAAAACCTTGGCTCAGGAATCCAGCCCGCGGTGTGCTAGGGCATGATGTGAATTTTAAGAGGGGCAAGTCTCCAGAGAGATGCTCCGCAGGAGAGCTGTGCTGTGTGCCTGCAGGGAGGGAGGTGGGACCCTCGTGGGGACCTGCAGAGCACCCACCACCTTCCCACCCACGCTGGCAACTAGTGACACGGGCATCAGGCTTGCAGAGGCTGGAAGAGCTTTTAGTGGGAGAAAAACGTGTCTGTGAGTGCTCATAAATGCTGGTTTGTCGTGACAGGTGCCAGCGCTTGGTTATGAATATCCCCTGACAACAAAAACCCCTTGAAATACTGAGTTGGTGTGAGAAGGGGTGACTCTGGGTGACGCTCCCTCTTCCCTCCTGAGGGTGGGCAACCCCCTCCTGCATCTCCTACAGCTGCAAACTGGGTACACCCCCTCTCCGAGCTGCCCCAGTCCTGCTCCCTTGCACCACCAGCTCCTCTGCTCCCGGCACGGGATCCGTGCCAGCTCAAGCACATGGCACAGCCCACCGCGGCGGGTGACTGGGTGCTGGCAGGGTGGTGGGTGCTGGCAGGGCGGTGGGTGCTGGCAGGGCGGTGGGTGGTGGGCACCAGCATGGAATCGGCCAGCATTTGCAGGCAGGGTGGCACGAACTCAAGCAAGCCCAGCTCCCTGGCTGGAGGACATCTCTGCAGCACCGGGGCTCTGCTTACCGATGAAGTTCCCAAGATAGAGGCCAGGAAGGATCTGCAGGACACAAGGAAAAGTGGCAGTGTGAGCAGTGAGCTTGTGCCATGGTACCCACCACACTGGGACCCCACACAGGCCAGAAAGGCCAAAATTCTGCAATTAATGTGACCATCCCCAGCCCTGGGGCAGGAGTGGTGCTGGTGCAGCTGAACCTGGGCTGCTGCTCTGGCACCCGGCAACCAGGGCTGGATGTAGCCCTGGCACCCCAAACTCCCCAACCTGCCGGGCGCCGGGAGTTGGCCATGGCTTTTTTATTGCTCCTCTTGCTTATTATCAATAAACTCTTTGTCAGGCCTTATTACTGAGCTCAGCAAGCCATGTACGCCTCCGTACAGCCTCGGACTACACCCGTGACCTGCGGAAGGTCTGCTGCCCAGGGGATGGGGGAGCAACAGGCATGGAGAAGCCTGCAGGGGTTGTGGTGGTCCCCCTCTGAGCCCCAGGCGCTGCTCCCCTCGCTCTGCGCTGCAGGGAGCCTGTTTCTGACAGCTCAAGAACAAATCGCTCTGGACACCGTGTCTTCATCTTTTTTTCCTTGTGAAATTCCACTTCCCGTCATGAATAGATAATTACTCGACAATGCCTCTGTTAATAGCACTGCCGTGCAGAAGGAGGACACCTCGCATCCCTTTTTACCCAGAGCTCTTTCATTTTTCCCTTTCTCCCAACCTGGGGCTCCCCAGGCTACTCACCCCCCATGTCCCACTGGTTCCCCTCCAGCTTCTCCCTGTTTGGCGCCCAGGACCTGGGCAGGGGAGTTATCTCCACCAGCACTGCTGGGCTCCCACCCATCTCACTGCCCATGTCTGGAAACGTTTCTCTTGAACAGCTTAAAGAGGGATTTTTTTAATGATTCCTATTTAGATCCATTTTCTACCAATGAGACCCCTTTAACGTGCAGCTGCAGCACCGAGAGCAGCGGGCAGGAGAGTGCCCGTTGGCAAGGGCAGCTCCCAAGGGCAGGACACTGAGCCGTGAATAATGGCACGTTCCCGTCCCCAGCACCCTTCGGACCCTATCCTCGCTGGGGAAAACCGGGCAGCGCAGCCCCGTCTGCAGCACCGGGCACTGCCCCAGGTAATGGGCAGTGATGGGGGGTGTGCTTGGAGCTTAGAGTCTGGAGATGCTGCCAAGATGTTTCTGTTCAGCTGTGAGAGGGAGAAGCTCCAACAACCATAAAACTGTGCCCGTCCCCCCCATCCAGCGATGCTGAGCCCCACTCAGCCCAGCCCCGCTGAGCAGGGGGTGTGGGATCACCGGGCTCGGGATCACACAGAGCTGCCGGCGTGTGCTCCAGAGTTGGTGCTTTGGGTTTACAGATATTGGGAAAGGTTCTCCCCTCCCTCAGAGGGGCTCACTGCCACCCCTGCCCTCCACACCTCCCAGGCTGCGGCTGGCACCTCATCCCTGCCTGCTTCTCCTCCGGTTTTGCTCCGCTGCAGGTAAACAAGGCACCAGCACCGGTGCCGGCCGGTGAAACGCCGCTCGGTGCGGCAAGAGCCACCGGGCAAGCGTCCCCCAGCTCCAGCGCCAGGACAAGCTGCCCTGGCACGGCAGCAGCCCCAGCGCTCCCCGTTACCTGGCTCATGCCGTTGCCCATGGCCTGCAGCCTGCGCCGCGGTGGGGACGAGGCGCGGGTGTCCTTGTCCCCAATGCTGCCGTCCTCCCTGTCCCCAGGCGCAGCCGCCGTCCCCGCTCCCGACGCTCCTCGGTTGGGTTCCTGTCATGAAGAGCTTGGCTCCCCCAGAATCGCTGCCCGCTCCCAGGGTGGCGAGGCCAAGGCGGTGGCGGTGGTGCCGGGACAGAGGGGACTTTGTCCCGCCGTCCTCCACGGCTCCTGCCGAGGCCTTTCCTGGCTGCTCCGGCACTGCCGCGCTCCGGCTGCTGCTCTCGCCAAGAGCAGACAAAGGAGGAGAAACTCCCCCAGCGCGCTGTGGCGTGGGAGCGCGGCGGCCGCGCCGGCTGCTGCCTGTCGCCGCTGCCCGCCG
>VZZY01017397.1:119605-130034 GCA_013400335.1 Eurystomus gularis
CGGTTGCCATGGCGACGGGCGCGGCTTGCCAGGCGCAGGCCCAGGCCTGGGCCCGGGCCCAGGCTTAAATTCAGGCCCAGGCTCAGACCTAGACCAGTGCCCGGGGGGGAATGGAGGGTATAGAGGCCGCAGCAGCCACAGCTGAGCGGCAGGGCCCGGCCTCACGACGCTGCATTCCCCGAAGCAGCGTGTTCAGCCCCAGGCGCTCCCTGCGCAGCTGAGGGTGAGCACAGCGCCCGCGGGCCTCCTGCGCCCTGTCCTGTCGCCCCAGCAAAAGCAGCTTTTGGTAAGGGATCGAAATGGCTGCGTTGTGAGGAGTCTGGTTTGTATCTGTGGGCAGATTTAGTTGCAGCAGGTAAAGCTGTTCCTGCTCTGTCCTCTTCAGGGTGTCGCTGCCACTGCAGCACGATGGCCCAGCAGGATATGTCCCTGCTTTGAGCCTTCGCACTCACCAGCCGCGGTGTGAAAGGGAGCTGAGGATGCTTTGTAATGCTGGGCTGTAAACTGTGATGGTCTGGTAGCGATGGGGCTGGGCTGCTGTGGCCGAGGGGGCTAAGCCTCCCTGCAGAGGGGTG
Source organism: Eurystomus gularis (assembly GCA_013400335.1). Classification (NCBI taxonomy): domain Eukaryota; kingdom Metazoa; phylum Chordata; class Aves; order Coraciiformes; family Coraciidae; genus Eurystomus; species Eurystomus gularis. The sequence continues at coordinate 120,181 of VZZY01017397.1, forward strand.
TGGGCAGTGCTGCCTGTCCAGGAGGGGAGGGTGCTGGCCCCACAGGAAGGCTGCAGTAGAGGTGGTAGAACGTGGATGTTAAGACTTGTTCTGTTCAAGCTCCCTGAGCTCATGCAGAGATACAGAAAATCAAATTGAGCCTTCTCTGCCACAAAGCAAAGGCAGTTCCCAATGGTATCTGTATTTTCTTTTTCTCTCCTCAGAGTATGTGGTGCAGTTGATCCCCAGAAACTTCTTGAGGGCAATTAAGGCAGCATTTGTTGTACTGAATCTTATGTTTCTCTTTCTACCCAGCTGAGTCTGAAGAACTGCTTAGTGAAGAATCTAAAGAAGTTTCGGAGGGAGTTAGAAAGAGAAGGAGGAAAGCTGGAGGGAACAAAAAGTGCCTTTATTCTGAAGACCTTCCAAATGCCTCCAGAGTACCATTTGTGCGTGGAAAAATTTCGCAAGAATCCTGGCATTGCTTGGATTATGAAACCAGTAAGTGTGTGCTCTCCTAAGAAAAGTGAGACGGATGAATAGATGGCCTCATTCTGTGGAGGGAGAGGAAAATATGTGGGAAATCTGCAGGAAGAACTGGGCAGAGCAAGGTGGTTAGGAGCAGTCATGCTCCTGGCCTGCTCCCTGGTCAACACATTCTACCAAAACACTTTTTTCTGTACAAGGGTTTATTTCAGCAGTCAAAAACCAGCTCAGTTTATTTGTAGAGCCAAAATTATCTCAGGCATGAAGTGCAGAGGAACAGCTTTTGCTCCTGGGGGTTCTTGCTGTGGGGTTATGACCAGGTTCATGCTCTGAAATCTTTCTGTTTGGCTGCAGGTGTGGAAGCAGGTGGGTGTGTGTAGGGGGTGTGCCAGGGCAGCTCTTTAATTGTGCTTCTGGTTAAGCAGCATTCTAGGGCGGCCACTAAAGATGGAGCTGTGGAAACATCTGTTTGGTTTTAGAGAGATCCCACCATGTTGGATGTCAGCTGCTGTAAGTCCAGCCAACTTGCTGAGCGGGCTTCCATCCTGAGAGTGTGGAGAGATTACAGGAGGCTCCACGAGCAGCCTGGAGTGCAGGTTGGGGTGGATCTGGTTGGCGTTGGCTTCTCTCTGCTCTGCAGTTAGAGACCTGAAGGGTGGCCTCGTGCTCTCAATCACGTTTGTCCTCCCAAACCTGAAGCTGTGCTGAACGCAGCAACTTCCACTTCAGCCGGTGTCCTGGAACCAAGGACAAGCTCTTTGCTTTAGAAGTTACAACACTACAACGTGATTCTGAGAAAACGTTTTCTGCCAGATGATTGAACCATTTAACGTCGCTGGTATCGTTCCAAACGCGTAATTAAAAATACACGGGTCTGTAAGACCTGCAAGCGAGCAGCTGCTTTGCTTTGTGCAGCGAGTCTGGTGAGGAGGCCGGGACAGGAGGGTTTGCCTTGCCCTGCGAGTCGGGCCCATCAGAAAGGACACTGGTGAGAAGGGAATGGGAGGTAATTATGCAAACTAAGCGGTGAATTACAGCCAGGAGGATAGCAGCTAGTGATTATCTAAGTCTACAAATGGGAATGTGTTAATTGGAAACAAGAAGCCTTATATTAAGCTGAGTTTTATGCTCACAACCTCAATTAGCATGGTAAATAACCAGAACGTAGTAAACCAGGATATACGAAAAGCCTGAGATTACTGAAGTTATACCAACAATTTGAACGAAATAGTTTGTGGCTGACCTCAAAACTCACAGAGAAGTAAAAATAAACTCGGTGTTACTCCTTCTGTGGGTCTGTGCTCTCCAGCAGCCCTGTGTTGTGATGTCTCACGTTGCCTCCTCCCACACGTGGATGCAGCAGGAGGTCGGGCTGTGCGCAGTGCTGCGTCCTGGGGCTGCACAGTCTGAGGGGGCTTATCTGGGCCACTTGTCACCTGCTTTTAATACGTCGTGCACCCTCGGCTGTCTTCAGGATTGCTGTGCTCTTCCTTGCGATATCTCTGATATCTTTCATAACTTTCTTGTTTAAGTTCTTCTATAATGTACACAAACCTGAAATGTGACTTAAAACACCCGACAACATATGTTGTGTTACTTCTATTTCTGCAAACATGTGACAGGGTTTATTTGGTGCTGTGGAGCTTCCCCGCAGGCTGGCTGCCCACTCTGCCCTTTCCTTCAGGAATCCTCCTGACACCTACAAATTGGAGCTCGCTGCACGAGGCTGTTGTTGGATCCTCTTCCCCTCGTTCCCATCAATAAATGCACTTGCGTGTGAACAGATGATGAATCGGGTTGTGCAGGGCTCCTGCACTGAAGCGGTGGGAAACCACAGGAAATGTGACTATTCCAGCTCTGCCTTTCCATCCGTAGGTCGTGAGGTGAAGGAATTTTCCTGTCCCAAAACCTGGAGGATATAATTGTCGAAGAAGGTGAGAACAACTTGGAACACCCAACAGGCATTTTGTTCTTTTGCTCTTTCACCCTCTCCTCGCGACGCTGAGGTGCTCTCTCCTCCTGCGCCCGCCTTGTGCAACACCCCTTCACCATTCCCCAGGGAAATGACAAAGTTCTCTGCAGTGGATTTTCCCAAATAGTCAGATACTGTGTCTGGGATCTGGCTCCTTACACTTTCTGTGGATATTTGTGTGTAAATCTCTGATCTTGGGTACAATAAGCACCAGGCAGCAACATCAGCAACGGGGTTATATTATACAGCTTCCTGTGCTGCTTAGGTTGAACATTTGACTCAAGCATTTCTGTTCTAGTGACACCTGTAAGTGCAAGCCACTGTTATATGCCAGAAAGGGAATTCCTTGACTGAACGCCCAGTTGCTCCTTTCCTCTTCTCCCAGTACATCCCACTGGTTGGACAGAGGCAGGTTTGCTTGTGTTTCTAGCACACGGTTTCATCTGAACAGCAGAGGTGGTCGCTGCGCCCTACCTGTGTGTGTGCCGTGGAGAAGGGGAGGGCATGAGACGTGTCAGAAGAACCCTGTCACTTCCGACTCCTGCAAACACCCGCGGGATTCGGCTGTCCTGCTGTTGTCACCCTGCTTCTAGCCAGTTCATTGGCAAACTGGTGTTGCTGCATCACTGGCAATGTCGGTTTGATGAATTGGCTGGGACCGAAGCTGCAATGTCAGCCCTGGTTTTATTGTTGGGGGTTGGAAGTTCAGCAGAGTTCATGCTTGCTCTAAATGATCCAAAGCCTTCCTGGTCAGTGCTCTCTGAGGTGTAGGTGTCTTGTAGCTTAGCCCTTTGCTTCTGAGACCTTGGCAGCACAGCAAGGCTGACGTTGCTGTGCACAACTGTCACTGTTAAGCTTCCTCTCTCAAGAGATGGCAGCTGAAAGAGAAAGGGAGAAAATAATTTGGATGGGATGTCAGATCGCTCGTGAATGCGAGACGAGGGTCAATGTTTGACAGTAACAGAAGATGATGTTGAACTTCCCATTTTATGGGCTGCTTCCTTCTATAAATCTCGCCTGCCCACAGGGAAAGGAGGGTCTTCGCAGTACCATGACAGAAGAGAAGATGCTAATTGCTGTCAGGGAACTTCTGATAGAGACCTTTTTTCCTGCAGCTGTACAGTAGTGAAACCTGAAGAGTTTAACAGTCTTGGTGGCCTCTATCTTCTCATCTCTGTTTACTAAGAATTCTTGCTGGCTGTGGAGACTGTAGGGTGACGACTGACAAAAATCATGGGGACTAAATGCGTGGTCATCTGTTGGGAGCAGCTTTGTATAACTGTGTTTGGATGTCTCAGGGCCATTGAGCAGCTCGGACAGTGCTCGACTGCCACGTGTGGGGCAGGGCTGGTGGGGGTTCGCTTTGTGGATATGGACAATGCTCCCATCCCCAGCCTCCAGAGTGTTCCCAAGGTGTTGAGCAGTGACAAGCACTGCTTTGAGCTCTGTGGCTGTGACATCCTGATCCATCAGGGTCTGAAACTTTAAGCTAAAAGAGGGAGATTTAGACTGGATAGAAGGAAAGAATTCTTGATGCTGAGGGTGCCCCAGGTCACCCAGAGAGGTGGCGGCTGCCCCATCCCTGGAAGGATTCCAGGTGAGGTTGGCCGGGGCTCTGAGCAACCTGCTCTGGTTGCAGATGTCCCTGCTCCCTGCAGGGGGGTTGGACGAGATGAGCTTGAAAGGTCCCTTCCCACCCAAACCACTCTGATTCTGTGCTTACAGCATCAGGCCAGCTGCTTCCTCCGGGACAGGGCTGTCTTGTGATCCTTCTGCATCATGTGGGTAGGTGCCTGCAGGCTGAGAGAGCCAGGCTGGAACAGCAAGTGCGGAGAGGTTTGAACTGTTTAGCTTGAAGGGAGCTGCCATCTGGAAGGACACAGCCGCTTCTGGTCACAGTACTGGGGTTTATTAGCTGGGGGCAGCACCCTGTAGCTTTGTCTGCAGGATCTCTAGCCCTGTGTGGCTAGAGATGTGTCTGCCAGTGTGGCTATTTCTGGAACACATCCCCCCTCCGAGTAGCACCGTATCACATGTATCACAGCGCTTGCCAGAAATGGAGGGTTACTCTCATCTCTGCTGCTTCTGCATCTTACGGCAGTGCCCGGTCAGCACCGAGGAGCCCGCAGCCGGTGCCGTTTGGCTGCCAGCACCAAACACAGCCCGTGTCTGCGGCACATGGGCTAAAAACACGGACCTCAGCTGGGAGATCCCTCCTGCTGACTGTGGAGAAAAGGGCTCCACGGGAATTGAGGGTGTTTAAAACAAAACAGCAACAACAGAAACCCTTTAAAACAATTTGACTCTAGACTTTTTTTTTTTAAATACAGGTTTTCTCAGTGGCTAAGGGAAAAATATAAGTCTTGTTCAAGTTCAGCTGAAATTCTCGAAACTTTATCTGCTGTGTAGGGACCCAAGGATTGCAACAGCAGGAACCTGAGAGTGCAACTGACTTGTCATTACAGGAGTTGAGAAAAACAGAAACAGCAAATAGCACTTCAGAAATGACAAGCAAACAGGATTCTTTTCATTCTTTCAGCCTTAATCACATAAAGCACGAGCGGTGCCGTAGGTAAGGAACTTTCCCTTGGATGTGATTTATGTTCATGGTACACTCCTATGAGATGTATTCTCTAATTCACTTTTTTTAACTCTTCTGTGGTAGCTGGTTTACCTGTTACAGCCCCACGTCCTGTCAGCTCCAGCCCAGTATTTCACGGGGTGCCGGTGGGGACAGCTTTATTTCAAAGGAGCAATAAATGCAGCTCTGCTGTGCTCCTGGATCCCTCTCATCTGCACTGTCCATAGCCTCAAACCAAGTCACTGCTTTGGCAGCCAGCACATAAAGAGCTGGAGTAGCTTCAGTTGGTCAGGAGACAAATGAATTGGAAGGAAAGTCCTGGATGTGGTCACGGCGCTCAGACAGCGCGGCCGGGCGCTCGGAGGAGAGCTCTCTGAACGCTGCGTTGTGCTGGGCACCCTTCCCAGGAGACAGCCACGTTCTGACGCTCAAGAAGGGTTAATGCTCATTCTGTGAGTTCTCCTCAGCACTTACTGCTGCAGCCAGACTTTGGTTTTCACTGGGGTGTCTTTCTGGAAGCTGAAGTGATTTTTTTCTTTTTTTTCTTTAGTACTGTCGAGAACAGGAATAGAAACTTTGCAATAAGCTCAGAATGTTCTTTGGCTTGGTGCATGGGAAAGAAATTCAGGGTTGGATTTCCTATTGCTTCACACTTCTGCCTGCTAGCAGGGTAATGGGCTTGTGAACAGGCATTTCTCTCACATGAACCAGTGGCAAAACCGCCTGTTTCTCCCTAATTTCCTGTTGCTGTATCTCCTCTGGCTTCTGGAGGTGAATGCTTCACCCTCCCTCATGGCCAGGAGCGAGGAAGATTGTAAACTCAAGTGTCATCTTCTCAAAGACATGCTTGATAGTGGGGACAGGGAGGGCCGGCCCCAGAAGGTGTTTATTACCTTCTAAAGGGGTTTTATGAAAATGTTTGGGATGGATGGCCTGGTGCCACATCTTTCTTGGCACCTGATCATACTGCTTCAACCTTTACAGCGATTAAATGATGAATTTCCGGGAAGAGATTGAAGTAAGCAAGGATGCCGCCAGTTCAGAGCGGGAGAACAAAGCAGCGGAGGCTGTGTTGGAGCTGGGGCTTGCACGAGAGCTCTCTCGGAGCCCTCCTGCACTGTGCCTCCCTCACTCGCCGCTTCTGGGGCGCTCTGTTGTGAGCAGCCCACGGTGCAGCACGGTGTGATTGGCTTTACAGGTGTGCTAACCTCCAATATTAACAGGAGGAAGATGCCCGCTGCTTCCAGCTGTCCCGCTCTGTGCCTGGGAGCTCACTCCTGTGCGCAGGTGGACAGCGCGTGTGTTTGACGTTGCAGGCTGATGGGGATGGAGGAGAGCGTTGAAGGCTTTGACCTGATATGGAGCGACAGCAGAGGAGGAGACGCGGGCGCTGCGGTGAGTGAGAACGTCCTGGCGAACACCCGTCCCGCTGCGTTCCCATCCAGCGCTGGCAGGTGCCCTGAGCTGCCCGCACATCAGAGAGCAGAGCTCACACCTTTCGCTCCAGAGCAAAAGAGCTGGAGGGCCTGGGAGCTCCTACGGGATTGAGACCAAAGGAGCAAACGCTTTCCAAAAGTGGGTGGAAGCGGCCAGGCTGCAGCCACGCTGTGGAAAACATGCATGCGAATGTCGTGGGGACAGTTTTGGACCTAGCAGAGTTCTTCAAGCGCCAGCTTTGCTGCGAAGGCTGCTCTGCAGTCGCTGTGGTGACCCTTTGCTGGGCGCTTCCCTGAAGCTCGGTGTGTGTTCTGCTGTTGGGAAGCGGTGCTCAGTCTGAAGTCACACTCTGGGGAGGCTGACACATACCGTAACTGTTTCGCGGTACTCAGCTCAGTGTGCCTACAGTCATCTCGGGCTGTAGTTTCTAACAACACACGAGAGCAGCTTCACCCAAGAGCGGGACGTGACCTCGCCTCAACAGGAAGGAAGGACACACTGATGGGTAACTCCCCGTTAACGTTTTCGGTGCAGGCCGCAACGATGACAGGAAGAAACAACTGAAGGAGCTTTTCAAGAATCTTCCCACACAGCAGCAAGCGTAATGCTGGTCCCGAGCCTGGGATGGGAGAGATCACCGTGGGTAAGGGTCACTATCTCTTCCTCCGATCAGGCAGCAGCAGTTCCCGCTTCTCTCTGGATGCTGCTGGCTCAGCACAAGATGCTGCCCTTCTTGCTTCTGAAGGTTTCCCAGCCTGGAAGCTGCGGTGGGCTTGAACAAGCTATTTCATAACGGGTAACACAAGGCACACGGGCTTCTCTGTGCCTGCAGAACTTGCTTCTGTCCCCTGGAAGGAAGTAAAGGGGCTAAACACATTCTGCAGAGTAAAGCAAAGCTTTTAGGGAAGGCAGGCACCTGATCCTCCTCCCGATACTACTATGGAAACATGTCAGAGCAGAAAACCCGTTGCCATGCTACTGTAAAAATAACCCTGCCAACACATGTGCCGGAGCCGTCGAGCGGCTGGCCTGGGGGTTACGTAAGAGCGGCTCTGACACGGGGATTTGGCTCCGCGAGCAGCCGCTCGCTGCCCGGGGAGATGCGCTTCTCTGGAAAGCGACAGGCAAGAGAGTTCTGGTGATCGGCCCATGGGAACTGCCACGTGTGTATCTGAAACTCCAGCCTCGCTCCTGGCAGTTGTACGTTTAGGGTACGTGGCATTAGCTTACAGGATTTCAAATCGTAGCTCAAGCAATGGTAGTTGGCTTTTAGATGTAAAGAAATCACATCTCTGTTTTAAGGACTCTGAAATGGTATTTTTTTGGAATGCCGAAGGGTGTGTGGAGCTGGAGAAGGCCCAGGAGGAGGCCCCGCTGCCCTGCCAAGCTGGAAGGTGCCAGGGACACGCTGATGCAGGGTTCAGAGTCCTGCGTGGCTGTGCGGAGGGAAGGAGAGCGAGGGATCAAGCCCAGCTCTGCATTAGGCCTGTGAGGTTGGACAGGATGGGTGAGGGCTGGAGAAACAAGGACAAGCACCACGTTTAAAGTTTTTAAATTCTATCCAGAAATATCTTTATGGAAGTTCAAAAAAGTGAAGGGCTCAGCAGGACCCAGACACTTCCCTGTACACGGGAAAAAAAATCATACTTGCTATAGCACATTAATTATGATTAATTTTTTAAAATCTTATGGCCTTAACCAAGTTGTGCCAGGGAGCAAGTCCAGACCTAAAGGGCGTAATGTAGAAGACAATAAGTGTTTAAAAACTTTGAAGAAGCCATTGCTGGTTAAAGCAATTGTCCTTTTACAAGATGGGCTCAGTGTCTGTTCCTGCCCAGGGCTCTTCGGGCTGCTTTTGTAAATATACAAACATTTTATCCCTTCATCTTGCTTTGAAAGCCTCGTTTCTCTGGTCTCTTCCCTTCCAACTTAACAGCAGAGCGTGTTTCCCAGCAGGACTGAAAGGATAAAAGGCTGCTGCCTCTGCCTGCCCCTCCCTCCCCATCTCTAAGATTCCTGACGTGGCGCTGATGTCCAGCTCGGCTTTGTTTCGATACCACAGGCGCACACAATGGCTCTGCTGTGCTTCGGCCACACGCTGGATTCCCCGTTCCTCCTACTCCCATTCCTGACACAATGAACCAGCTCTGAGGCCAAATTCCAGAAGCACTCGCATGAAAACCCAGCAAGAACCAGACACATGGAGTTTTGAATGTCCTGCTGCTCTGATTTTATTGATCCCGCTTCCACCCTGGCCGTGGTCGCTGTGTCCCAGCCCATGGCTCTGCCACCCGGAGCAAGGAAGGGTTCGTGGTCGGAGGAAGCTGCAGCGTCATCGCTGAGGAGCCAAACGCTTCCCAGCGCCTGCCAGGGACCTCGCCTGAGACGGGCTCTGAACACACCAATGTCCTCTGGCCAACCCTGAAAGCTGTGGCTGGCGTGAGCCCCACTGGTGACAGCCTGAATACACGCTGCGATGGTGGCACGGCCACCTCAGCCCTCCAGGATGCGATTGATGAGCTTCATTTCCTCAGCGGTCATGGGGTTCAGGTTAAATCCCTTCAGCTCGGCTTTACCTGGGAGAACACACGCCCAATCAGGATTTTGCCACAAAAAAAGGGAAGCAGACAGTGTGAAACTGCAGAGGGGCTGGAGGGAGGGCAGGGACAGCCCGGGAAGCTGATGTGGGGTCAGCCGCTGTGACGTGGGAGCCCGTTCCTGCTGGAGCAGGGCAGGAACTGCAAAGTCAGTGGGAAAGCAGCTGCAGGAACACACCACGCTCAGGAGCTTCTGGTCCCCCCGAGCCTGCTCCTAGAGACAGAGAAGGTTCCAAAATAGGAGCGTTTACCTTGAGCTTCAAAGAGGCGGTTGACCTTCACACGCAGCTCTTTCCGGAGGTTGTTTATCTCCTCGTCCAGATGTTCCTGGTCTGAGACAAGTGGGATAGATGTGAGGAGGATGCAGGCGCTGGGGTGAAGGCAGAGCCTCCTGTGGGATGCTCGGTGCGGAAGCCTGCCCTGGTCGCTCTGCAGAGCCTCCTGCTCTGCAGCAGGTCAGCAGCCCCAGTACGGAGCCCTGGGGCTCAGTGAAGGCCAGTGCTCGGCACAACCCTGACTCTTTTTCCTAAAGTCTTACCCCAGCCAAGACTTCCCCAAGGCCGAGCCTTTCGGCCGCCTGCCCTTACCCTTCCGCAGCATCTCCCTGGTCTGCGCTTTGGGGAGCTCGATGAACATGTCCCCGAAGCAGACCATGGCCTTGTCTGGGGGGAAGAGACGGAAAAGGTTTTGTCAGGGCAGCCGCGCTCCCCGGCCGCGCCGCCGCTCCTCGCCTGGGGCGCTCACGGGGTCAGGCACCGGGGAGCCGGGGCCTCACCGTCGGGCTCCGGGTCCTTCTGCAGCG
>VZZY01017397.1:152492-163560 GCA_013400335.1 Eurystomus gularis
CCGCCCCAGCCCCTCTCGGTGCGGCGGCCCCCGGGTGCCCCGGGGCAGGGGATGCCCGGGGATGGCGGGGAGGTGATGCCCGGGGGGCGATGCCCGGGGGTGTCCGGGAGGCGGGTGTCCCGGAGGGGCACGGTGCAGTCCTGGGTAGGTGGTCCCTGCTGGTGGCCTTACAGGGGCTGTCGGGGACCTGCCGCTTGCCTGCCCTGCCAGGACGGGACAGGGCTGCAAGGACATGGGGCAGCAAGAGGACGGGGCCATGGACAACCACGCTTTCGGAGCACTGCGCTCCCCTCATCCCACCTGGTCCCCAGGGCTGGGGACAGCCACACGGGCTTTGGGTCATGGCTCTCCAGGGTGGGACGCACCAGGAATGGCTGCTCCTGCCGGTGTTCCCTGTGCCGGCAGGCCTCGCTCCGTGCTGTGCCGTGGGAGCCGGCGGGAAAGCCACGGCCACCAGGTCACTGCGTGTGGCCACGCACCAGGGTGCTGTGGGGCTGGGTGGCTGCGGGATGCTTGGACCCCCCAGACGTGTTTCTGCTTTGCAGGGCCGAATGCTCCGACCTGCTGCAGGATGGGCACAGCCAATACCTGCTGCAGTGCTGGGATGGGCCGCGGCTGAATTTCAGCCTGGTGCTGTGTGGGTTTGGCCCTGGGCTTTGCCGGTGTGGCCCTGGGCTTTGCGAGTGGCCAGTCCCAAGCCGGAGCCCAGAGCACCCCTGGGAGGGGATGTGCTCTCTGGGGCTGCTCCTGCTCTGCCCTGAGGAGCGGGGCTGGCCCAGGCTTTGGCACGCTGGGGAGGACGAGGGGTGGCCGTGGGGTGGCTGGGAGGTGACAGCGATGGCCCTGGAGGGCTGCGGGAGCAGGGCCACGCTGCTGGTGCACGGCTGCTCGCCCAGCGAGGCCAGCGGTGCTGTGCACATCGCGGAGCCTCGCTCAGCCCTGAGCTTCCTCCTTCGCTGTCACCACCGACACCTTCTCCTTTCTCTGTGCCAAGGTCTCCCCCGGACAAGGGAAGTGCCTTTGTGGGGGTTTCCCCCTGCGCTTGCTGCTTCTTGCAGTTCATTTTCCTGCTGGTAGTTCTTGAGGAGCTGGAGAAAGTTGAGCATTTGCATTCACCCTGGGCTGGTGGCTGCTCGAGGCAGCTCCACCCTGGCAGAGAGCAGCCGGGGAGCGCGGTGACCCGCGGTGGAGAACAGTGACCCGTGGCAGCATGGGGACCGTGGCTGCACCAAGAGCCAGGCGCTGGGTGGGGAGCCCCGAGCTGCCAGGAAGCCCCTCAGCGACAAGGGTCCCATTGAGCCGAGGGTTTCTCTCGCCACGATGCTCGGGTGCCTGCACCCCCATCAGGAAAGGGCCTTTTTGGGGAAGCTGCTCCATGGAAGCTGCTGTTGCCTGCCCAAAATTCACCTCCTGTGACTTCTTCCCCTGCACTGGGAGATCCCTTTTCTTCTCCAGCACGTCACCGGGCACCTTGCCGGGCACCCTGACACGCTGTGGCCGGGCGAGGCTGCCGGGAGTGGGGCTGGAACGGGGATTTTGCCTCTGTTGCAACAGCCACACTTCCTCTCCCTTGGCTGCAGGATGGGTTGCGTGAAGTCAAAGAAAGCTGGTGTCCAGGAGAAGATGATCAAAGCCGACCTTGACCCTGGCCCCAGCCTGCAGCAGGGCCACTACGTGAGGGACCCCACGGCCACCAACAGGAGGGTGAGTGGGAGCCACCAGCCGAGCCGGGGGCACGGGGCTGAGCCATGGCAGGGGGCTCAGCACCAAGAGCAGGGCTGTCTGCAGGTGCTGGCAGTGCCCGTGCCCTGGGCAGGGGGTTTGGCCGTGGAGTGGGAGCTCATCCCACTCTGGGCTGAGTGAACCCGATGCGAATCAAGGAATTATGGAAAAAAAAGGAAAGAAAAGTGAAGGTGTTGGGAGGGGACAGAGATGCTGGTGCTGGGAGGGTTGGTGTGTTGGGGGGTGTCACCCTTGGGTGCCCTCCTGCCCCTGCCACTCGCTGCTGGGGGCTGGGGCCATGGTGGGGCTGAGACCCCCAAGGGGTCTCTGCTACTCACAACATCACTCTCTGGTTTCTGTCCCACTTTCCAGAACAATAATGTCCCTGGTGTGGCCGTGTCCCCACCCGAGGATGGTAGGTCCAGAGGGGGCTGCAAGTGGGTGCACGGGCCGGGGGGGAGTGTCACCGGGTCCTCTCCGGTCTGGTCAAATGTTGCCAATGGAATGGGAGCTCTGGGCTTCCTCGAAGGCAAGAAGTGGCCGTGGCGTGATGAAGATGGAGGCACTGGGCACTGTGGGGCTCCAGGCCCGTGTCCTGGCTGCACATGGGGGGTGGCCGGGCACACTGTCCCAGCATGGGGAGGGGTGTCCAGGGAGCTTCCTCGCTGCAGGCTCAGGGGACATCGTGGTACTGGCACTCTATGACTACGAGGCGATGCACACTGGGGACCTGAGCTTCCAGAAAGGGGAGCGGCTGAAGGTGCTGGAGGAGTAAGTGCTGCTGGAGACCCCCTCCTGGGGCTCCTGAAGGCTTGTGTGGCCCTGCTGGGTTTTTGTCTGGGACTTGCCCCAGGAGGAGCCAGTGGTGCCCAGTGCTGGGTGTCATGGGCTGACCTGATGCCATTCCTGTTGCAGGTCAGGGGAGTGGTGGAAAGCGCGGTCGCTGGTGACGGGGCGTGAAGGCTTCATCCCCAGCAACTACGTTGCCCGAGCTGACTCACTGGAGACAGAGGAGTGAGTCCATCCCTCAGTGGCACATCCCAGCCCCGCACGGTCCCATGTTCACTGCAGCCATCCCCGCTCCTGCCCCATGTCCTTCCCCCCTGCCCTGACCCACTCCAGCATCCGTTGGTCCATCTGTTTCTGCTGCAGGTGGTTCTTCAAGGGCATCAGCCGAAAGGACGCGGAGCGGCTGCTCCTTGGCCCCAGGAATGTGATCGGGTCCTTCATGATACGGGACAGCGAGACGACGAAAGGTCCGGAGGGATGTTTGTGGTGGGGGGTGGGAAGTGGTTGCCCTCGTTCACTGGCAGAGGAGCCTGGGGGATGCATCTGAGCCTGGGGGCTCTGCTTTGCTGTGGGGCAGGGACTGGGGAATCCGTGCTCCTGCTGCGAGTGTCCCCTCAAAAACCCATGGTGCTGCCACGTGTCCGAGCCCTGTGGCAGGGATGGGGAGGGGGACGTGCCCTTCTGAGGCTGGTTTCAATGTTTGGGGCACAGGCGTAGCCAACCTCGTGTCTGGGGCATCACGGAGGGCACGGGGGCTGCAGTGGTGGCTCTGCTGGGTGGTGGCACTGTGGATGGCTGGGCACAGCGGGGACGTGCCCTCGGTGCCGGGGCTGGCAGCTCACCCCTGCCCGGACAGGCTGCTACTCGCTGTCGGTGCGGGACGGGGACGACAGGCAGGGCAGCTCCGTGAAGCATTACAAGATCCGGACGCTGGATAGTGGCGGCTTCTACATCTCCCCGCGCAACAGCTTCGATACGCTGCAGGAGCTGATCCAGCACTACAAGGGTGAGCCCCGGGGTGCCTGTTCCCCCCACCTCCATCCCTGACAGGGCTGTACCCATGTGCCAAGCAGCAGCCCGGGCGTGTAGAGGCCGAGGGGCTCCTGCCCGTCACCGCTGGGCTCCCACTGTGGCCCTGGCTGTGATGTGTAGTGACTCCCAGGCCTTCCCCAGTGCAGCGCCTGGCTTGCTGGGTGTCACGGCTGTGGGTGTCGGTGTCCCCAAGCACCCGCGGTGCCCGGGACTCCTCGTCCCCAGGCTGGCTGGTAGTGCTGGGCAGGGCAGAGTGATGCTGGCACGGCCAGACTGCGATGGCCAGTGTTCAGTGTGTTTGCCGTGGGGCACATGGGATGTGCCCCATGGCCATGGAGGCTGCTGTGGGTTCCACTTCGAAGCACGAAGCGGCCGGTGGGACAGGCTGGTTGATGGCTCTTGGCGTTCCCTGTAGAGCAGAGCGACGGGCTGTGCCAGAAGCTCACCCAGCCCTGCTGCGTGCCCAAACCACAGAAGCCCTGGGAGAAAGATGCCTGGGAGATCCCTCGGGAATCGCTGAGGCTGGAGAGGAAGCTGGGAGCCGGGCAGTTTGGAGAAGTGTGGATGGGTGAGAGCAAGGGCGAGGCAGCTGGGAGGAAGGTGAAGGTGGTGCTGATGGGGGAAGGGTGAAGGATGGGAGAGGAGGTGGAGGGAGAGACTTGCGTGAGAGGAACATGGGGAAGTGGAGGTGGCCCTGGCCTTGCTGTCAGGACTGCTCAGGCCTGGGTTGTGTGGGGACAGCCCTGGGCTGTGTATGGTCTCCAGCCCTCACACAGCAGCTCTGTCTGCAAGACTGGGTGCTTTGGCTCCAAAATCCAGTGCTCCCAGTGCCTGGGCACTGGGCAGGCTGGGAACAGTCTGTCGTGTCGCCCCACAGCTACCTACAACAAGCACACCAAGGTGGCAGTGAAGACGATGAAGCCGGGCAGCATGTCCGTGAGCGCTTTCCTGGCGGAGGCAAACATGATGAAGACGCTGCAGCACGACAAGCTGGTGAAGCTGCATGCGGTGGTCACCAAGGAGGAGCCCATCTACATCATCACCGAGTTCATGGAGAAAGGTGCTGCCCGCATCCCTGCGCGGTCGCCATGGGCCGGGCCGAGCGTCGGTACCCGGGTGCCCCAGGAATGGGGCAGGATCAAGCCCTGCAGCATCCCTGGGCTTGGCTGTGGCCTCTCCACCAGCTCCTGGGGGCAGAGCTGGCTCCTGTCACTGCGGGTCTGAGCACTCTGGGACAGGGTGCTGGGCGGGGAGATGCTGTGACAGCCCTGGTAGAAGGATGGACAGGAACATGGGACAGATGAGGAGCATTTTGCAAGGCAGGAGGGGACCCCACAGCAAGGCTTGCCCCCCTGCCCCATCCCCGGTGTCAGGGGTGTTTCCTGACCAAGTCCCTGCATTGTGCTCGGCTGCCCAGGACCCTGTGCCACCCAAAGGGTGGGCGCAAGCTCAGCCCCAGCACCTTTCCTTGTCCACAGGGAGCTTGCTGGATTTCCTGAAAAGCGACGAGGGGAACAAGCAGCCGCTCCCGAAGCTCATCGACTTCTCTGCCCAGGTGAGGAGGGAGCCAACCTTCCCCAGGTCCCCACTCCACCCTGCCCCCAAGAAGGGTGAGGGAGGGGATCAAGGAGCCCAAGGACTTACCTGGGACTTGGGCAGTGGTGGGGATGCAGGGCTGGAGCCAGGTTTCTCTGCAGCAATGTCCTGCAGTGACCCCAGGAGCAGGGGGGTGTCGAAAGAATAAGGCTAAAGAAATCTATCCACTGCTGCTGCTGCAGTAGTTACCCGCAAGCAGCACGCTCCGTGCGGCAGAGCCTCGTCTGCAAACTCCTCAAAAGCCCCCCAAAACCCAGTGCGGCCGCACGCCCAGCCCTTGCCACCCCACACCGGCTGCGGTGCTCCTGGGCAGCGTCCTGCGGCGCTGGGGCCGCGGTCCTGGGCAGGACCCACCTACGGCCGCGGCAGCGCTGGGCGCCTTGGGTTTAACAGGACGTGTACAGCACGACTCCGCTGCGCTCACTGTGCCAGACACGGTGTCTAGGAGGGAGCGTAGCATGATTCGCTTCCCCACAGCAATGTCTGCAGGAGGTTTGTGGTCCATTAAAACCATCTCCCTGCCAAGAGGCTGAGCAGCGAGGGGAAGGCAGCGGGAGAGGCAGGAGGACTTGCAGCAAACCATCTTGGGGGTATTTTCAGGAGTGGGTTTTGAGTCTGGCAGAGCGTGCTGTTGTACAGTGAGCTTCGTGTGTGCAGACATTTGTGCAGCTGCCCTCTTGCCCCTGAATCCAGGGACTCTTTGAGCCAAGCTTGGTACCTCTATGAATTACTGCTCTACCTGAGCAGCAGGAAGGGCAGGACGGGAGCCCAGAGCCCAGGGGCTCAGCCCGGGTCGCTGGCTCCTTGCCCTGGCTGTGCCAGGCTCAGCTGTGCGCTCCCACAACCATCTGTTCCCACCTCGGCTCCGAGGGGCGGCTCTCAGCTCCCCGCAGCCCCCAGCAGCAAAGGCTGAAGCGCTTTCACGGGCAGGTAGCGAGCCCAGCACTCAGGTTTGTGCTGGGGCTGAGTGACTGTGAGAAAAAGCACTCCATCTGTGGCCATGGAAATAATCCTTCCGCTCTTGCAGGGCTTGTTTACTTCTGTATTTTGTGCAGGGAGCTCTGCGAGCAACTGGCCTGGCTGGCTGGGGTGTGATGGGCACGGGGGGAGTGTCCCCTCCGGCTGCTCCAGCCCCATCCCCTTCCAGATCCAGGCATGGCATAATTTGGCACAAAGGTGGAGGCTGCTCGTGAAGACGCTGGGTGATTTCTGCATCGTTACAGTCACTCAGTGCAGAGAGTTCAGCCGACAGAGCTGGGGGAGATTGCGATAGCACAAGAGGAAACAGCCTCAGGTTGCACCAGGGGAGGTTGAGGCTGGAGATGAGGAACAATTTCTTGCTGGCAAGGGCTGTGAAGGGCTGTGCCAGGCTGGGCAGGGCAGTGGTGGAGTCCCCATCCCTGGAGGGGTTTCCAAGCCGTGGAGATGTGGTGCTGAGGGCCAGGGGTTAGTGGTGCCCTGGCAGTGCTGGGGGAACGGTTGGACTCAGTGAGCTTAAAAGTCTCTTCCCACCAAAATGATTCTATGATTGTATGATTCAGGGCCTGTCATGGCCATCCTGCCCCCAGACAGGACTGACTCTTCACAAACTATTCCTGAAGGCTCCAGGCATCAGTCCACCCTCCTCAGGAGACCCACCACCAAGCTTTTCTGTCCTCACAGGGAAAGCTCTGCAACGGTGGCCGACCCTCACTGCAGCAGTTAAAGTCCATTTGCTGT
Source organism: Eurystomus gularis (assembly GCA_013400335.1). Lineage (NCBI taxonomy): Eukaryota > Metazoa > Chordata > Aves > Coraciiformes > Coraciidae > Eurystomus > Eurystomus gularis. The sequence goes on from VZZY01017397.1 coordinate 159,351, forward strand.
CCCCTCAGTGTAGAGAGGATATTTTACTCCCTGAGTCTCTCAAGCCATTGTTGATGTATTTGGAGTCTGGCCTCACGCCTTCTCTGAACAGAGAATCATAGAACCATGGAATGGTTGGGGTTTGAAGGGATCTTTCAGGATCATCTTGTCCGACCCCCCTGCAGGGAACAGGTTGCTCAGAGCCCCGGCCAACCTCACCTGCAATGGTTCCAGGGTTGGTGCATCCACCACCTCTCTGGGCAACCTGTTTCCAGGTTGCCCCTTTCCCAATGATTTGCTCTTCTTCATGTCTACATGGCCATCAGTGAAGCAGTTACCCTTGCCCTGTGAACGTCCACAGACACTTGTCCATGAGCATGTTACAGCTCCTCGGACACCAGTTCTCACTGCTTTTCTCACAGAGGGGCTTAAATGGGTCCTGTTGGGCTGGTCACGCAAACCCTAACCTCTTCTGCAAGCGATTCCCTGCATGGAGGGTGGTTCCCACGCAGGACAGTCAGTCCCACGTCCTGCTGCCCCTCAGCCTCTTTTCACCCCCTTTCCAAGCGCTGCCCAGATGCAGAGAAACCTCTTTCCGCTCCCGCAACAGTCGCGCTGAGGGCTTGCGTTATTTCAAAGAGCCTCTTTGCCTTTTTCTCTTTCCCCTTTTTGCAGATTGCAGAAGGAATGGCTTTCATTGAGAAGAGGAACTACATCCACAGAGACCTGCGAGCTGCCAACATCCTGGTGTCGGCAATGCTGGTGTGCAAGATTGCAGACTTTGGGCTGGCCCGAGTCATTGAAGACAACGAATACACCGCCCGGGAAGGTGCGGGAGCTGCTGCTGGGGGCATCTGGCTGCTTGGGGGGCGGCGAAGGGTTGTGGGTTCCCTTAGAGCCACTTATCAATGAGTAACCCTGGTGGCAAAGACCCCGGGAGGGGCGTAACGTGTGAACGGGCGGCTCCTCTCATTTGCATCGCTTCACGCCTTCCTCTTGTTTGTTTCTTGTTCCCCGTATTTCCCCACCCGTTTCTCAGCTGTTGGGTTAGAGCTCATGTTTCCCTTTGAATCTCTTTGTCCAGGTGCCAAGTTTCCCATTAAATGGACCGCACCGGAAGCCATCTACTACGGATCTTTCACTATAAAATCAGATGTCTGGTCCTTTGGGGTCCTCCTGACCGAGATCATTACCTATGGGCGCATCCCATACCCAGGTGAGGAGGTGAAATGCTTCCTCTGGGAACCTGCTGGGCCCCGTCCATGGGATCTGTTTCTCCATCAGGTTAGATTGTCGAAAACAGAGGGAACGGTGAGATATCTGAATCTCACCCTGGGAGCAGAGCACAAGGTCTTGAGATGGCAACTCTGCCTGTGAGCCATGGAGAGGAGCCCAGAGCATGAGGCAGTGTCCGAGCTGTCTGCACTGCACGAGGTGTTCAGACAAGAGCTCGCCTAGGATGGATCATCAGGCGGATTCTCTCCCTGGGAGTCCTCAGGGGACACCAGCTCTTTTCACTGACCTGAAATCTATATCAACGTGACAAGAGCTCCTTCTTAGCCTCCACAGGGCAGAGCTGGGACATCTCCTGTAAGGCCAGGCTGGGAGACTTGGGCTTGTTCAGCCTGCAGAAGAGAAGGCTCCAGGGAGACCTTCTTGCAACCTTTCAGCACCTAAAGGGGCCTGTCAGAAAGATGGGGACAGACTTTTGAGCAGGGCCTGTTGGGACAGGACAAGGGGGGATGGTTTGAAACTCAAAGAGGGAGATTGAGACTAGAGAGAAGGAAGGAATTGTTGACACTGAGGGTGGTGAGAGCCTGGCGCAGGCTGTGCTGCAGGGGAGCGGGTGTCACACGCCACAGGATCCCGGCTCCCGGGTTTGTGTCACAGCACGAACCCTTCGCTTTCTGCCTCCTGCAGGTCAGTCATGTTTGGAGGCAGCAGATGAGCGCAGGGCCGGTAGCTGGGCCAGGCACTCCGGGGAAGCTCCAGCAATCTGTAAATCAGTATCATTAGGAACCACCCTGAATTTTACACGAATGGTTCTTTTGGTACCTTTTGTTAACGGGAAATTATTCCCTACAAGAAAAGTAAACGTTGCCACAACCCAGCCGTGAAGGATCCAGGGTTGTTCTGGAGAACCAGCTCTGCCACCACCCTGACTTATCTTTATTGGAAGGAATGGCTCATTAAAGACTCAGCAGATGGAGAAGTGTAGCCTTTATTTTTTTTTAATTTACACAGAATTATTATAATTCCTATCTGATCTGCTCAGCTGGGGCACAAAACTGCACGCTCCAGCTAGCTCAGCCTCTCAGTTGTCCGCACGTCTCCCTGACCAGAAGGAGCCATCCCCCCTTCCCAACCCCTCTGACTGTCCTTGTTCTTCCCACTGACACTGCCCCAAGGCCGGGCAGTTCACGGTTTTGGGGTGGTTTTTGCCTTTTAAAGAAATCAGCGATAACACAAGACATTGACCTATCCTGCCCCGTTTCTCCAGGGATGTCAAGCACGGAGGTGATCAAGGCACTGGAGCACGGGTACCGGATGCCCCGCACAGAGAACTGCCCCGAGGAGCTCTACGACATTATGATGAGATGCTGGAAGATCAAACCGGAGGATCGTCCCACCTTCGAGTACACACAGAGCATTTTGGAGGATTTCTTTACCGCCACAGAGAGCCAGTATCAGCAGCAGCCGTAACGCAGGAAGCTCGCTGATAAACCCCGCCGTGGCAGCGAGCCCACGCAGCCTGCGCTTCCCTGGCCCGCTCGTAATCTGCCTGCACACGCTTCCTCTGCCAGCCTGGCCCGGGAGCCGGAGCCTTCCTGGGCGGGATGGAGGAAGCCACGCTCAGGCCACCCCTCCAGGGCTGCTGGACGGAGGGAGAAGCGACGTGGGGCCGGACCTCGTGCCTTTTGCCTGCGCCTGAGCGGGCAGCTGCTCTGGGAAGCGCTGGCTGGGTGGTGGTTGCCTGTGCTGGCAACACCGCGCAAGGAGGAAGGGGGCCAGGCCTGTTTCAGCTACCAAGATAAAAACCCACCCAACAGATTATTCTTTTCCTCCTTCTGAGATCTTATCATGCTGTTTTGCAGAAGTAGGTGCTTTAGCTGCAATGGCCTTGGTGAGAAGCCGTTTTGTTCCAGGTGCGCTGTGCAGGACTCGCATCGCCCCGACCCTGCGTGTTGGGGAGATCCCAGTGGATTCCCACCACAGCACCGCAGCTCGTCCACAGCATGGGATCCTGGGTTTTGAATGTCAAGCGTCGCAGAAACACAGAATCATAGACCTGTTTGGGTTGGAAAAGACATTTAAGCTCATCGAGTCCGACCACTCACTCAGCACTGCCAGGGCACCACTAACCCCTGGCCCTCAGCACCACATCTCCACGGCTTGGAAACCCCTCCAGGGATGGGGACTCCACCACTGCCCTGCCCAGCCTGGCACAGCCCTTCACAGCCCTTGCACGAAGACATTTCTCCTCATCTCCAACCTCAACCTCCCCTGGTGCAACTTGAGGCTGTTTCCTCTTGTCCTTGCCCTGTCTTTCTCTCTCCTCACCCTCTGGGGTTTCCTTCCTAAGCATCTTTCGTGGTATGTGCTCTCATGGGGTGCGAGTCCGGGGCAGGCTGTGCCGATGAGGTGAGCACCACATGCTGTGGGGTGCAGACGGGCGTGGACAGACAGCGGCCAAGGCAGGCCCTGGATGGACCCACACCCATCCCGCCTTAGGAGGAACTTCTCAAGCCAAGGGCCACCACCAGCACCAGGAGCTGGCTCCCTCCACGCCCACCGCCCAGCCCTCATTTCACGTCTACCGGAGCATTTGCAGTACCGGCAAAGAGCACGCTCATTTTATATTCCTTATTTCCAGGACTTAATGACGGGTTATTTGGGGGAAAGGAGGAAGCAATCTTTTTTTAAGGACTGCCCTGGCAGCTTCTGCGCCTGTGAGGCTGTTTCCCTCCCCCGGTTGTTTCTGTGCTTTTATGTGGGCTTTGGGTGCTTCTTTTTGTCATCAGTAAAGTATTTATAGACCTCTGCTCTTTTGGCGTTTCCTCACCTTCCCCGGTGCGGGCGGAGCGGGGGGTCCCGCAGCGCTCCTCGGACCAGGCCCCGCTGCCTCAGTGCCCGCACCAAACATGGCGCCCGCGGCGTCGTGCCCGCCCTCTGCGCGAAGGCCGCTGCCCTCAGCAAAGATGGCGGCGCGGGCTGCCCCCGCTACCCGCCC
>VZZY01017397.1:164067-195779 GCA_013400335.1 Eurystomus gularis
TCGGGCCGCCCCTCGCTGCCCGCGGGGTCTCTGCTCCCTCGGCAGCGAAGCCGGCTCCGTTTCCACGGCTCACGGCGGTGCGTGGGCAGGAGGGACGCGGGGCCGGGCCGGGGGCACGGCCCCGGTGTGAGGAGCTTGTTACCCCCCGTGCAGCGCTCTCGAAGGGCAGCGTTGGCCCGAGCCGGCTGTTTGTGCCGAGTGTTGCGCTGTGTGCGGTTTTCACGAGTGTTTTTTCCAGTGGTGATGGACTTGGGGGTGAGCAGCTACTTTACCTCCCCACTTCTCGGCACCTCTGCTATTATTACTGAGTTACTCATCCTTGGAGAGCTGAAGCTGGGGAAGGGTCTAGAGCAGGAGTGTGGTGAGGAGCAGCTGAGGGACCTGGGGGTGTTGAGCCTGGAGCAAAGGAGGCTCAGGGGAGACCTTCTGGCTCTGCACAACTCCCTGACAGGAGGTTGGAGCCAGGTGGGGTTGGGATCTTCTCCCAAGGAACAAGTGACAGGACAAGAGGAAACAGCCTCAGGTTGCACCAGGGGAGGTTGAGGTTGGAGCTGAGGAACAATTTCTTGGTGCAAGGGCTGTGAAGGGCTGTGCCAGGCTGGGCAGGGCAGTGGTGGAGTCCCCATCCCTGGAGGGGTTTCCAAGCCGTGGAGATGTGGTGCTGAGGGCCAGGGGTTAGTGGTGCCCTGGCAGTGCTGGGGGAATGGCTGGACTTGATCTTAAAGGTCTTTTCCAACCAAAACAATTCTATGATTCTGTGAAGATGTTTCTGGTGAGAAGTTGCTAAGGTTGTTGAGCATCGGTGCCACCTCATAGAGAAGATGAGCTACTGAGACATTATCCACTGGAAGTCTTGGAGCAGGAATGTGACTTTTCCTCCTTGCTTTCATAGGACATTTCCTTGATGACCTGCTGTAAGAACAGCTGCATGAATAAACGATGTATGTGGGTACAAAGGTCGCTGTTGGCTGGGGCAGGGGATGGGAGGTGATTCACGTAGCGTGAAGACTGGCAGAAACAGGGAGGGAGACGGGAAGTACGGAGGCTTTCGTTGCTTTTGCTTTAACCATCTTCATACGCTTCATGGCTTTCTGGTCGGCAGGGAGGAGGGAATATCTGAGTGGGCTTTGAGAGCTGAAGATGGTCTTACTGGGAGTTTCCTTGTAGCCTTTTCATTTTTGGAAGGCAGAGAAGACTGGTAACAGCTCTCCTGGTGTCAAAGGAGCTCTCTGAAACCAGGGTGAATGCAGCTCTTGTCTCCTTTCGAAAGGCTTGCAGTGATTCCTCAGAGCACAAGGATGAGCTGGGCCGAGATGCAATAAAGAGGAGCTTGTCCAAGCAGTTATCGAGGGTATCTAACGGGGCAGCCCTCAAAAAATGGGGCAAGTGTCAGGCTGGCACCTCACTGGGGGGAAGAGCAGGTGCCGTTAGGACTGTTCGTGGCCTGTCGCTGTGCCTGAGGGTAGAAGAGATGTTCCGTGTGGGAGAGAGCTTCAGTTTGCTCTGTGATTTGTTTTTTTTTTCCTCCCACAAAGCAGCGGGTTATGTCTTTCCTCCCTTCTTGTCACCATATTTAAAACTTCTGGTAAGTGAAACTGGATGTTGGAGCTTTGTCAATCTGGCTGGACAAACAGCTCTGCATCGGTGGTGTTTTCCCTGTTCTTCAAAACTCTCCTTGAAAGGCAAAAGCTGTTGGTTTGGGTGTTTGATGGCCCTCTTGCCCTTCTCTGTGGAGAAGAAGCGGGATGGTGTTCATCATCCCGTTCAGATGACATCCATTGCTCTCGCTTCCTACTTCCCTTTCCTCCCTTTGAGTAAACGCTATGCTGTGTTCCTAAGTTCTTGCGTGGATGACAGAAGTGCAGGGCCTGATCCAGCCCTGACACAGAACCAGCCGCTCGTGGGATGGTTGAAATTGCTGTTCTCGAAGGTTCCTTCAAGTCGTCAGTCTGTAGCAAACGCTTTCCAGTGGACAGGGATGTCCTGGATGCGAGTGGCCCGGCTGCGGGCCCTCTGGGTGATGTTAGAGTGCGTTGGTGGAGAGCCACAGGGAAGAGCTTCTTGTCGGCTTCTGTTTCCCCCCTCCCTTGAAGAAATGTTGGAGTTCACTCTGGCAATGTGGCAGCGTGACATCAATGCACGTTGTAGGGTCTCTTCATGCTTGCTCAGGCTGGGATTCAGCTGAACCGTTCCCCTGCTTTGGCAGCGTCTTTTGTAAACTGTTTGTGAAGGCACAGAAAATGGCAATATCGATTAAGGCTTTCTAAACGAGTTAAATCAGAGAAACTGTGTCCAAATATCAAGTGCAGTGGTGACGACCCAGAAGCACCTTCTCGGAGAGGGTTTGTCTGTGAACTTCTGTTCTCATTGCTGCACACAGGACAAGAAACACTGTGAGAGTGGCTGCGAGGAAGGCTTGAGTTCATTTCTTCTTCCAGCAAAGTGCTTCGTGCTGAAGTTAGTTACAGGAATAGATTTTCAAAATCTTTTGAGAGGGATCTCACAGACCCGGGGCAGTTGCTGGTGTCCTTAGAGACGGGTGAGCTGAGCTGCGCGATGGGGGGAGAGCGGCTGGGGGGTGGTCAGTGTAGCAGTGGGAAATAGATGTATTTTGTTTCTTTTTCGAGAGGGAGAGGTCGGCTGTCCCTCAGCAGCCTTCACCTCGGTGCGAGGAGCGCTTCTTGCCAGGCGCTGTGATTTGGGGGACAGGGCAGGAGGGCTTGGTTGTGCTTCTGCAGCTACGTCTCTCATTTAGGTCCCATTTTTCTAAGAAAGGGTCTCTTGCAAGTGTGTGTCTGTGTGTGCACATACAGTAAAATAATAAGGCTTTGTCCATCCAAATTATTTTTGTCTACATGCAGCTGGGCCTTCCTTGATCTGGAGTTGTGCGTGTTTGTTATGCTGCTTGATGCTTTGTTATACAATTCCCTGGCACCTCAGGTGCAAGACTGCCATGCAAGAGAGAGATCTTTTTGTGCATGCGTTTAGAAATGTAAATAATTGGTAAAGGCCATGAAGACAATGTCTCCTGTCTGCTGGAAGTCTGGGGGCTTCTGTGGCAGAGCTAAAGCAGAGCCCCCTCCTGCAAGGTGGGACCTCGCATGGGAGGTAACTTGGCTTGCAGGCATCTCCCCAGCGAGCCCGTTGCCCGGCCAGGCCCATGGGTTGGGCAGATGTTCTGGCGTGTGCTGAGCTGCTGCCTTCGTGGGGGAAGATGGAGCACATCTGTCTGGACAAAAGCAAAGAGCCTGATGGGAACGGCTTCTGGCTTTGGGGCTCTGCTGGGCGTGAGCTGGAGGGTTCAGAGCCTGCGCAGGACATTTCCTTCAAATTCCACTCCTAAAGCTCCCTGCCTGTTGTGGAGGAGCCTTCCCAGTTCTTGCTCCCGTATGTTTTTCTTCCTGGTGAGGCTTTTCCATAGTCCCCCTCTTGTCTCTTCTGCTGCCTGAGTCGTCATCCTCTGTATGCAAAGGGCCCGATTTCTGCCAAAGGTGTCATCTGAAATGTCATTTTCTATGCACTTGCGTGTCTCCTGAGCGCCTTCCAAGGCTCTTTGTCATCGTGTGGTCCCTTCGGGGTAAGGATGGCACCGGTGTGGGTTTGGTTGGCGTTATTTAATGTTGTGCTGTGTGTGGCTGGCACTGCAGCAGCAAACGAGGCGAGACAATTGCTGCAGGTCGCTGTGGAGCACGGTGTAGGACAAGAGTGCTGCGTTCTCCCCGTCCCTCACCTGCCAGCGAGACCTTTTCCTGCTCGGCTGGGGAGTCACGGAGCACTCTTACAAGATCAGAGAAGGCCAAACTTAGTGAAGCACAGAAAACAAGCCCCACGTTGTTTCAAGGCAGACCTATGGAAGTCCAAGCAGTTTTAAGAGTGCTGCCCAGCTGCTTTCCAGAGGAGGCTTTTTGCTCACTCTTAACTGCGTGAAGCTGTGCTTCGAACAGGTCTGAAAATCCCCCTTGCAAGGAGAAAAGATACCTCTGATAATGCAGTATTAACACCCTTTGTTTAGGTACCCCATGTTTGCATCTTAAATACGGCTTGGATTTAAAACCTCCCAATAGTTATGACTTTTTTTTTCATCCTGCTCAGCGCCGGTAATTCTGGATGTTCTATTGACCCTCGCTGGCGTCTGGGCCAAACGTACCTAAATAGCCTCAGAATGAGGCAGGAGGAAGGTGAGGAAGGGGGCGGGGGCAATAAATGCGGATTATCTTTTTAAATTATTATTCCCCTGCCCTGATGGAGGGTCCCACAGTAGAGCTGCTGTTTGTCCACCCCTGGCTCGCGGGTGTCAGGCTGTTGAGCATTTCCGCAGGCGCTGTGCGGGTGCTGAGCGTGCAGAGCAGGACCTGGACGGGCAGGAGGTGCCGGAGAGCGGCTCTGCCAGCCCTGCCGAGGACGTGCCAGGCCAGGCAGCGGGTGGGTTTGTTATCGCTGCATCATCAGCTTGGGTTGTCCCACCCCAGGCTCCGCGTTTTGTGTGGTTTTTCCACTGGTGCCATATGCGCAGGGAGCTGAGGAGAACGGGCTGAAGCTGAGTAATACAATGAGATTGTACCAGAGCGGATGTTCTAATCCAGCCAGTTCTAATCCAGCTGCTCTCTGATGCTCTTTGAAGCTCGGTTTGCATTTCGCAGCCTTCCTGCTCGTGCTCAAGCTGCGCTGGGTTACCCGAGGTGATGGCAGGAACTGGGCAAGCAGTGAAGTCCATTCAAGGTTTGCTGCTGCCCGGGGTCTGGTTCGTGTTGGGTACCTCTGATGGACCTTCCAGCCTGACCCATCTTCCCCCTTCCTGAAAAAGGGGTGACAGCTTCTTTGCCGTGGTGTGGGAGGTGAGTGGATTAGGAGAGGGCGGTGACGTGACCATCCCTGTGGACACAGCGAGAGGTTAGCTGGGTGTCAGACCTTGCCCTGCCCTAACTGCAGGTAGCAGCACATGAGCGTCGGCCCACGAGCACCGCAGGGGAAATCCTGCCAAGCAGAGCTGATGGGAATCCAGCACCAAGGCTACGTCCTTCTTCTCTAGTAATCCACGGAGTTTTCCAGCGCGGGGGTGTTAGATGGGTGGGAGTAGAAGAGTCAGCTGACACCGAGTGTGTTACAGATCAGTGCGTTTTTCTTGTGGCTGAGCAAAGCTGATGTCTTCCTAATTGCAGATGAAGAGGCAGAGACACAGAGCGGGGCGGGACGTGTGAGAGTCACAAAGCGAAGTTACAAACAGCTTTTCCCAATTTAATCTGTGTTTAATCGCCTGGCTGCACAGCCTTGCTAGCGTCTGGGGTGAACGCTCCTGGCGCTGCTGCCCATCTCTCGTGCCTCTGTTGTATTTTAATGTTTCTTCTCCTTTTTGCAGGAAAGGCTGAGGCACACGCTGCTCTTGCTGTTGTTGCTGCACGGCACAGACGCTTTCTACGTACCCGGCGTGGCTCCAATGAACTTCCATCGCAATGATCCTGTAGAAATAAAGGTAGGATGGTCTCTGGCGGAGCTGTTAGTCTCTTTGGTTTGGGTTTTTGTGTGTTTTGAGGGTTTTTTTTTCTGCTTTATATCCTAGCTCCTAGGTGGGACTAGGAAGTCAAATTTGGGGATCCTGTTACTACTCGGGGGCAGGTATTTTCTCTTTTTCACAGTGTTCCTGTAGGGTGTTGAGATAAGCCATCCTTGAAGTGCTTGCTGATCATCCTACCCTGCAGTTCCCAGGATGATTCTCTTTCTTGCTTCTGACCTCTTCTACCAAATTCCTTCAGTAGTTGCTCCAAAGTCCTCAAGAAGTTGCTCAGTTTGGGAAGAGATCGCTCTTTCCCACGGGAGCTTTGAAGTGAATTTCATCAGAGACTTTTCTCCAGCATGACACAGACTCAGAGCGCGCACAGAGGGTTGGGCTGTTGGGTAGAATTAAAGAAGTGGTTTGGATCAGACCTCTTCAATTTTCTCTTCTACCCATTTTGCTCATGTTGTGTCTTGATGTCAAGCGAAATCCCTGATGAGCCCTTTCCCCGTGCAGACATTTGTCCTTGAGCGTGGCAGCTCGTACAGCCCGGGCTGGCGGAGAGCTGTTCTGTGTGCGTGGCGGTGAGGGATGGAGCTGCCTCAGCCCTGCAGGAGGAAGCCTGGCTTTGTTTCCAGGCATCAGCAATTTATAGCCCATTTCATTTATTTTTCTAAACCTGTGGCCTCTGTCTCAGCAAAATCCAGCATCCCTGGGGATGCTGAGGTTGGCTGCTCCTGCGTGAAGCACCACACAATTTTCTCTTTGGCAACGGGCTGCCAGACCTAGGCTATTTTTAAGCAAATGAGACTTGCCTGTGGCTACAGTAAAGCTTCCCAGAAGAAGGGGTATTGGGATGGCTGCTCTCAGAGGGGTTTCAGGAGCCAAATGCTTCCCTGAGTGATAAGGCAAGTCAGCGTGTTTGCCAGCGCTCTTCGAATCGATGCGCTTGGCCGCGTTACAGAACACTTCTGCTTCTCAGAGCTGGCGCGGTGGGTCTCTGCTCTTGTGCCGTGTGATTTGTGGGAGCTCTCCAGAAACCCTTGGGGTTTGTCACCATCCTTTGTCTCCCCAGTCTGATGGCTCTGGCTTTTCCTAGAGACAAAAATGGCTGAACTCTCCACGTCACTAGAGGCCAGACCTCTAGGTCCAGCGTGATACGATTTTATTTTTTTTTTCCCCAGAGGAAATAACTGCAGTCTTGTATGAAACGTGACTCTTGAACATCTTTCGAGCTCTTTGTTATTTCTTAGAATTTCACCGAGTCATACATTTGTGAAACCAATCCACCACGCTTCCTCCTTCTTTCTGTTTGTGAATGAGTTGCTGCTAAATCACAGTGTAGAGAACGTACTACTAGGAATTGTGCAGAAGGGAAGAAAGCTAGAGCTCTCCTGGGAACATCTGCCTCCTTTTTTACAGCTTCCAAAAACGAGCTTTATGAGAGAAGTCCTGAAGTAAGCTTCAGCTTCTGGCTTATGTTGCAAGGGTAGGAAACTCTCTGGGTTCTTCCATGGGGCTAATCCTTCCGTTGTCCTCCAGGCTGTGAAGCTCACCAGCTCGCGAACCCAGCTACCGTACGAGTACTACTCGCTGCCCTTCTGCCAGCCCTCCAAGATAACCTACAAGGCTGAGAATCTCGGTAGGTATCGTGTTCCCTGTCAGCGGGTGGGCTGCCTGGGGGTGTGTTTACAGGAGGAAGAGCAATTGCAAGTGTCATCTCTAACAAACTGCCTGTGGAGGACCTGCTCCCCCTCATCTGTTGCATGCGGGCTGTTTGCAGATCAGGATGTCCATATATTGGAAAGAGGAGACACTCTTCCTGAAGGAGGACGGGTAGCCTGCTTCATAAGTAGAGCTGGATGCTTCCAACAAAATAGCTGAACTGCCCTTCGATCTTATCCCTGCGTCTGTGGTGACAGAGGGGACTCGCTGGCGTCACTCCAGCTGTACAGCGCTGCTGATCCAGTGGCCAGAAGCTTGGCAGTCTTCAACCTGCCCTTATTTTCCTGTTTTCCAGGTGAGGTTCTCCGGGGGGACCGAATTGTAAATACGCCTTTCCAGGTTTCCATGAACGTGGAGAAGAAATGTGAAGTTCTGTGCAACTTTCCCAATAAGCCGGTCACGCTGACGGTGGAGCAGAGCAAGCTGATTGCCGAGCGGATCAGGGAGGATTACTACGTCCATCTGTGAGTTGTCACCTCGAGTGTGGGTTTCTCGCAGTGGGTATTGGGTGTTGTGGACAAATGTGATCTGAAATCTGTTTTCAGCATTGCTGATAACCTCCCTGTGGCAACGCGGCTGGAGTTTTATTCCAATCGTGAGGAAGAGGAGAAGAAGAAGGAGAAGGATGTGCAGTTCGAGCACGGATACAGGCTCGGGTTCATGGACGGTAACAAGGTAGAGAATCCAGATGCTGTCTGAGGGGCGCCTGGAGGAGCTCGGTGCCTGTCAGAGGGTGTTAGAAGTCTACCAGAGAGTGTTAGGATTGGGAATGCACCAAAAGGTTTTGTAGAGTGGAAATACGAGAGGTCCCCTCAAAGAAGGGGACAAGTGCTGGACTGCTGGTGTGATAGGCGTGAGGCCGAGCTTTGACTTCAGTGTGACGCTGGACAAACTGATGCCGTGGTTTCCCCTCAGCATTGGCTTTGGTCGTGTCACGGGTGATGTCAGAGCCCTTTGGAAGCGCAGGCGTGGGGCAGCGCTGGGCACTGCTGGAGTCTGGGTTGTGTCTGTCCACCTGGGAGAAAGTGCAGGCAGGAAACTCAGGGTTGCAGCTACTGAGGTCTTTCCAACCTAAATTGGGTGATTCTGCTGCCACATGGTTGAGATGTGAGATATGATGATATCTTTCCAGGCCAAAAACAGGGCAAAATGTTGTCCCAGATGCCTGGAGCGATTGAGGTGCTGCCTTTTCACCACCTCTGTTCTCTCCTCTTGTTCCTTTAGCCTTGCAGAGCCTTAGTCTGATCTTGCTCTGTAGCACAACGCATCTGCAAACAGTTGGAGTCTTTAGATTTCTGCACTGAAGCTGCTCTGTGCAGTTGTTGCTTCTGAACTCGGCCTGTTCCTCCCTTAGGGTGCTAACGTTTTATTTAATGTCAATCTGTTTTAGTTCTACCTGCACAACCACCTCTCCTTCATCCTTTACTACCACAGAGAGGATGTGGAAGAGAGCCAGGAGCCCACCTACAGGGTCGTGCGCTTTGAAGTGATTCCCCAAAGCATTAAACTAGAAGGTGAGAGACTCCTGGGGAGGGGAGCACAGGAGAGGAACCTCCTGTAGGGCCAAGAGCTGAACACCAGGGATGTATCAGGGTGCCAGCTGTTACTTCTAGTACGTTTTTGGGGCGCAGAAATGAGGGAGTCTGAATTCTGAGAACAAGAAACCCCTTTCTTATTAAAAAAGTACCAAAAATAGAGAGAGATGCTTGAAATGCAATCCATGAAAAATCGATTCGCTTAAAAAGATTGGAGTTTGGGGGTTGGGTTTTTTGGTACTGCGTCATCTAGCGTGAAGTCTGTGAAGCTTCTAGCTCTTGTGGCCCAGCTCCACCCTGCTGGGACCCTACATGCTGCAACAGAGGCCCACAGAATGTTTGGAACTGTTCTAGGGGGATTGAATATTAAAAATAATGGTTAGGGGGAAAACACTCCTACCTCAGTGAGCCCAGCGTGAAATGGGTGTTTCAAAGGGAAGTTGCTCATCGTGTGGTCATCTCCTGCAACTCTCCCCTGGCAGCAGCCAGCTTGTTTCTTGGTGTATCCTGTGGAATAGAGGATTTGTTCATGGTCTGGATCCTTGGCCTCCAAGCCTCTGGCTTTTATCCTTCCCATTAAGGAAAGCCCTGCGCATTAATTGCCGTGAAGTTGATTAATGGTGCCCTGCTTCTGATGGGAAGACTAGTTTTGCAAACTGCAAAGCAGGTGAGGGAGGAAGGAGAGCTTCCCCTGGGGTGTTTGGAGTAACTGCAGCCCAGCGCCTCATTTTCCCTACAGACTTGAAGGCTGATGAGAAGAGTATGTGCACCCTGCCCGAGGCCACGGGCTCTGCCCCTCAGGAGATAGATCCTTCTAAAGAGAACCAGCTGCTCTTCACCTACTCTGTCCACTGGGAGGTGAGGGAGCGATGGGAAGCTGGTGGGCAGCTCCACGTGTCTGTCACAGAGGGGTTGTGGAAGATGTTGGGAGTGTGCTGGCATGAGAAGAACTTCCCTGTTCTTTCAGGAAAGTGACATTAAATGGGCTTCCCGCTGGGACACCTACCTGACCATGAGTGACGTGCAGATTCACTGGTTTTCCATCATCAACTCGGTCGTGGTCGTCTTTTTCCTTTCAGGTGAGTGAGATGTGTGGGGCGAAGGCGGCTTCGCTGTTAATCTGCGTGGAACTTTCTTTAAACCCCAGCCGGAGGCGGCTCAAGGAGGATGTGGCCGTGTCTGATCTGACCAGGAGAGACAGGAAAGGAAGCTCCTGGTTTGGGCAGCACCCCGTGGGGTCAGTTACCTGCTTCTGCTCCCTGACTGGGAGAGCTGAGGGAGTGGAATGTGGTTAACATGCATCTTGCATGTCTGTATCTAAGGAAAAAAACCCACAGGAAAGCCACAGTGGCCCGTTCCTGCTGGAATTGGCCTTCCCTTCTCCCAAGGGTTGTGCTTCTGTCTTTTCTGAGTGCTGGGGGAGATGGCTGATGACTCGGGGGCTCCTCTCCCAGCCAGAAGTGTGTGTCGGTGGGGCCGTGTCACTGCACGGCAGCACAGCCATGTGGGAGCCTCTGAGCTAAACCCCCTTTGTGCTTGTTTTCAGGCATTCTCAGCATGATCATCATCCGGACTCTCCGGAAGGACATCGCCAACTACAACAAGGAAGATGACATTGTACGTGTTTGTTCCTGAGGGTGGGAAGCGCAGATGAGGAGGGATCTGGTCGGAAGGCTTGGCTGTAGTGTCGCTTTCCTTGCCCCTGTTTTCCTTCGAGCGCTGAGGGTGGGAGGGACAGTTGTGGCCGCACGTGACAGGAGGCTTTGGCTCTGTGTGCGATGGCAGGTTACCAGTCCTGATGTCTCCAGACCTAAGTAATGGCTGCAGACGGTTCCCTCAATGTGTGCCCTGCACTGGCAGCTCAGGTCTGGACTGTTCTAAGCCCAAGAGGAAAGGAGTTTCTTAACTTGAGTGATAAATCGCTGTAGCAGAACTGGGTACGGGGGAATTAACCTCTTGGGCTGGCGGTAGGACCTTTATTTCCACCGTTAGACCCTATCTAAATAACCTACTGTTCCTGTTGTTGCACAGGAAGATACCATGGAGGAATCTGGTTGGAAGCTTGTGCATGGAGATGTCTTCAGGCCTCCACAGTATCCTATGATCCTCAGCTCTCTCCTGGGTTCTGGAATTCAGCTCTTCTGTATGATCCTGATTGTCATCTGTAAGTGGCACATGTTGCGTGGGGTGGCTGTAAGGAGGAGAGGAACGGTGCGCAAGGGTGTTTGTAGCTCCCATTGACTTCAACCTGTGCTCACCTTAGTTTGAGTGAGGTCGCATAAAGCCGCTCCCTGTCGTGGGGCTGATTGGGATGATGGGCTGTGCTCAGCGTTTCTGAGTTTCTAGGGAGCATTTCCCAGCTGAAGCGTCTGTTTGGGATTGTATTTTCTGTTATCAGCATATGATTATGGACAGTACAGGTGAGGGGTTGACTCGCTGGGAAGCAGTTCCACAAAGAAGGACCTGGAAGTGCTGGGGGACAAGTTGCCCGTGAGCCAGGAACGGGCCCTCATGACCAAGAAGGCCAATGGTCTCCTGGAGTGCATTCAGAAGAGTGTGGCCAGCAGGGCAAGCGAGGTTGTCCTCCCCATCTGCTCTGCCCTAGTGAGGCCACAGCTGGAATATTTGGTCTGGTGCTGGGCTCCCCAGTTCAAGAGAGACAAGGAACCACTGGAGAGAATCCAGGGGAGGCTGCAAAGATGCTGAGGGGCCTGGAGCATCTCTGTGCTGAGGAAAGGCTGAGAGCCCTGGGGCTGCTGAGCTGCACAAGAGAAGCCTCAGAGGGGATCTGATCAATGCTGAGCAAGAGCTGAAGGGCCCATGGGGGGCAAGAGGATGGGGCCAGACTCTTGTCAGTGGTGCCCAGCGACAGGACAAGGGGCAACGGGCACCAAGTGGAAGCCAGGAGGTTCCATGGGAGCAGGAGGAGAAACTTGTTTGGTGTGAGGGTGTGGGAGCCTGGCCCAGGCTGCCCAGAGAGGTTGTGGAGTCTCCTCTGCAGAGATCCCAAATGTGCTTGGACATGGTCCTGGGCCCCCTGCTCTGGGTGAGCTGCTGGAGCAGGGGGTTGGACGAGATGATCTCCAGAGGTCCCTTCCAACCCCACCATGCTGGGGTTCTGTGATACAAGCCCTGGGTGACAGTGGACTGAGAGACTCCTGCACATGTGCCCGGCTTGCTGAGCTGCACCTGCTCAAATCTCGGGGGAAACTGAGGCTATAAAACGTGGTCTGTAGCTCAAGATCAAAGCTGTGGCTTCCTCTCTCTGGCCGTGCTGGAGGCTGTGGGTGTGCTGCGCTCTGAAGGTGGTGAGGTCTGTGCAGAAGGTGGGTTCCAGGCAGCTGTGGGACAGCCCTTGTTCTCCAGATGTTGGCCAACGCACGTATGTGAGAGCTTTGTCCTTTTCCCTCCGCAGTTGTCGCTATGCTGGGGATGCTGTCACCTTCCAGCCGGGGTGCGCTGATGACCACCGCCTGCTTCCTCTTCATGTTCATGGGGTAGGTGTCTCCCCACAGCTCTGCTGTCTTGCCCACCCCTCCTCACCCTCTCAACAACGAGAGCTCATTTTCTTTATCTTGGCTTGTTTCTGTCCAGGGTTTTTGGTGGATTCTTTGCTGGCCGCTTATACCGGACTCTGAAAGGACATCGGTGGAAGAAGGGAGCCTTTTGTGTGAGTCTGGTGGCGTTTGGTGCTGTTCATCCAGGTCTGCTGATGCGTGGGCAGCTGGACGCAGCCTGGCTGTGCTGCAGAGAGTGGTGGGGGTTGAGTCCTCGTAGCTTCACGTGAAAGGGCGAACGCCAGAGCGTGTCCTGTAGGAAAGCAAGAGGGTTGTCCCAGGTCCTCCCCACAGCCCGTCCGCGGCATGTCAGTGCTGCGGCCAAAGGGCTGTTTCCTCCCCACGTGCCTGGTCCCAGCAACGGGCCTGCTGAAGAGGAACATCTGCCTGATGAGTCACGTGCGTTCTCCTAACCCGCGCTTGCTCTTGCAGACAGCCACCCTGTACCCAGGGGTCGTCTTTGGGATCTGCTTCGTCCTGAACTGTTTCATCTGGGGGAAACACTCCTCTGGAGCGGTAGGTGCCACCCTCATCCTGGAGCCAGCCGGAGGGGAGGAGGGTGCCCGGGCCCTCAGGGACTTGCTTAGTGTCCCGTGGGCTCGGTGCAGGGCCTGGCTGGAGACTTGGTCTGGCCGGTGCCATCAGCCTCACTTCTGTGACTCTCGGTGTGATTCCAGGTGCCTTTCCCTACCATGGTGGCCTTGCTCTGCATGTGGTTTGGGATCTCCTTGCCCTTGGTCTACCTGGGTTACTACTTTGGGTTTCGCAAACAGCCCTATGACAATCCCGTACGGACAAATCAGATTCCCCGGCAGATCCCGGAGCAGAGGTGGTACATGAACAAATTCGTTGGGTGAGTGATGAGTGGCTGGGAAACACGGTGAGTTCACCCCTGCCTCAGTCTCCTGGCGTCACTGAACGTCACCTTCTGCGGGTCTCTGGACACGGGCAGATGGGTTTCCTTGAGTATCAGAGAGAGTCTTGGCAGTTGAGAGGTGGTGCGACTGGCGCTTATAGAGCGGTACACGCTCAGCAGTGGGGGCGGCTGCTCCACGTACGGTGGGGAATCTGGAGCTGCAGAGGTTTTGCTGGGAGCGCTCTGTGGTCACCGGGGACCTTCAATGGCCAGGCAGTTGTTGTGCAGCTTCTGACTGTTCTTTCTCGCTCTGTAGGATTCTCATGGCCGGTATTCTGCCTTTTGGAGCGATGTTCATTGAACTCTTCTTCATTTTCAGTGTAAGCACTTCACTCACTTTGCTCCTGAATAGGATTCCTCTGGTGCTGAAGCTTTGGAAGGGGAAGGGGCTCCCACCAGAGCAGTCCCTGTTCAATAGTTGCCGGGGGGGCTGGCAGGTTTCCCCCCAGGCCCCTCAGTGCTGTTCCCAGAGGGAGCTGGGCTCTGGGGCTCTTCAGCCTCTCCTCTTGCTAAAGACACCTGGAGCTGTCTCTGGGACACTCCGTGGTGGTCTGAAGGGTGGTGGTAAAGCTGAAGGCTTACGGTAACGTCATGTTAAGGCGGGCTCCTGGTCTGAGGACACTCAAGAGCTGTTCCAGCTGCTGCCCCTTTGTCACGTTCTGTGGATGGGAGGAATTTGCTGTTCCATTCCTGGGGAGGTGGAGGGGGATGAACAGGCCTCCTCAGAGCTGTCTTTGGGCACCTTTGAGCAACCGGATTCCTCTGAAGTTGTGAAAGGTGTTGTGAGATCTGTGGTTTCACCCCAGGAGCCTGAGGGGCTGCTCCTTTTCCCCTGGGTAAGCTGCCAGAAGTTGGTTTGTGTTTGCTGACTGGTGGCCAAAGCCTGGAAACAGATTTCTGCTGTGTCTTCGTTTCAGGCAATCTGGGAGAACCAGTTCTATTACCTTTTTGGCTTCCTCTTCCTGGTGTTCATAATCCTCGTGGTGTCGTGCTCCCAGATCAGCATTGTCATGGTCTACTTCCAGCTTTGTGCTGAGGTGAGATGTCCACCTCGTAGTTTCAGCAGCTGGGGGTTCTTGTTCCTGGAGAAGCACTGGTCGCGTTACTGCTGCTGCTCAGCAGACATCTAGCGTGGCCCAGCTCCACGAGCGTGATGGCTCTTAACACCTCTTGGCTTCAAGGAGAATTGAAGCTCCTCCATTATCTGCTGGGCTGGGAACTGTGACTTCATACCAGAAATTCTGCTGGGAGCAGGGTACTTTGAGCTGACATCTCTTCCCAAAGAAGCTATTTTATTCCACCCACGCCCCAAATGAAATGCAGGGCCAGAGGTGGGCCAGGTTCTTCGGGAGCAGGCGCTGTGACAGTGACCTGGCTTTTCTCTGGCAGCTTTTCATCCTCTTTGTTTGGAAGCACGTGTGTGACAAAGCAGTTCCCCAGCCCCAAAGCGTGGGTTGCCTCTGAAGGAAAACGGGGGGAGTTCTCCTGTCCCAGTAAGGGCAGGTGACGCGGGAGCAGGAGCCCGTGGGATAACGAGGCTTTTCACCCCGCCAGGATTACCGCTGGTGGTGGAGGACCTTCTTGGTGTCTGGAGGATCTGCCTTCTACGTGCTGATCTACGCCATCTTCTACTTTGTGAACAAGGTACCGTCATTCCTCCGGCGTGGAAGTGCCGCCTTTCTGGGGGAGATGCTCGGATTTGGGAAGGGAAGCGGTGGGACACTCCTGGTCCTGGTCTGTGGCAGTGCCAGCCCAGGGCAGGTCACCAGCCCTCGTGAGGGGAGCAAAGGCTGCCCGTGCCTGAGGCCCTGCCCGTGTTCCCCACCTCCACGGGGATCTCCCTTCAGCTGAACCACGTGGAGGGTTTGTTCCTTGCAGAGGGCACTGGCTGGCGTGGGGAGCTGCCTCCTGTTACCTCTCTGCTTCATTTCCCTTGGTTTTCCCTCTTTTTGTGTTCTAGCTGGATATTGTCGAGTTCATTCCCTCCTTACTCTACTTCGGCTACACCGCCCTCATGGTCTTGTCCTTCTGGCTCCTCACGGGCACCATTGGCTTCTATGCAGCCTACATGTTTGTGCGGAAGATCTACGCCGCGGTGAAAATAGACTGAAGATGCAGAGACCCAGCAGGAAGCAGGCGCCTCTGAACGCGCGTCCTCCCGGGAGCGCAGGGGACATCTTCTCCCAGCTCTTTTAAGGAAACAAAATCCCGTGGGAGAGTGACAAGAGAAATAAATAACTCCTCGTTTTGGAATGTAACTTTGGCACAGTGTACATGGATTCTGGGCTACTTCTGGGGGGAAAAGGGGTCTGTAGATACTTTACATTTTAACTTTATTATCCTCTTCCGTATTTGAGGGAGCTTTTTAGCAGAGAAATTTCCCTCTCTGTAAGTAAACCCCCTTTTTTGCTAATTCATCCTTTTTTTTTTTTTTTTTATGTTGATGACAAATGGATTTGAGACAGCAGTGGAAACACTTGTGACAATGTTTTCTTCCAGCCCCTGGGGTGCTCTAGGATTCAGGGAGACTCTTCAGACAAATACGGGACTGGGTTTCTTTCCTGCCTTCATGTCTGCACAGAAGAGGGAGCTTGACGGTGACAAAATCCAAGGAGGCCAAAGGCTTCACCCAGCGTGAGCCTGGCACGCTCTGCCCGCGGAATTCCTGCCTTCGGCTCGTTTACAGCTCTGTGGAGGTGCCATTCGGAGCTTGGGAAGTGCAATTTCACCCCGAGAGAGCTTGAGAACCACAATCCTTGGCATGGCTTCTCCTTCCCGCCGGCCTCGGACAGCACGGGCTGCTCCGGATGCCTCGGCTGGCAGGGCTGAGGAGAGGGTGGGAATTCCTCCCGTGGGGAAGGCACGTCCAGCTGCGGGATGCAGTGTCCTGGCGGAAGTGACGCGATTGTGCCAGTGCTGGAATAACGGGACTGGAAGGATGCGCGAGGTAACTACAAGGGTTTGTTCTGTCCGTAGCTCCGCTCCAGCTCCGCAGCGAGGGAATGGGGCAGGCGTCCTTCCTGGGAACGCTGCCGGGATGGCACAGAGCCCTGCGGGGAGCCGGCTGCGGTGCCGCCGCGCTGGTGCCAAGTGCTGGGATGCAGCGGTGGGCCTGGGCTGCCGGGAGGCGTGTGCAGGCCCCACGGAGGGGCTGGGCACAGAGGGAGCGGCCCCCGGGAGCTCTGCCGTGGCCAGGAGCGGGCTGTCCCCCCGCCCGCCCCCTGCTCCCGCTGCTCTCGTCTCCCCCTCTCCGATTCTCTACCTCCAGGGAACAGAAGCAGCTCACACGCCCCGTAGCTGGGTGGTGATCTCCACACAGCCGTCCAGGCCCTCCGGGGTGGCCGGTGTGGGCTCTTCTGCAGCGGGCTCCGCTTTTTCCGTGGCTCGATGCCTGAGTCAGCCCTTGGGAAGCTCTTTTAAAAGAGGTTAAAGGTTTTTGGTTCGGTCACTTACAGTGGAAAGGTTCCACGCGGCAGTGGAGGCTCCCTCCATCCCCAGAGCAGCTGGATTCAGTCCGGGTTCCAGGAGAGAGGTTGTTTTTTTCAGTGAGATCTATGAAAACTGTGCTTTTTCTTCTTGCTGTAGTGAGCAGTAAGGTCTCCAAGTGACCAGGTGCCACCGTTCCAACCCAGAGCTGTCCAAAGCCCTCCTGTTCCCAGCACTGATCTGCACCCTCGAGGGCTTTGGGGCAGATTTTTTTAACCCCGGTTGCCGTAAGTTTCCACCAGGTCCACACAAGGACCAGGATCTCTCCCCGACAGCCTCACCCACGCAGGGCACGGGCTCCCCGGCTGCCTTGGCTCCTCAGCACCGGGTTTTTCCAGCCTTGCCCATCATGCCAAAGTCCAATCAGCCAGGAACTGAGGATGGAAAAAGGGAGCAGGGGGCGCGTGAGCCGGCTGCGCTGTGGAGTCCTGCCTGAGCTCTCATCTGAGATCCCTCTCTCTGAGACTTCGGTTGATATTTTAATTTTTTTTTCCCCCCTTTTATTTTCCACCCCTGCTCCAGTGGAGAGGCTCAGCCAGGATTGATTTCTCTCCCTTCCCCAAAGTGTTTTCTCTGTATTCTTTGTAATTTTTAATTAATGTATGTATTCTTTGTGTCCTATTGTAAATAAATCTGCCATTGTCCTGTTGTCCTGCTCTCCTGGGTTCTCCTACAGCTTTTCATAACACTTGACCCGTTTGACACCCGCGTGGTCTTTGACACGTGGCTTCGTAGAGTCATAGAGTAGGTTGGAAGAGACCTTTATGATCATCGAGTCCGAAGCAGAGCTTGGAACATGCTGCAGTTTTCCTGGTGATGTTTTTCTCGGTGAGCTGGCCCGAGCGGTCGGTTTCTCCCTGGATGTTGTAATTAAACCGCCGCCGGTCACAGCACTGGGCTCCGCTCCGGCAGGAGCGCGCGAGAGCTCGTCCCACGTGTGAGATTGGTTGTTTGACGCGCGTGACGCTTGGGTGGAGCAGCGGGACCATCGGTGACGGAGGGCTGGGAGCGTCGAGCGAAGGCGGCGCGTTAGAGCGGCGGAGGTGAGGGAAGCGTGAGGAAGGGAGCTGCCGTTTCCTTCCCCAGTGGGATTCTGGAGGAGTGTTGGTGCTGCGGGAGCCGGAGCTTTGTCAGCTCCCAGCCTGGTGTCTTTCTGGAGGGTGTGCGTGGCAGAAGAGCTACTGAGCGAGGGGGACAGTGAATTCCCGTCTCCTGGAGCGCTTGCCCAGCAGAGCATGGGCCGTGCGTGGCCGTGGCTGGTGACGGGGATGCTGGTGTTAGGGGCTGCTGAGAGCAGAGCAGGTGGATACTTTGCTCAAAACTCACCGAACTGGTCCCTTTTCCCCTTAGAGAAGGTAAAGGAAGGTTTCAGCTCCAGCACCAGGACACTCGGTGCAGAACGTGGTTTTCTTTTCCAGGCAGCGCGCTGCCGTTGCTGTGCCCTGTCTGTGCTGGGGAAGGGGCTGCTGAGGAGGGCTCCTGGTACCGCGGCTGCACCGCGTGGAGTGGAAGCAGACCGAGAAAAGTACCCTGGAAAAGGTCATCAGCTTTAAGTTGTCTCCTGGAAAGAAGTTCTGAGAGGGCAGGCAGCTCTTTACTCTTTTTCACGTCAGAAAGCTCCGTGGCTGGTGGCAGCTGAGGTTTGTGCTGGTGCCTCGGTGCGAGGTGCGGCCCCGGCGGCTGGATGGGCCGGGCTCGCTCGCAAGCGGGGAGTGAGCTGGGCTGAGCTGAGCTGGGCTGGGCTGAGCTGAGCTGGGCTGGGCTGAGCTGAGCTGAGCTGAGCTGAGCTGCCTGGAACGCTTCACACGGTGGGGAACTCGAGGGAAACCAGCTCACGGAATTTTCTGTCTAATGAACATTATTCTCCTTGACAGGAGACAGCGGCAGCGGCTGCTGCTGCATCCCCCGCAGGACACTGGGTCTTTTTTGGGGTTTTCTGGATCTAATTCATTGTTTGAAAGAAACTTTAACGTCCGTGTGGATTCACGTAGGGAACTGGTCTTTGATTTGCTTTATGATTCTGTCTTTACTTCAGGCCAAAACCCCCCCTCCCCTCCAAGATGACACCTGGGACAGAGAATTCAAATGCTTTTAATAACTTCAAATTGGAAGCATTTTTTATAATGAAGTTCATTGTGCAGGACGCTGAAGGGGCCGATTTTCGCCGTGGCCCGTGTGTTTCCTAATGGCACTTAATACCTTTACGATTCAAAAACCTTGTTACAGCCCCCAAATGCTCCATCACAAGAGGTTATTCGCTGTGTGTAAAAGTGCTAGAGAGTTTCTCTTCAGGAGCACAGCCAGCTCTAACAATGGGAAGCTTCTGGCTTCGGCGGCTGGCGCTGCGGGAGGGGAGGGTGGGCGCTGGCTGGGACCTGCCGCGTCCCTCCGGGCAGCTCCTGGCCTGAGGAAGCCCAAACCCTTTCCCGTATGTGGGATATTTGCCGGCTCCGGGTCAAACCCTGCCCTCATCAGCTGCTCCGGCAGAGCCCGTGCTGGAGGCAGCTCTGCCCAGAGAGGGTTCTCTGGGCTGCACGGGCCCCGCGGTCGCTGTTCTCCCAGGGGTGACTCTGGATGACAGCTCCGGGTGGTTGTGCGAGGGAAGTACTGGTACAAACGTCACAAAACAACCTCTCTGAAAGTAGTTTCTAGAGGTGAGGGATCGCTAGAGCGGGGGAACCCCACAAAGCGCCCGAAGCTGAGGCCCTCGGGAGGAGAAGTCGCTGGCTTCCCCCCGAGCTGTCCCCGTTGTCTCGGTGCGCCCCGTGTTCGAGCTGGGCATCCCCTTGCGTGGTCTCGAAGCTGAGGAGAGGGGGAGGAGGAAGGTGAAGGCAAAAGGAGGGACGGTTGGTTGGAACAAGACATTCACGCTGACAATGAAGAGCTGACCTATTTAACGGGAAATAAAAACCACGTTCCAAATTCCCTATTCTCCGTTTCCCGCGATGCCTTTAACTTCCCTTGTGGCTGCGATCTCCCAGTGCAGAGAAGCTCCGTCCGCGTCGGGAACATTCTTGGATATTTGGGTGCTGGCAGGAAGGACGCTGCGGACACAACTGGGAGCACAGGATGGGGAAGGAGCTTCAGCCTCGTCCTGCGGCCTCCCTGCGCGCCCGGGAACCAACGCCTGCGCTCGGTCGGGAAGCGAAGCTCGTCTCGTGCCGTGGGAAGCAGAACGAGGTGTTTTCTGGGTGTCCTTTTCACCTGGTGCGATTTGTGCTTGGCCCGTTTCTAAAGCACTCGGTGGGCTGTGAAACCGTGTGGAGATGGCTCGGAGCCGGAGGAGCCTGCTAGGGAACGCTCCCGGAGAAACCTCCTCGCCTGGAGCTGCAGAACGGCTGAAACGCGCGGAAGGATTCCCGAAGGATCCCGATTATTCACCAGAATGGAGTGAGCGCATCCCGGGGTGAGGGAGGCGAGCAGGGTGTGCACCAGCCGTGTGCCAGGGACCGCAGGACCCGAGAGCAGTGGAGGCTGGAGACGTGGCGGGAGGAACAGGAGACGCGGGGCTGGGAGGAAGCTGTGCCGGGCTTTCCTCGGGCAGCTTGCGGCTGCTCCGCCAGGGAGGAATTGCTGCTAGAGAGAAGCGGGCACAGCAAGGGCGAGAGGTGCCAGGGTTGGTGATACAGGTGACAACAGTGTCCCGGTGTCACAGAATCGCTTAGGTTGGAAGAGACCTTCAAGATCATCCGGTCCAGCCACGGACCAGGCTAAACCCAACCGCCTTCTGCCAGGCAGGAGCCGGGCAGGATCGTACCCAGAGCTTCAGAGGACAATTCCCATCTGACAGCTGGGAAAAATGCAGGGAGTTATGAAAAAAAGCTGATTTTGGATAAAGGTGGAAACCTGTAAAGTGTTAATGAAGTGGTTCTGCTGGAGCCAGTCCTCCACTCACTCTTTGGTGGCAGAATGTCCACAGGACCTGAACAGGCAGGTCACTAGAACTGGCACCCGAGTGGGGATGCAGCAAGCCCGAGGAGCCGGGATTGGAGCGGAGAAACAAGCAGGCAGCGTGATGGGGAGAGCGTCTTTCAAGATTCCTTTGTAAAAAATCTGCCCCTGGGGGGTTCTTCTCCCAGACAGCAAAGGGAGAGAAAGGAAATGAGGATTTTTCAGAGATCTGCAGGAAATCGTCCAAGCGGCTGCGATTCACCTGTCAGCAAGGAAGGAATTAAAGAACAAAGAGCTGAGCTCGCAACAAAAGGCCGGAAACCTCCATCTGCAGGCGGGGAGAAAGGGATCCCCACCCCGGCGACACCGACACTGTCCTCCAGCAGCTGCTGCGAGAGGCCACACGGGGCCTGTCAAAGTCCCGGAGATCCCGGCAAGTGAAAGCCGGTGGAAGCAAATGCGAGTGAACACGTCGTCCCGCCGTACAAATGGATTTTGAGCTGGAATCCCGTGGGGAGAAAGATCTTCAGCCTTTTGCACTGCTCCAGAAAGCCGAGCTGGGGCGGCCCAGCTCCCCCCGTTAACCCTCTGCTGCCAGGGGAGCAGCTCGGGTGGCTCCCAGCGAGCTGGAATCGTTCTCGTTTCTTGTGGGATGCTGTGTCTGTGCCCCTTCCAGAGTTTGAGGTCTGACCTGCGATGCCCGAATGTCCGTGTCCTGTCACAGACTCGTGCTCTGAGGCGTCATCTCCTGGCTGGCTGCGCTGCTCCCGTTGAACACCCCCCAAGTCTTTCTGTACTTGACCAAACCCTCCTGACCGGGTATTTGCTGTAATTGCTCCACCCAGGTGCAGTCTGAAGCCTCCTGAGATGGATGTGCCTGGAACAGACACCGTCACAGGGCAGCTCTGGGGGCTCTGCCACGGGAGGAGTCCTCCCTTTCCCACTCAAAATACTTGACGTCTTCAGTGGCCACCTCGGCCTCTGTCCGTGGGAGGAGAGCAGGAGCCTTCCACCGCCCTGACGTCCAGCGCGCTGGCTGCGGCAGGTCCGTCCCTGCGCTCCGGCCATCTCAGCACCTCTCTGCCGCCCTGTCGCGGGGTGAAGCCCGGCCTCCCGCTGTGCTCCTGAGCGCTTCCAAAACTCCTCTCTCTCTTCCGTCGAATGGACCTTACACCTCCTCAGATGGTTCAATTTGTGCTAATCCCGCCCGACTCGTGCAGCCCCCAACCCAGGACAGGTCAGCAAACACCCTGATGTCACCGGAACGCTTGGTCCCCTCGCCGACGCTCCGCGGCTGTTTCCGATTCCCCTTCCTCCCCTGCTGCCTCCTGTTCCCGACGTTAATAATGGGCGAGAAACCTTGATTTAAAACAAAAAATACCCATTCTGGGATGAAACCTTCCTTCCCTCTCGCTAGTGAGGTATCGGTTCCAAGCCACGCCGCTGCGGGGTGCGACCGGCGCGGCCGCCGGAGCTCAGCGAAGCCGAGCTCTGCTGATTTTTCCCAACAGAGGAAAATCCCGGTTCCTAACGAACCGAGATTCCCGAGTGATGCTGCTCAGGTGCTCAAAGCTTTTTTGTTAGGAACAGGCAGAATTTGTTCGCCGGTTTCAGGAATTCTTTTGTGCCTTACTACTTTGTGAATTGCGCGCTTGGTATTTCAAGTGGAAGGAGCCTCGGGATTTTTTAGACCGGCTGCCAAAACACTCGTGGATTAGGAACGCTGGTGTGGAAGGGGAATTCGAGTCCGTCGCCCAGAGAATCCCTGGTGCTGGCTGCAGCGCGACGCTGCCAGGGCCGCGTCGGACGCTCCGACAGCCGGGACCGCGGCTCTGCTCGGGAGAAGAGCTGCGGAAAGCAAATGACACGTGCAAGTCGTAGCAAAATGAATTCCGTTTATTCTTTGACAGACTACTGGTAGGAAAAACGATGCCTGGCTCTAAGTTTAGCTACTGCTGCTAAAGGAATTCCAGTGGTGACACCTCTTGGGAGTACAATGCGGGCAAAAAGCGCGAGCGGAAGGAGGTGAGCGACGGCGTCGCATCAAGCTGATAATCCTCACTTGCAGCAAGTGACCATTTCTGACCATTTTTATCCCAAACCCACCCCCCCCNAATAACCCTCTCGACTGCAGACAGGGTAAGGCTTGTGACTGCTACCAGTGTGACACTTTAATTTGCCAAGAGCAAAGCACAAGAAGACAGGCCTGAGGTATTCGGTGCGGGAGAAGAGCGGAGCAGCAGCAACGCCGCCCTCGCCGGCGCTGGGCCAGAGAACAAGGCACTCGTTGGACGTCGGAAGGCCACGTTTTGCAGCGGAGAGAAGGAAGTACTGCATTCACCTGGGGAGACCATTGCCACAGGATATTGCTGAGGTAAATAAATCTTATATTACTTTTTTTTTTTTCTTTTTTTGATACAAAAGTATTATTTGCAGCATTGCTGGCTAACCTAAAACAACCTGGTCTATGTTTTGGAGGATCAGTGGGTCGCTAAAACAGTCATTCTGGGAGGGATTCCTACGCTAAATTAAAAATAAAATTCTGGAGGGAAAAACGGAAGGGGACAAGGCTATGAACAACCAGGGCACGGCTCGCGTCCCGCGGCGGGGGCCGATGGCTCAGAACGGGCACCCCCGCAGCGGGCGTGCTCTGGGGAGATGAGGGAGGGCAGCGTCTGGCCGCACGGAGGGAGCTGGCATCACGGAGCAGAGGTAGATCGGCGTTTTCTACACGTGTGGAGAACAATACCGACGGATTTCCTGGCTTCTGTTGGCCTGCGAGGGCTCCTCCACGCCGAGGCACGAAGATGTGCAGGTCTGCGTTCAGAAGCCCCCGCGCGTCACCCGGGGAACCGCGGCCGGAGCCGCCGCGGACGCCGCCGTGGCAGCGAGNCGTAGGAGAGGGGCAGCGGGAGAACCTCAGGAGGAGAAGACCGAAAAGGGCAGCGGAAACCGATCCCGAGGGAAAGGCTGGCTGCAGGCCCAAACCCTCCGCGGCTGGCAGAACTATTAGTGTTGGGGAGAATGCTCCAAATACACTGATCGAGGGCAGGAAGGTGGGGACCTTTTTTTTTTCTCTCCTGCTTCCTGGATGTTCTCACCCTAGGACTGAGGTAAATACCTCGAGACTGCCTCGTGGCTAAGCCGAAGGTACTGACCTCACTGAGCTGCTGTGGTAAAACCACCCCAGGAACTCGGGCTCTGCTCCTCCTCCGGAGCGGGGCCTGCAGCCTCGTCCCCCCCGCGCCCGGTACCGCGGCGCTGCCGGCCCCGAGCTCCTGCCCTCGCCGCTTCACCTGCTTTGGTTTCCAGCACAGACGCCTGCGGGAGAGGTTTAAAAGGGCTCTGTCCGTACACCACAGATCCGAGCCAAGCTGTGAGAGCTGCTCCATCCCCTTGACGCCCGGAAAGCCAGAGAGAAAAACGCGGGAAGCTGCTGCCGACAGCGGCAGAGGCTGAAGTGGTCCAGAGAGCAGAGTATTTCCCCATGGGGGAAGAACGCGGTACGTGAAGAGAAATCAGGGCGACCTGACTTCGCTGTGTAAACAGTGTTCTAGCTACACCAGGTATCCAACCAGTGTCTTCTGGTGCCTCCTGTTTCTGTAACGGCGGGAACTGATTTGTGCTGTGTAAACAACGGTAGCTGTAAGGAGTTTAACCTGACGGCTCTGCCAAGGAGAATGAGGCGTGACGTCTCTGAATTCACTGTGTAAACGGTCTTGGTGCTTAACACTGATGTGGAGTAAGTGGGATCCGGTGATGGGATGAGAGGTAGAGGGGAAGGACGGCCTCCTCCCCGTTGGCTTCACACGCAGCGGATATCAGGCTTCTCCTCCTTCTCCGTGCGGAGGTGTTGGCTGTTTGGCCAGAATTGCAGTGTGAGAACATGAAATGGAAGCTGGACTCTTCAAAAGTTTACCCCAAGAGGAAAGAGTCTCGGCTCCTTCTTAGGGGCAGTCCCTTCCCAAAGAGGAACACAGCTCCAGGATCTCAGGGAAGGTCAGTGCTAAGCGCGGCTCCTGATTCACAGATTAAAAATTAGATAAAATATATCCAGTCTATTCGCTGAAATCTTTTCGCTGTACAGGACTGGGACGCGCACGGGGCTATCTGCTGGTCCAGTCTACAAGTGCTCCCTCCAGAGATCAGAAACCTCCTGTCTGAAACAGCTCGCGAAGCTTTCGCACCCCCAAGGGAAGGAAGAGTTGTGCGTTTTTAAGGCTCTCCACAAAAGGGCGACTGAAAGATCTGTTCTCCGGTGCTGTTCTCAGCTTATTGGAACGCCTGGTGGAAACGCGGCAGCGTGGTCGTGCTCAAGCTGGACGTGAAGACAGGGGGCAACGAGTGGAGGGGCCCAAAGTTCAGCGAGGCCCCGGCTCCGGGCGATTCTTGAGGTTGGTGTTGCAAAGTGGTAAGCAGTGGCTGTGTCTCCCCCTGCGAGTAGCCCATGACCAACCCCCCTGACGAGACGGGAGGGTTGCACGGAGGAAGATTTAGGGGGAGGAAGCCAAGAAGATGGGAGAAGTCCATGTTAGCAGCACAGAGAGCCTCTGAGAGGTTAGCAGGGCTCTTGGAAAGCAAAGCCTCATCCAGGGGGGGTGGCTGAGGCGAAGAGGACTGAGGCTCACCAGACGAGAGAGACAGGCTGCCAGGGAAGTCTGACAAAAAGCTGTCCACCTCTACTTTGGGTAGTTTCTCAGGCAAATATGAGGTAGATCCAAGCTGATACTTTGGAGGAGGTTGCGGTGGGGAGGAGATGGGAGAAGAAGACTCCAGAGGATAGCTCATTCCCATTGGAAGAGAGTTAGGAACCAAAGAATGGGGCATCCCTGAGCTTGGCATGGTTTGGAGGTGTGTGCTGTACATGCCCACAGGCAACATGCCAGGGAAGCTCTTACCACCTATCATGTCTCTGGATGCCATGCACAGGACAGGGCTCAGCTCTTCTTTCACAGCGACGGACGAGCTGCAGCTCAGGAGACCCAGCATGTCAACTGGCTCGGTCTTAATCTTCAGCAGTTCCTGGGAGTGGCTTTTCTTCATGTGCCTGGTCAGATGATCCTTGCGGCCGAACCTCTGCGCGCAGTACTGGCACAAGAAGTCCTTCCGCCCCGTGTGTACTACCAAGTGTCTCCGCACGTCCTTCCGGGTGTAGAAGCGCCTGTCACAGTGGTCACACGGATGCTTCTTTTCCTTCGCTCCACCAGAAGCCCGCCTAGAATGGGCTTTGAGGTGCTCCAGCAGGACCTGGGTGCTCTCAAACGTCTGGAGACACACCTTGCAGCTGAGGTCGCCGCTGGCAGCCGCGTGCATGGCCAGGTGCCGCCTGAAGCCCAGCTTCGTGTTGTAGTTCTTGCCGCACTCGGGACAGTGGAGGGCCTCCTTGTTGGGATCGTGGGTCTGCAGGTGGTTGCGAAGGTGATCTTTCCGGTGGAACATCTTCTCGCAGTACATGCACTGGTGAGGCTTCTGAGCAGAGTGCGTGGCCATGTGCCTTTGGGGAGAAAAGCAGGGAAGTTTAGACCAGCGTCCAACCCCTAGAGAACACACGCTACTTTTTTCAAGATTTCCCTTGTGTTCTACACAAAAACCCCAGATGACACTTCAGCACCACCAGACGACGCGCACAGAGGCTCAACGTTTCAAAGAAGGGTCGCAGAGCCTGCCTCAGCAGCGCCTGTTCGCCCCAGAAGGCATCACCTCCGCACGGGTAGACTGCAGCCATCTACTCTGCTCCTGTTCTCGCTGCTGGGGCTGCCAAAGGGGGAAACAGCGAAGAAAACCCTGACAGTTCAGGCCAAGAAACGCTCGTCTGCTGGTGGGATGGCTTCGTGTCATCAGGAGGCATCAGACCATGGCACTGGCTGCTGACAGCCACCGTGGACTGGTTTCTCCTTGGTATCTCACCCTCTCTGACACTGGTTCATCTAGTTTCAGGCTCCTACAGGTTGTAGTGTTTAATTACTCTCTGCCGTGTTTCCACACACACGCCAGAACTCTACCTCTTCGTGCTAGAACGACAGCTGCCATGGAAATATTCCTGTGAGCAGTCAGAGGGAGGGCTTGTGAAATGTGAACAATACTCTTGCTTTTCAGTTTGATTTTTAATCTGTGAACTTCACTTTCTGCTTTGATTTCCTCCTTAGTAAAACAGAAAACAGCTTGAGCTCAGAACAAAGTATTCTCGGAGGTTCTCTGGAAGGAGCCTAAAGAGACGCCCAGTATGGTAACGTCTGGGACTCAACTGCTTTGCGAGGTAACAAGGGCATTCCCCCTCCTCCACCTTCTCAGAAACTCAAGCCCAAACCTCCACAACGGAGGGGTTTTCCCCCCACTCCTGGTAGGGGAGCGCTGGCGGCAGAGGCGCGGCACGGTACCTACCTGTACAGCTTGTACTTGGAGGCAAAGGCTTTGCCGCAGTGCAGCTGGGGGCAGTTGTAGGGTCTCTGCTCGGCGTGAGGAAGGCCGTGAGTTCTCAGCTTGTCCACATTAGTGAAGGAGGGCTCCGATATTTCACATTGGCATTTTCCCTGACTTTCGGTCTCTTCACCTCTTGGTCTGGGGACTAATTTCCAGCCTGTCTCTTCCTCCTCCTGCTTTGCATCTTGAATCCAGTTGGGAACACTGGGAAAAAATGCCGTCATGGCAGGTCTAGTAGAACAGGGCCATGTCAAGCAGAACTCGAGCCTGCGGGTGTCTCGCTGTGGCGTCGTCCTGGTGCCGGTTTCTGTTGGAATCCTCTGTGACCAAACTACGTTAACAGCCAAGCATCTTCACCTGAAACCACACAAGGGTTGGTTATGACACTGCACCTTCCACCCGTGTGGATCCGACCATGATGAACACGTGAGGATGCGTGTTCACGTGGGAAACCAACGTGTGTTGTTCTTTTCTCCCTTGTCCCCTGTTCCCTGAACAAAATGATGTTAAACTTTTTCTGAATTACATTTTTGCAACTATTAAGAGCCAGCATTACCAATGACGTGCATTTTCTCCTGAAATATTGTAGGTAGGTGTCTTTGTAGCTTCCAATACGTCCCCTTTTCCCCGTGGTTTGTGGATCGCTTCCCAGCCCCTTCATGTTCCCCACAGTCTGTTCTCACTTGCTCTTATCTTTGCTCACACAGAATTCCCCTCTAGAGCTCAGAGGAATTAAGGTTCTTTCGGGTTGTTTTTCATCCTCTCTGCCACCAGCCTGGAATGCTGCTAAGACCATCTCCAAGCAAACCAATCGGAATTACTGCCCACGGGTCAACAGGGCTGAGGGAGAAACCTTGCTGTCCTCAGCAACATCCCACCTTTTTCAGGAGCAACAGCTGCTGCTTCTCCTCAGGGGGTGATTAGTCACTGGATTTTCACTTGTCTATGGTGAGGCAGATGCAGCCTCTCTGGATTAGCAAGTTTGCTACAGTAATGAGCAATTTTTAATTTTTTTTCTTTCTTTTACACTCTCCTCTATTGATAATGGAAGCTCAAACTGTTTCCTGTTCAACGAACGACACCTCCTGTATGCTCTGCTGGCTTTCAGGCTGATGAAGATCTGCAGCAATCTCTTAGCACGTTGTTCTTGAGCTGTTTGTCTTGTTGGTAAAACACTGCATTTTTACATGGTTCCACCAACACCTAACCCGGTGAAGGGTTAGCTGAAAGAACAACCTCAGGAAAGAGCTCTTTCGCTGAATTCAGCTGCCTGAGAAACTCTTCTTAAAATAGCATCAAACCCTCAAGCTCTGTCTCACTCCATGATTGCTTCAGAGGGAGGAACTTCCTGCTGCACGCTGACAGCGTGCCTGTTGTGGGCAGGATGTGCAACTCCGAGGGAACTAACCAGCCCCCGTTGAGAAAGCGCAGCGCCGAACGTTGTGAGGAGCCGCAACGACAGTAACTGTAGCTGCAGCCTCCCTCCCAAACCGCCCTGGGGACGGGAAACCCTTGGAAATGTGTCACTGTGAGGGACGGAATTGTTTTGGGCAGAGCGAAGCTGCTCGGGCAGAGCGGAACAATGAAGGGCTACAACTGCTGAGGTGCCGCTCTGGTACAAGCTGGGGGGACGTGACGGCTGCTCCCACCCGTCAGGGTGAGGGGTCCTGCAGTTCTTTGCAGGTGTCTCAGCCCGTGAACGCTGCACCTCTGTGCTGGAAAAGAGAAGTGCTCTCTACCTGCTGCCTCAGAGCCGTGCACGCGTTCCCGGAGCCTCTGCCACCAGGTAGTTGCTTCGTTCCCTCTGGACAAGCTCAGCCATCGGTGCCAGTTTCAAAGCTACCTGAAAGAAGACGGAGTTTGAACTGTGCTGTCTTTAGCAGCAGGGCGCACGGACTGTCACCTTCAGAGCAGAAACCCCAGCGCAAAGGAGTTAAGATACGGTCATCTCTAACCGATTATTGTAAAATTTCATCCACTTCCCTTTGAAACTCAAAGGGTCTGGCAAGAAAAAGGACTCTGCCTGGGTGGGTGTGTTTCTAGGTCGAAACGCATGTCCCAGGACACCCTGACAGCTGTGGAGTAAGAAAGAGAAAACAAGACGAGGCTCTTGGGTAGTGCCAGTGAGACACAGCAGCCACGGAAGGTTAACAACATAAGCCATGCTTGGCTGGAAAACTCTCTGTATGACCTAGATATTTACATTTTTTAAAAACTCTATTAGTTTTCTTAGTAACATTTCCCCAGGGAACGTTTCCAAAGTGCCCCCTGTTCACCATAACTCTGTAGCCACCCAAGGCAGTCACCGCTGTGTGGACACACACCCACGTCCACTTGCTCAGAGAACATCTTGTGCAGCACCAGCGCTGGGGAACCTGGTTGTCTTAGAAAGGTTTCTACTAGTCCTACAAAAAGAAGTCTAGCCTACTCAGCTCCAGAAATCACAGCTAAGTTGGTTACAGAAACATCCCGTCGCCAGATGAATGTTCCCCTGCATCAGTTCTAGGGAGGTTCAGAGGCTGGTGGGGTTAACACTGACCTGGAAAAAAAAATATGACCCACCCGAGAGCTGGATTCCCACTGGCTACCAACTTATACAAAATATTTAATTACTACAGTCATTGGGTTTGTCCAAATCCAAGCGGAAGAGCTCATATAAGCAGATGGATCATGCACTATGTGTAAGATTCCAGACACTTGGCATTGCACAGAAAACAACGGGGTATGTCTGACTCGGTATGTGGTACAAAAGGCTCTCGGGCCCCACAGAAAGTCCCCGGGAGAGTGTCCGGCGCCCGCGCCGGCGGCTTGTTCCTGTGTTTAATCCTTCGCAAAGCGCGGCTCAGCGATACAGCGTTTCTGCCCCTCGCTGCCGCTCCTGGGGCACGGAGCACAGGGCTGTGTGGGAACACCTGGCTCGTGGGCTGGGAACCAGAACTGCCCAGGAAAAAGGAGAGTGGCTGGGTTCTGTGACAGGACCAACAGCCAAGCTGTGGGAGCGGGTACGCGGCGGTGGGAGGCGGGGACGCGGGGCCTGGCAGCCTGCCCGGGCAGCCCCTGCGCTGGGGAGCTGCCGTTTCTCTTTTCTACAGGGCATCTCTTGTGTCTGGTTTGAATTTGGCTGTCGCTGGCTCCTGCCTGCCGAGTCCCACTGGCCTCTGCTGCGGGGCTGCTCCAGCACTGCTGCTTTTCTTCCTGCAGGGACTGCGAGGTTGGCCTGGGGACTCCTGCGTCCCCTCAGCCCTTGCCTCCCGCTCCTGCCCTGCGCTGGAGCTGCTTTCCAGCTGCACCAAGTGTGGCTGGTGGAACTCGTCTCACTGAAAAGAAACTTCTTTTTAAATTTCTCCTCCTCCAGCCAGCTCAGTTCCCCGCTCAGGTTTGCTAAGCTATTTTAAGTTGTTCAAGCTTAAACTTGCTGGAGCAGAAGGTACCAGCTACGCAGCAGAAGGTAGAGGCTTGAATCGACGGTGGGCACTCGGGCGGGGTCCTGCCCCAAACCAGCGCCCGCAGCTGTGGTGTCAGGGCTGGCACCAGACCACGGGTGCACTCAGCCATTTACTGACTTTCCTACACGACACCCGGCGACTGTGACACCTTAAACTGCTGCAGCAACACCCCTTGGAGCGGGGCTTTCAAAGCCCCTTTGCGGTATAACAGAGTCACCCCCCTGCTTTTGTTTGGGGTGTTTTTATCAAGCTCGGCTCTGACGCCTGCCTGTGAGGCTCCGCTGCCGGCCCTCAGATCACTTTGTGACTTTTCTACATCCTCTGCCATTTTGCAATAGCAGTTTTTTAATTCTAAGGGAGGAAAAGTGGATAGCAGACCTAGATGTACAGCACCAGCCTTGCCAGTGTCACACCTGGATGTAAAAATCACTCTCCTCCCTCCCCGCACATCTTACATTGATCCTTTTTTTACAGTTTTCCTACAGCCACAAA
The DNA here is from genome assembly GCA_013400335.1 of Eurystomus gularis. Lineage (NCBI taxonomy): Eukaryota > Metazoa > Chordata > Aves > Coraciiformes > Coraciidae > Eurystomus > Eurystomus gularis. The sequence goes on from VZZY01017397.1 coordinate 195,027, forward strand.
CACCAAGCCACGTGTGGTTACAATTCCCTGACTTCCCCTAGGAAAACCATTATTTTCTTGCAGTGAGTGGCTTTAGCCATTCCTAGGTATGTAGTTTTCACATCCAGACAGGCTCATTTGTCTAGTTGAGCTGCGCAGGCCTCAGTAGGAGCTTCCCCCACTTGATCACTTACAGATTTTGGAAAAAAACTCTGCATAAAGTTTGCACTGACTTTTAAAGCCCAAGAAAAAGCTGCTGCACCTTTCCCATAGGGCAGAACCACACACACCATCCCCGCAGGATGGTTTTCCCAGCTGACCCTGCTCCTCTTTGACCCTTCGCTTCCCTGACATGACAACAGCTGGGGTTTAAAAACCCCAAACTCCCTTTTTCCCAGCACCACCGAGAAAGCCCCAAGCACCAACAAGGCTCTGGGATGATTTATTTATGTTATAAAAACCCCGCTTTTTTCACTCAGTCAGCCCCGAAGTGGTTGCAAAACCCCCAGGACAGAGTGTGGCCGTGCTGGTTGCAACCGTGGTGTAAACGGCCGGGCTGCGGGGCAGGAGTGGGGGGGGGGCAGGAGTTGCCCCTTTGGGCCATCCCTGCCGTTTGCACCGGTGGAGCCCTGGGGAAGGGTCGGTGGATGCGGTGCCCCGGGGGGCACACGTACCCCCCCCGCCTCCCGGCCCGTTACCCGTTACCATGGCGCAGGCCTGAGGGGAGGGAGGGGGAGAGGCGGGCCCGGCCTACGCCCCCCCCTCCTCCTCCCA
>VZZY01017397.1:201414-215752 GCA_013400335.1 Eurystomus gularis
TCCGTCCGTCTGTCTGTGCGTGGGCCCCGCCGCGGCCCCGCCACCCGCCCCGAGGCGCTCACCTGAGAGCCGTCCCGTCGGTCCCCGCCGCTCCCCCGGTGCCGCACGGGTGTGACAGCCCGGGGTGTCGCTTCTCCTCCCCTCCCCCCCTCTTCCCGGTCACCGTTCCCCGCTCGGGCCCGGCCCCGCTGTCCCCATCCCTGGAGCTCGGTGTCCCCGGGAGCCCTTTCCCTGCCGCGCCCGCTGTCGCAGCTCGGGTGACGCTCGGGTGAACCCGTAACCAGAAACGACCCCGGGTGGGGCGGGGGTCCCGTGTCCGCCGCCTCCCCGGGGAGGGGGACACCCGTGGGGCGCCGAGCTGGAGCCGGCGGAGGTGACCACAGGCACCCGGTGACGTTGGGGTGCGCAGGGGCAGAGGTGGCACCCGGGATGTCCTGTCCCGGCCGCGGCGTGTCGGGCAGGGAGGTGAGAGGAGGAGAACGGTCAGCGGGGCGGTTGGCTTGGGAAGGAGTGAAAGACACCGGCAACTAGGCCGAGACGTTGCGAACCCACAAATATTTGAAAGATCTGAACTGCGAGAGAGCAATGGAATTTTTTAAGTGGTACCTGGGGATGTGCAGGGAGACGCGAGGGAAGGGTTGAGGCAGCGCGATGGGAAGATCCTCCTGAGGTCCTTAAGCTTTAGCCGGGAAGCGGAGACACGTCAGGACTTCAGTGGTAGGTGGCTGGAGAGAGCGTGGCCTTCCTTGGGCTGCGGCTGAGCCGTCACATCCCGGCTCCTGAAAGTTTTGAGGAGAAACAGTTACCTCGGCTTACGCTGAGGTTGTGGCAGCGTTTATTTTTTCAGGCGCAACCTTGTGTTGACTGAAGTTAGCAAAAAAAGGTTGGATTTCTGCCCACCCTCCCCTCTGGAGCACATCTCCAAATGCGTTGAGCTCCGCCTTGGCTCAGGAACCTGGCCTGGCTCGCTTTAGGCTGAGCTCATTTGATGAGTGAAGGCCCCTCCCTGTGGCAGATGAGCGGTGGCCCAGTGGCCTTCCCAGCTCTTGGGACATCCCCGTCCAGCTGCTCCGGGCGGCTCAGACGCTGCCGTGGAGTTCCTGGGGGATGCGAACGCTGCCAACGAATTGGTTTGGTTTTTCAGTGACACACTCGTATAAATGTGAGAAGACACATCATTTGTTGTGCTTCCAGTAAACTTCACAGCAGTAGCTAAAATAATTGGAGGTGATTCGTGATAGGCTAGGAAAATTGCCCAAATCAGGGGTAAAGTAAGTTATTTGTGACTATAAAAAGAGACTTGCCAGTGAAGTGGGGAAAAGGTGTCAAAAGATTATCGAGCTCACGTCGACGAGATGTACCCAGAGGGGCAGCAAATGTCGATGTAATTGTAGTTTGGTGTGTAGCTCTGCTGGGGAGGGGACACGTGGGACATTTCACTTCGAACTTCCCAGTGAGCTGTGGACAGCAGTGTGTGAAAAACCAGCTCAGGTGGAGATTAACCTCATTCTGCTCGTTGAGTGTGGGTCTCAGTTGCTTCCAAAAGCGACACTTCTCGTCAGACTAGGATTCTGAACATTAATTGCATAAAATAAAGCAAGGCTCTGCTTCTCAGAATTCCTGCCTAATTTGAGTATTTGCCGGTGTGAACGTTCACTGTAATAATGCGGATAAATGAAGCAGCAGCTGTTGTGTGAGCTTGTCTGAAAAAAAAACTGGCTTTTGTGAACTTGAACTACAGGAATGTCTCTGGTCGATGTGGGAGGAGATGCGTGCGTTGTACATACAGCCACTCACGGCGAGTAGAGGGAGAGATCTTTTTGTGATTCTGCAATTGTACCCGTTTTACGTATGCTTTTGCTGTTGGTTTTCTAGAAGACATGTTCCGTGTGGGTCAGCCAGCAAGGTCATCTTTGTTTGGAGTTGTCACTTAGGAGGGAAATGGTTTTATTCAGTAGTGATCCAGGATTCCTGCAGTAATTTGAATTTGTGCGGGTTGCAAAGTGCTTCCTCAGATGATTGTCCGGTTTGGTCAGTTCAATGCAGGATCCTCATCTTCCTCCTGGTCTCTGCCACGTGCTTCCAGGGAAACAGCGAGGACAAGGAATGTCCCTCGCAAACCCAGGAGGATTCCAAAGGCCATACTGAGGTTTCCCTAACGTTCTTAACCATGTTTATTTGTTAGTCTTGTGTTATTCTTTGTGGTGCAGACTGACAGTCGGGGTATTGGGCTGGAAATGTCCTGCTTCCTTTCTCCGTCCTCTAGCTTTGCTCCTGAAGTTCTGTCACTTGCGTGTCTCAGGAGAGCTTCTCAAACAATTACCGAGTGAAAACCAATTAGACAGGATCCATGGGTGGCTGCAGATCCACGGGTGGTGGAACAGCCAGAAGGTCCCGCGGAGGCCAGACTGAACACGTGCCAGTGCTGCTGGGGGTTTCCAGCCTGCATCAGTCTGACGTTTAGTTCCAGTTGGCAGAAGGATCTCAGAGCTCTTCCTGAAAGATATTTTTGAAAAAAAAAAGAAAAGCTTATTAAAAATCACGTGGCATTCCCCCGGCTGCGCTGATCAGATCCTCTCCGTAAGGCTGTCGCTTTAGGGGTCCTTTGGTTCTGTGTTAATGGCAGCTCATTGTGCCCATGACAGGGGGGTGCAGCAGCGTGTTTCCCACCCTCTGCCCAGCGTCAGGAAGGTCTCGGGGCTGTGAACTGGGTTTATGCAACAGGAGTTTAGGTTAGTGCTGAATCTTGTAATCCTGGTGCGGTTGGAACACCGGAGCTGGAGCGTGGGGCGTTTCAGGTGGTCAGTGGGCTGGGGCACGGCTGGCTTCTGGGGGAAATCCTTCTAAAAGTATATTGCCAAAAGAGAAAATAATAGCTTAGATCAGCGTGAGCAGTCGGGCTTGAAACATCTAAAGCAAGTACGGCGGTCTGCGGGTTCCCTGTGACGACGGATGAGCGAGTTCTGGCTGAGGAGGACACCAACTGTAGTTTGTGGGGCCCATTACGGAGGGCAGCCACGTTACAGAAAGAGGAGGGTGGGCTCGAAGGACCGAGTGCTTTATGAAATTTTGGTAAGAATTGATACGAAAGGAGCTTAAACTCACCCTCAAAAGCCTGAGAGAGGCAAATCCTGGCACGTGTCCACCTCACACCCTGATGTCCTCTAGTTGCTTGAGCGTTAGACGAGGCATAGTGGAGATGATTCTGCCTTTACAGCTTTCCCTTCAGCTCCGCACGCTGCCCCTGCTTTAAGTGTGCTGACAACACCCGTGCCAAAAACACAAAACGAGCATTGAGCGGGCAGTTTGGAAGCGGAACAGAAAGATGGGGAGCTCTGGGGCTGTGGCCATGCTGAGAGAGGCCACCCAGGATGGGGGGAGCGGCTGCACTTGGCCTGGTGCCCCCAGGACCAGCGTGGGACCAGCAGAGCCTGCGAGTGGTGGGGGGTGAAGGGCCCGAATTTCCCCTGGGCTGCGGCAGTGCCCTCGGCGGGGCACAGCGCTGGCATCCTGCGGCAGTTTGGGGTGGAAACGCTCCTCTGTTGCCCGCTAACTTCAGAGCCCGCTCACCCGGGTCTCTCACTCCCTTTAGCGTATTTGAAAGGGCTGGAAGGTTGTGCTGCGCTCGGCCGCTGTCAAGGTTTCTTTTGTAGCGAGCTGGATTGCGGGACCGGGTGAAAACTTCTCTGTCACAATGATTGTCACTCGGTTCTGGACAGAAAGGAAAGGACACTTCCATTTTCCTAAGCGTGGAAATGCAGAATATTCAGGGCATGTGATGGACAAACTATTTAATGATTTTATCTTGTATCCTCGTGGCTGCTGCAGCCCAGTTAAAGATCTGTTATTCTGTCAGCAGCCCTCTAGAAAGTGACTCTGAAAGCGTAATGCACAAAAGGAAAAACAGCATTTGGGTGGCGTTCCAGGGAGAAAACCCAAGTTTTAAACCTTCCGTGGCAGGATGGTGGCCCTGATGACACATCACAGCTCATCTGAGGGGATTGTAATAGAAACGTCTCAAAAAATGAGAAGTTTTGGTGATATGTAGGAAGTGTAGGAGAGGCAACTCTGAAAGTACTGGATTCATAACTTAGAGTCTCTCGATTTGCGGTAGGTGGGTGAGGGACTCACCAAAGCTCCTGACTGATTCCCTCTCAAGAGCCTGAGCAATATGGAGAGAAAAGCCTGGACTGGATTTTCAAAGTATGAGATTTTAAGCAAAAAGCCCAACTGCAGAGGGGATCGGTGGCAAAGTATTCTCTTCTTTTTAGAAATAGTTTTAAAGGCATTATTATTTTTTTTTAAGGGTCAAGAAAAGGCTCTCTGCCAGCTGTAAAGATGTGATTTGATGAAGATTCTTTGCAGCAGAGCCTGTGGAGCTGCCACCATTTGATGGAGGGGCTTTGGTAAAATCACACAGTCTCCGTTCAGGCCTTTTGAAAGTTTTCATATTGTACGTTATTTTTATTCTTCAAAATCCCTCACAGCTTTAATGAACGCAAAATGCTGCTCGAATAGACGAGTGGAATCCTTGGCTTTGTGAAAAATTGTCACCTACAGAAAACTGCCCCCACGTATTCCTCCTCTGTTCCCGTTTTAGGTTTCTAGCACGGGATCATCCAGCAGTCGCATCACGCCAGGCGCAGCCCTGCTGCCATGTCTAAGCTAAAGAGCTCTGAATCTGTTCGGGTGGTGGTACGATGCCGGCCAATGAACAGCAAAGAGAAGACAGCTTCATATGAGAAGGTCGTTAACGTGGATGTCAAGTTAGGGCAGGTCTCGGTGAAGAACCCGCGAGGAACATCTCATGAACTGCCTAAAACATTCACCTTCGATGCTGTCTATGACTGGAATTCCAAACAGGTTGAACTCTACGATGAGACCTTCAGACCTCTCGTGGACTCTGTTCTGCAAGGGTTTAATGGGACAATCTTTGCCTACGGGCAAACGGGGACAGGGAAAACATATACGATGGAAGGGGTGCGCGGGGATCCTGAGAAGAGAGGGGTCATCCCCAACTCATTTGATCACATCTTCACCCACATCTCTCGATCCCAAAATCAGCAGTACCTAGTTAGAGCCTCTTATTTGGAAATATACCAAGAAGAAATCAGAGACTTGTTATCAAAGGATCAGTCCAAGCGTCTGGAGCTAAAGGAGAGACCAGACACTGGTGTGTATGTTAAGGATTTGTCCTCCTTTGTTACGAAGAGCGTCAAAGAGATAGAGCATGTCATGAACGTGGGAAACCAAAACCGCTCCGTTGGTGCCACCAACATGAATGAACACAGCTCTCGGTCTCATGCCATTTTCGTGATCACTATCGAATGCAGCGAGTTAGGACTCGACGGGGAGAATCACATCCGCGTTGGGAAACTCAACCTGGTAGACCTTGCAGGCAGCGAGCGGCAGGCCAAGACCGGAGCACAGGGGGAGAGGTTAAAGGAAGCTACCAAGATCAACCTCTCTCTCTCAGCTTTGGGCAACGTGATCTCTGCCCTGGTAGATGGCAAAAGCACACACATTCCATACCGGGACTCAAAGCTGACCAGGTTACTGCAAGACTCGTTAGGTGGCAATGCCAAAACTGTGATGGTGGCCAATATAGGCCCTGCCTCTTACAACGTGGAGGAGACTCTGACAACCCTGAGGTATGCCAATCGGGCCAAGAACATCAAGAACAAGCCGCGAGTGAATGAGGATCCCAAGGATGCTCTGCTACGAGAATTCCAGGAAGAGATTGCTCGACTCAAGGCACAGTTGGAAAAGCGGTCCATTGGCAAAAGAAAGAGGAGGGAAAGGAGGAGAGATGGTGGGGAAGAGGAGGAGGACACTGAAGAGGGTGAGGATGAAGGAGATGACAAAGATGACTACTGGAGGGAGCAACAAGAAAAGCTGGAGATTGAGAAGAAAGCTATAGTTGAGGATCACAGCTTGGTAGCAGAAGAAAAGATGAGACTGCTGAAGGAGAAGGAGAAGAAAATGGAGGACCTGAGGCGGGAGAAGGAAGCAACAGAAATGCTGAGTGCTAAAATCAAGGTACGATTCTTCCTTATCACACTCTTTGAAAGCAATCGATTTAGGCTGCGGGGAGAACAGAGGGTTTCCCAGTCTGGAAGGATATTTCACAAGAAGTTTGTGTTTAGATGGGGAGATTTTAAAATAAACTACGTATAGACAGGAGTTGAACTTCCCACTGTTAACTACATATTTCAATATTCATGAGTTGTTTCATTGTTCTCATGTGCTGATCTTGTAGGATCTTGAGCAACTGGTGCAATAAAATGTAGGATCGATCTTTTCACAAGCTGTAGCACAAAAAATGCTTCGTTCTGTCACAGATGAGTAACAAGTTCTTTCCAGGAGAGCACACGTCTGGGTTCTCCAGCTTTGCCACTCATGGCAGCAATGAGTAATTCTGAGCGAGTTACTGTTTCATTAATCCCACAGTTTTAAGGGAATTTCAAGAAATAGTAATTCTTGTAGCAGCTGATGGGAAAGAAAAGGTTAAGGGAGCTGCCCTGAAGAAGGTGTATGAGAGAAAAAGTTAAGGATATATGAGAGACAGTTACATTCTGGGGTCACTGAGAGAAACTTCTGACGGTGTTTTTCCCTTTCAGGCCATGGAAAGCAAGCTTCTGGTGGGGGGGAAGAACATCGTGGATCACACAAATGAACAGCAGAAAATCCTGGAACAGAAACGACAGGAAATTGCAGAACAGGTACAAGGAAGAACATTTGTCATTCCGTATAAAAAGCCCAGTGCAGAACTTTTGTAAAACGTTGTATCAGGAGAAACGGTAAGAAAATTTGCCCAGGGTTAGCCCTCAAATTGGTTTAGTGGCAAATTGGTTCAATGCAATCGTTTAGCTCAGAAAAAAGGGGAAAGGGCTCATGTCCTGTTTGTCACCGTAGGAAATATGCAAAGAAGGTTTATAATCGTTTTCTTCCAGCTTTGCACATTGAACATTTATGTCCTGTCTTGATTGGAGCTGTCTGTAAGGGAAGAGAGAATTGGGAGACCTCTGAGGGTGACAATTTGGGCATTAGCTCAAGGGAGGGATGTTGACTGTGTGCTAAAAGTTTATTTTCTGGTCTGTGTTTTCTGTTGGTTATTCTTTAAGTGTGACTGATGAAAAGAAAACTGAATCTAAACATGACGATTGATTCCTTTAATTGAAGCTTAAGCATTTATTCTCACTGTCTGATTTTAGTAGCAAAATAAAGACAAAGAGTTAATGCTCCTGGTATTTTTGAGGCAAGAGATAGAAGAGGTAGAAGCTAAAGCAAAAGCGCAGGGAAGTAAAACCATCCTGAGCCCTGGTTTCCTGTGTGCCCGCCTGGAGGCAGCGATGTAATTGTGCTCTTTAATATTGTATGTCACCTTCTTCAGAAACGTCGGGAGCGGGAGATCCAGCAACAGATGGAAAGTCAGGACGAGGAAACACTAGAGCTGAAGGAGACCTATAGTTCTCTTCAGCAGGAGGTGGACATAAAGACCAAAAAACTCAAAAAGGTAAAAAAGAAAATGATCTGTGATGACGTCTAGTGGGTCAGGGATAAAATCAGCTTGTGTGTGAACGTGAAAGGAGCGCTGGCAAGTTACGGCTTTGGCTCTCGTTGTCTGCCCCAGTTATTTTCCAAGCTGCAAGCTGTGAAGGCAGAGATCCATGATCTCCAAGAAGAGCACATCAAGGAGCGCCAGGAACTGGAACAGATCCAGAATGAACTTACCAGGGAACTGAAGCTAAAGTGAGTCCCGTCACTCCATCGCCTGCTGCTGACTGTAACCGCGCTGGTTTCTCTGGGTGGGCAGTGGAGGGATTGCATTGCACGTGCTTGTGGAACAACATTTAAACATGAGAAAATGAAAACTCCTCCTTCTCCAGGGCTGTATTAAGTCAGTGGGAGAGGAGCGGTGGAGAAAGTCATCTGCTAACTGTTTCTTGTGCATTTCTCATGTTTGTGGTTGCGTGTAGGCACCTGATTATTGAAAATTTCATTCCCTTGGAAGAGAAGAATAAGATCATGAACAGATCATTCTTTGATGAAGAGGAAGAGCGGTGGAAACTGCATCCCATAACCCGTCTGGAGTGAGTGTACTTCTGATCTTTTCTTAGGATGGAATTACAGGTCACAGAAAACCCTCTGGCTGTCAGGAACAAGGTACCCCAAGAAAGGGATTGAACTGGGGATTTGAACTGGCCCTCTAGAGTTCGCAGCTTCTTGCTGCACAATCAAATAAATAAATAAAAATATTTCTCGTAATCGGTCGAATAAAATAGGAATGTAGAGTCAGGAGAACTCTTAGAATCATCGAATCATTTAGGCTGGAAAAGACCTCTGGGATCATCTAGTCCAACTTTCATCCAGCATCTCCCTGACCCCTAGAGCATGTCCCGAAGCACCACGTCTGCCTGGCTTTTGAACACCTCCAGGGACGGTGAAGATTGGAAGATTAGGATTTTTCTTCTAGCCGAGCCAAATAATTATATGTAAAATATCTGTAACAGTGCATTCCCCATTAAAACAGCATAAGGGCCTGTCATATTTCTTTCCTATTTTAGACAGGAAAGCTCTCAAGAATAATTATTACGAGAGCTGTGGCCAGATCCTGCCTCTCTCCACAGAAAGTTTTCTTCAGCAGATTCAGAAAGTTGACTGCATCTGTCTGTAGAGTAAAAATATGCAGAAGTCTCCCCCTTTGTGCAGGGAACAGAGGTCACCGGGCAAACGTCTCCTCTTGTCACCTCTGGCTGCAGAGAGCTCTTCCTGCAAACGCAGCTTAGGTGGTTTCTGCTCCCTTGGAACGTATTTCAGCCTGGAGTTTGCAGAGGTTTTAGCTCATCAGCTCCAAGAGGAGTGTTTGGGTTTGGAGTATAAGAAACTGAGTATCTTTCTTTTTCCTGTAGCAACCAGCAGATGATGAAAAGACCAGTATCTGCTGTAGGCTACAAAAGGCCGCTGAGCCAGCACGCCAGGACGTCCATGATGATTCGTCCGGAGGCTCGGTACAGGGTAAGCCCGGATGTGGTTACAGTCTTCACACGTTCACCCTCCTGATCTGGGGAACGTGGATTTCAGAGAGTCGCTGGTTCTTCTATGGGATGTCAATTCTGACGGCGTCCCACGTAGATTTATAAAGTACTTCAGAATAAGCTTCTGGGAGGAAGAGATACAATTGGTATGGAAACGCGCAGACTTTGATTCTGCTTTTACTGTCTCAGGCAGAGAACATCGTCTTGCTGGAACTTGACATGCCCAGCCGAACGACGAGGGACTACGAAGGCCCAACCGTCGCTCCCAAAGTCCAGGCGGCTCTGGAAGCAGCTCTGCAGGATGAAGACGAGATACAGGTGGACGCTTCGACCTTTGAGAACACTTCAAATAAAAAATCAAAACCCAGGTGAGTCGGACTGAGTAAGCAGAGCGGCCAGCGGCAGTTTTATGAGTGGTTGCTGTCTGCAGCGTTCTCCTCAGTGACGTTGAGGAGAGCTTGGCTGCAAAGCAGAGAGAGAGAGCAGGGAACGTGCAGGAGCTCGGGTCAATCACGCCATGATCAATGTGATCAAGTGAAAGCCATTTATTTAGTAAAACATCGCTCTTGTATCATCTCTTTGGCACAGCACGCAGTACAAGCTATTCCGCTCTTGGTTACATTGTGCACATCACTTACCTAGCAACAATTTCTCATTGGTAGCACATACTCTTCAAGCTCTCGTTATTGTAGGATAGCTCAGTCCGTTCTCCCTCCACATACCGGTTGGCTGCTGTTCTTGTTGTTCCTTCCTACTTTGACCGCTGACTTCTTGCCAGGTTGCTGTTCTGTGGAATTTGCTCGTTAGGCCTCTTATCTCCTTCACTCCCTGGGACTCTTCAGCCTCAGGGCTTCCCAGGCTCTTTGAGGGAAACATCATTATCTGCTCAAAGCTAAGGTCCATCCCTGAGTCCTCAGACCAGCTGTGGACTCCCACAGGAACGCAGCACAGAAGAGAAAGCTGAGGCCGATGAGAGAATAAACCCAGTAAAAAAGTTTCGCTTTTTGGAAGATTCATTTTGATGAGTAAGGGGTGACGTTGTTGGGGCTTTTTTGTTTATTTTCTTCTTTTTTTTTTTTTCACTTCTTCAGGCCAAAAACTGGAAGGAAATCAGGGGGATCCTCCTCGGCAGACGCCCATAGTTCTCAGCTCTACCCACAGTCCCGAGGGCTGGTCCCCAAGTAAACCGGCAGCTCCTCTCCGGGGCACGAACAGCCTTTGCCTTCCGAGAGCAGAGACCAGGAAAATCCTGCAGAGAGAGCTGCCGGCAGAGCGCGGCCCCTGCCCCGGAGACGGCCTCGGCTGCTTCACTGACTCGTGCCAGCCTGGGCGCGCCGAGCCGCGGGAAGACGCGTGCTTTGCAGTTCGGCACTCGGCCTCTGTGGGAAACAGAGTTTTAGTTAGGAAATCAGAAATGCATGAGGTACGTTCAAGTGTGTTAGAAGCCGTGGGGATCACCTGGCAGTGTCATCTCCTCCTGCACTCGCCCTTTTGCTGCGCTGGGCTCTGCTGCTGTTGGGCAAGAAGAAGACAAGAGCTGAAAGTCACCTGGAGAACTGCTGCTCCATAGTGAGAACCAGATGAGGCTCAAAAAGCAGAGGATCTGTTCAAACCTGACTAGGTGCAGTGTTTTGCTCTTCCTGCTTGAGGGACATCATCCTGTGCGGTGAAGAGGCTGGTCTGACAGGCAGGATGGCAGAGGTCAGCGTGTACTCACCACCGCATAGCCTGACCCACGACGCTCCCTGTAGAGGACAAAAGTGGGTGTTGAAGGCAACTCTGCACTCTAGGAAGGCAGCAGTGCAAGCTGGAGTCCTTGTTTACAGGTGTAAGAGCTCCTCTAAACTGACCTCTACAGACCCATCCACCTTGTCAAAGAACACACCTGCACACCTGTGCCAGCTCCACCGCTCGCTTTCCCTCTCTTGCCTCCATCTTCACCCCTGGCATTTGAAACCAGTGTCCACATGAAGTCTTTAAGCTGTGGGGCGGCGTCCGGCCCTTTTCTCGCGTCTCCCACTGTTCCCATGTAGCGCTGGCTCAGAGCTGTCTTCCCGGCAGGCTGCCGGGGCCGACTCCGCTCTCCCCTGTGCGCGGGGCAGAGGGTAGAGCACCAGGAGGAGCTGCCTTTGAGGGCACTCCTCTTGTAAGCGCGGTCCCTTCCCTCGGAGTCCAGGGGGGTTCAGCGTTCGGTGCCTTTTGTGCCTCGCCCGCTCCACGGTGGGAGCTCGCCCTTTGCACCTCCCGGCCCACGCAGAGCCCGCTGAGCATGAAAGCGCAACGCAGCCGAGTCTGGGTCATGGAATCTGGTGTTAATTCCAGGGGTTTCACGTTGAAAACAAGGGAGGAAGATCTCCTGCTTTTGACGGTCTCTTTGCAAAGCTGCCCTATGACTAAAGCAGGCTCTTGCAACGCCGCGGGCTCGCGTGGCAGGGCAGGGGGAGGTGGAACTGCCACGCTGAGGACAGAGTCAGGTGTCCCGGTCTAGTGTCCCACAGCTCATTCGTTGGTTTTCATTCACTGTATATTGACACTTGGGATGTTACTTTTTCTGGTTGCTGTTGCCTGTCACCCTGTGAAGGTCTTTCCCCGTTTCCCTCACTGGTGACTCTTTCCAGACTGTGTGAGTGTACGAGGCCTTGCCTGCTTTTAGAAACGCTCTGGCACGTGGACTCTGCGCTCGCTGAGTATCCGCCGGGTGACGTCACCCAGGCTGGAGAACCCCGTTCTTTGTGACCCCCAGGAGCAGGAGGGGAGCGCTGGGCACAGCTCACCTCCGCATCCTGCGGGCACGGTGCCGCGGTGAGCTGCCTGCCCCCGCGGGCCCACGGAAATGGCTGCTTTGCTTCGTGGAGTGCTGCTCTGGACCACAAGATTTATATATATATATACATACTTGTATAAACATATGTGTGTATATATATATTGGTGGAGGAAAGAGGAGTTTGCTTGTAATTGCTCACAGTTGCAAGAGCAAGCACCTGACAAAACCTGAACACGAGAACCTGGTGTCATCTTCCTTTTCATAAAGCGCTGTTCGTGTACAGAGAGCTTCTTAACGGGCTCTTGTGGCATGACAGGTTGTCACCTTCTCTTCCCTCTCCTCCCTCTTGCTCTCTAGCACATAATCTTCTGTGCTTCAACGTTTTAAAAGATGATTGTACAGTGTAAGCGCTCAGAGAATCGGAAGGAAACAAGGGGGGGGGGTCTAAAACCTGCAACAGCAACACAACATGTAACGGTGTGTATGTACATACTATGGACACGTGTGTTTTACGTGCATAACGCATACAGAGACCCCTCGGTGTCCGCACACGCACACTCCTCCTCAGTCGCTGCTGTCCCGTAGGGAATTCTGTATCAAATCGACATGCTGGAAGCTCCCCTCATGGCAGGACTGGTCCAGTGGAAATCACCGTGCGAGCCCCTGTTAGCGTTGATAAACTAGCTGGTTAATGTCAGAAAGGCTCTGCTTTTAATTCTGTAGAAATTCGTTAGCAAGGTGAAAGAAATTCAATAGGGTGGGAAAAAATAAAACTGCGTATTTAGTGATTGTCCTTAGGTCGGAGCTGTGCTGGAGAGTGGGTCAGTGTGTTCACGGGCAGCCTCGGATTATTATAGCAGCTTTTAGAGTCTTGTTCTGAGGGACTCACCCTTGACCGGGTGCTCAGTGGCACTGATGTGAAGATAAAAGACATTGTCTTAAGCTGTACAAGACATACTGAGCCCTGGGTTGAAGTTTTTCAAAAGCATTCCTGCCGTGTTCGCCCCTCTCCGGGTGTTACCTGACCCACCTGGGCTTCCTGCAGGTTCACGGCCAAAGAGGAGAAGTCCAGCCAGGTCCTGGAAGGGGCCCTCGGCCAGTCCGCGCCCTCATAGTTTCTTCATAGAAATGTTTTGCATCCCTCTGGTCTCTGCTCTGATCTGTATAGTGGGATCTTGTTGTAAAACGTGAGCTGGCGCAGGCCCTCGGCTCGGGAGCGAGCACCGCCTGACACCCAAGCATAGGAATTGAAGCACTTTCTGGAAATCCTTAGCACAGGCCTGGCGCCTTTTTAAACTTAATTGCATGCTGCTTGAATCATCTCAAGCACGTACCTCTGTCACAGCATCTCGGGCTCTGCCGAGGCGTTGTACAGATCAGAGCAGGCTTGCGGTCAGCATTTTACTCGGGGTAGTAAGTCTGCCCTCGCCCAAGACCAGAGCGCTTGCTGAGTTTCAGCAAGACACCTGTAAACCCAGATCTGTCCTGTCTCATCTGTGGCCATTAACATGCACCAGGCTTTGAAGGGTTCAGCGCAACTCCCACGGGTCTGTTTCTGCTGGGTTAGAACACAAATTGGGAAGGACAACCTGCGAAAGCCATAACTGGGCACGGAGATGGAACCGCGATGAGAACGCTGGTCCTGCCTTTGCTGTACCACACAGCAGGGGCTTCACTCTCTGTGGTCCAGGCGCTGACTACCTTCATCAGGCCCCTCTTTCTGTCACAGAGCGCCTGGGGCTCCCCCAAGGGCAGGGCTGTCCTCTGAGAACTCGCTGCTCCCCGGAGGTACACCCACCTCCGCCTTCTCCTACGCAATCTAGACAAAGAACCTGTCAATAGTTCTGTCCATAGTTTTACAGCTTATATTTATTTGTATCATCTCTTTTTGTCTAGGAATGTAAAGTGATCCTAAAATACAACGTGTAATAAAGTCAATAAGATTTATTGCATCTATCAAAACATGCCTGGTTTTCCTTTTTAATTTCTAAGCAATGACAGAGGTCAGGGACTTAATGATTTACAAAGCCTGATGTTATTTTTTCTTAAAAAAAAAACAACAACTCTATGGGCAAACTAAATTATTACTAAGTGCTAAAATGCAATAAGAGTAGAACTGTCTAATGCTGTGATGTCCAGCACGTGGCACCTCAGGAACTAGGCCAGGCTGGGTGGGGCCTTGAGCGACCTGCTCGAGTGGGAGGTGTCCCCACTGGGACACCAGTGGTGGGACTGGATCATCTTTGAGGTCCCTATGAAGAGCCTTGCCCCGGCTAAGGGCGGGCTGCGGGCCCGGGGCTCCTCGCTAGAGGGAAGCAGCGAGAGCTGCGGTGGCAACGGAGCCCTGAGCAAGCGTTTAAATAAGTCCAACAGCAGCAACCTCTGCCCGCGGCCGTTCTGCTCCGTGAGGGGAAGCTGCGGAACCGCGGTCCTGGAAGGCGAAGAGCCGAGGCCCTCAGCCGGGGGGCGGCGAGAGGCCGCGACGGGGGCCGACATCTTCCCTCCTCTCGCTCCTCGTAGCAGCCACGGTTCTCCC
>VZZY01017397.1:216665-247877 GCA_013400335.1 Eurystomus gularis
AGAGCCCCCGGCCCGCCGAGGGGGCTCGGGGACGAGCTACCGCCGTTCTGGGGGGTCCCCGGGGCTACCGCCTCCTCCGGCCAGGCCGCGGGGCGGCGGCGGGTCCCGGGACAGGATCCGGGGAGGTGCCGTCCCGCGGTTCGGTGTCTGCTGGCTCGGTTGTCGCCCGCAGCACGGCACGGGCCGCGCTCGGTGTGGGAACGGGTCGTTCTCTTCCTTTCAGGTGAGTTAAGGCAGCGCGGGAGCAGCCGGAGCCTCCGGCCTGGCCCGCGGCCTGGGCAGAGGTGCCGGCAAAAGTTTCCGGGTTAATTCCCGAGGCTGCAGGTTCCTTCTGAGCCCAAAACACAGGCGGGGTGAGCGGCGTGGGCCGCCGGTTCGGGCGGCTCTGCCCGGCCGTGTGTTCAGCATCGCTGCGGGCAGGCGTTATTTGGCCGCTTTAAGGTTTTAGGAGACATACCTGCGGGTATTAGTCTTTGTGTCTTTGAGAAGCTGCTTGTCGAAGGCTTGAACTTCCCAACCCAGGTTTGTGTAGGTCTGTTGGAACGCTGCTGTGGCTTGGCCATCGTGACGGGACAAGGATGATTCTCCTCCATGAAACATTTAGGCCAGATCTGTCTTCAGCTCCGTTGCTAAACTAGGAAATATAAACACAAAAATAACTTCAGCGTCTTCCAGGCAGCGAGCGTGAACTGGCCAGGAGCTTTGTCTGAGGGGCACGTGTGGAGGCGTTTGGGCTTGTTGCTTGGCGTGACGTGCTGATGGTCACCGCTGGCTGGAAGCAGCTCGTTGGCTTTGGCCTCTGCCCCCAAGCTGCCCACTCTTGGTGGCACGGTGACACAGCCCCGTGCAGGTACGGGAGCACGTGGAGTGAGGAACGATGCCGCTGCCGGCATGAGCAGATTGTTGCCGTTTCCCCCTCATATCCCGGCCAGCAGCGCTGACTGGTGAGGGTGTGGGGATACTGGCCACGGACATCTCTAGAAATGGGTTTACAGGGCTCGAGGGTGTTTTGTTTCCTTGCTTTTTTTTCTCTCGTGTGTGTTTGTTTTGTTCTTGCCTGGCCAGGTTATGCACAGGAGCACAGAAACAGGCAGAAGGACAGCACGGGTGAGTCCAGCTGAGACTTGTGTCTGGTGCTGAGGATTTTCAGGGTAGGTCTTGATGCTCCTTCTGAGTAAGATTTGTTTGGCTGGCTCAGTGTTTTCTTACTGCTTGCCAGGAGGAAACCTAATCAGACAAGCATCTGTCTTCCAGCAACTTGCATAATCTTTTGTGTGTAAATTATAATACTCTAGACCCACATGACTTTGCTTGAAAAAACCAGAGAAGGGCCCAAGCCGGCCGCTGCAGGACTTCAGGGCAGGAATTGCTGGTCCAGCACGGCACCGTGCGCTTCTCTTTGTGACCCTGGCTCCGTGAGGGAGCTGGGGATGCTCTCCTGGAAGGCGATCTCAGGGCAGAGGCCGTGCTAGGTGACCTTGCACAAAGTCACCTCGTTCAGGTGTCCTCAGCTCTAACAGGTGAAAAAACTCCAGTATTTATAGGCCGCCTGAACAGCACAGGAACCTGCGACGCTAAAGCAGCGTGCTGATGCACCTCCTCACCCTCGTGTGATGGGGAAGGGATCTCTTCACGCCGTTCCTCTCACCTGTCTCTTGGCCAGAACCTCGGGCACAGTGGGTGCATGAGGTGTCTAAGCTTCAACAGCGCCTTGGAGCCGTTGATGGGCCAGAAATAGAGTGATCTCACACTAGATTATTCACTTAAACAGACCTACAGTCGCGTAGCTGCACTTCCAGCTCGCAGGACTGATTGTAAATCCACTAAAAATAGAGCTTATTTAACACCAGTCTTACACGTGCTCCCTGTCAAAACGCTTTTAATTTCTTCTGACGCATGCTATTGTATTTTGTATTCCTCTCGGCGTTTCTGAGAATCACGGGCTCCACAGCTCATGCTGTGCACGTTCCATAAAATTACCCTTTAAAGGTCCATTAGAACACCCAGAGCCATCGGAGTGGTCCACAAGTGCCGTCAGAGCTGATGTCTAGTAAATTAATTGGGGGAGTGATGTAAACTCTCTTAATTAGGGGTGTAGGAGCCCTTGGCTATCAGTGTGATAAGGGTAAAAAAAGCTCTTTTTCAGGGTAAGGGATGTAAAGCATTGCTCGCGCCGTAGCTCCTGCCAGAGTGTTGACACAGCACTGGCAGTGTTGGGAAGAAGGACCAGTGCTGGAGACTGGGCTGTGGTGGCTGAATCATAGAATCATTAAGGTTGGAAAAGACTTCTAAGATCATCAAGTCCAACCATAAAGCTGCAGGATCTTCTCTCCCCCAGTTCTCCCATTAAGCAGCCTGTACACTTAATATAGCTGTTGATTGGAAATTGTTCCCCTGAGCGCAGATTCTTTTATCTTTATGTAAATGCTGGTTCGTGCTCAGTTTCAGGCTGTGTGTTTTGCTGCCTGTGTCTGTCACTTGAGAGAGGCTTTATAAGCTGTGAAGAATTCCGTTATTTTTCAGAACATGTTCCTTTTTGTGGCTCTGGCACCCGGCTCGGGAGCGATGAGTTCCCCTTGTCGGCTCTGCTGCCTGTGGGTGACGGGGTGACAGTTCGGGGGGAGGCACGGAAACGGCGAAACCGAGAGAGGTTTTCTGATTAGGGAGGGGAAAAGTGCGATGGAGCTGTATGGACTTGGAATTAGAATTGTTTATTCTCCCTGAAAATGACTTATTGTTTTCTTTTGATCTTTTCTTTAAGCTCTTTACGTTTTCTTTGTGTTTTATCTCAGTTTACGTAGCTCGCAAGTTTCCATCACCACCAGCTTAGCAACACCAATGCTTATGATCCAGCATCTGGAACATACACGTTGGGTGGATAGGAGTTAAGAAATTCCTTTTACCAGAAAATACAGTTGGAATGCAACACCACAGAGATGTGGGTTGGGTTTTGCTTTGCTTGTGGAGGTTGGTGCCGGTCTGGGGATGCAAAGGGTGCCCTGCACAACGGGTGGTTTTTTTGCAAATGCCCTGTTCCTGTGACTCCAGAAGGCAGACCGAGGCTTCGTGCCTCGCCACAGTGCTGCAGTGACTCAGTTCTAGACGTTGCTGCGATAAATGGGGCGTTTGGGTTCCTCCACTGGCTTCTCACACAAGTCAGACTGAAAGGCAGCAGTGCACCGCTGGCTCCTCTGAAGCGTGGTGACGATTGAAATCGGGATTGTGCATCACTGTGGCCAGCGCGTTAGGGGAATTCACGCTGCCATACGATCAGAAAGTTCCTGAGTGAACACCCATTGCTGCTTCTCGTGGCCGTCCCGGGCCGTGTCCTGTGCCCGTGGCTCAGTGCTTTTGCTTGATCGGGCCCAGAGGTCTGAGCTGGGTGTCTGTGGTGTTCCACAGCAGCTTCGCCCGCTTCCCTGGACAGCGCGGGGACGGCGCGTGTGAGGCAGCTGTGGGGTAATTGTCTCCCTGAGAAGCATCCAGTGCAGCTTATTTTGGTTCATTGTTTATGTGGGTGATCTTCTTACCCACAGAAATGCCCAGTCCTCTTTTCCAATCCTTGAGTTCTTGCTTTGAGACCTTTTGGAGCAGTAAGTTCCACAGGCTTTAAAAAATAAATGTAATGGCCTCTTTAGTTCTGCGCGTATAAGCGACAGCTCCGTTCTGCATGTAACGTACGAAAGGATGAGTTGTGATTTATTGTGTTGCCTTTTTAATGTCTGATTTTACTCATTTCCTCTCAGAGGCAAGCAGTCCAACTCTTTGTAGTGTCTCCAGCCATCGTTTTTCCCATGTCCTTTGCTGTTACTTCGTCCTTTTCCAAATTCTGTCCTTCCCTGACAAGAATTCTGACTCTTCCCCATGGTGCGAAGAGTGAAGATAGCAATCCAAGGAAGGTGTGCTCTCGAGTTCCATGGTTGTACAGTAGTACTTCTATTGGCAGAAAAACTGCTGGACGCTTTGCAGAGCGGTGGGAGGTGTGTGGCGGGGAGAACGGTTTACATCGGGACAGGTCGCTGACACCGCACAGCTTTGGAGGTTTCGGTGGCAGCAGCTCGGCCTGATGGACAGTGAAGTCTGTGGTAAAGCTGCCACTGGTTTCAGTGGGGTCAAGGCCAAATCCAGCTGCTTTTTCTCTCCTTCATGTTTGTATTTCAGTTAATTAGGGAACGAGTTAAAGAAAGCCTTTTGTGGTTGCTTACCCTGATCTAATCGTGAGGCAGCCTGGAATTTTTAGCGTGTCTTTTGCAGATGAATAAAGTTTCAAGAGGCACGTTACTGGATCTGAACCGCAGCGTGTGGAGTAGTTCTGTGAATGCAGAAGCAAATTCTATAATGACATGTGGTCCTTCTGTCGTTTCAGGTGCTGGAAAATTACTCAGATGCTCCTATGACCCCAAAACAGATTCTGCAGGTCATAGAGGCTGAAGGACTAAAGGAAATGAGGTTAGTATTGATGGTCTGGTCTCAAACATCGCGCAGAGCATGGGGGAGGTTGCGTATGAAGGCTTGTGTTGCTTCGTGCAATTCTGCCTCATCTCCAGCCCACTTTTCTTCTTCCTTTTTTCTCTCTCCAGCAGGGTAATTTCAGATGACAGCATTTATATACAGGTTGTGGGGTTTTTTTTTTTCTTTGACAATAACTGGAAACTGTTCTTGGATTTTCTGATAACACAGAGTCCCCATCATCCATCGAGTGTAAAATCAATGCCTTTTGCAGATCGGACTCCTGCGTTGTGTGGTACTTACCCCTTACCTGTATGGTTCTCTCATAAGTAGCTCCACACAGGATCTGCTATTGTGACTCCAGTTTGAGAACAGTTTAAGTTTTGTCTCCTCTGATGCTTCATTTCTGGAGCAGATGTTGTTTCAGGAGACTTTAAAAAGCCATCTTTATTTTATATGACTATACTGGCTTCTGCTCAGATTTTCAAGCACGGTGAGAGCGCAGCTGAGGCTGTTGTGGCCCTTGACATCGTTTGGAGGAGATGCCCATCGCAACGTGGGCTTCCTATGGAAAAGAACCTGATATGGAGCCTTGGAAATGGCAGGAGTGGGAGAGTGTTCTCCTAGGTTAAGTTCCTCTGAATGTCCACCAGTTTTGGTGACGGCAGTAGAAGAGATCCACGGTGTCTTGCAGCCCAAAGAAAGCTGGTAACTGTGATAGTCCAGCCACTTCAGTTAGTGCTGCCTGGTGAAGAAAATTGGGCTGCCAGAGGCAGATGAAGCACTCTGGCTGCTGCCCGCTGGCTGACTTCTGGGGAATCCAGAAGCCTGGACTCTTTCTGGTCTCGCTTCCCCCTCACCTTGATTCTGTGGCCTGTTTTTCACCATGGTGTTCGTGTTTCCCGAACCTGTGCCTTACCCAGCCACAGAAGGTAAACTCATTTCTCTGGGGACCTAACAACTCAAAACGTAGCTTGTTTCTCCTCGGTTTTTGTGTGCAAAATCGAGAAACAGCTGGAATGGTTTTGGAGGTGAAAGCCGGTGGTGCACACAGAGGTGTGGTGTGTAGGAGTTGCGTTGTTTGGAGAGGGACCTCGATACCGGAGCCGTTAGAACGCCCACCCGCCCCGGCGATCCCTGCCGAGGAGATCCTCACTGCTTTGGCTACAGGCGCTGGTTTCACAGCTCCGAGCAGAATTCAGACTTTTCAGAATTGTAACGAGGACCCTCCTGTAGCTTTGTTCCATCGGTCCTTTTGCCTGAGCAGGTGGCTGAAGATGTACGAGCGTGGGCTGTCCGCTGCTGAAGGCAGTAGCATGTCCCTTTTCACACGCATAAATAATCTCGGGGCCCTCTGTTTTGACAAGTGACCTGTCACAGTATGGAACTAAAGACCAGACTTTGGTGTCAAGTTAAATCCCACAGAGCTGAAGCGTTCCTCCAAAGATCGGTGGTTTTCCCTCGGGATATTTGCTTTTCCTTCCCCAGTCACTAATTCTCTGCTTTAAAAGACTGTTTTCCTCAGTGTGATTGTTCACAGGATAAAGGCAGTGATCTTGCCTAGCTAAACACGCCGTGGACTGGGCTGGTGCTTGTATAGAAGCCCTTCCTGAGACTCCATTTCCTGAAGGAAATAGCTTGGTGGCTTGAGATGTTTTTCCCGTTGAATTCACTGCGCTGGTGGTCACGCTGGTCTGCTGGGAGAGCGGGCTTCGGTACGGGTCGCACCGGTGGCCCTGCCTGGCTGGTGCTTGAGCTGCGACGCTTGGGCCCAGCACCGTTGCTGAGTTCTAGCTCCTAGGAGACTTCTAACTGTTCTTTTTTTTTTTTTCTCATTTCGGGGAAAAATGTTTATTTTGCCGTTCTGAGAAGGCGTGCTCCGTGGTGGGTTAGCGTGCCTGGAGCGCTCGGTTAAACACTGGAGGGAAAGCACTGTCTAACGGGACACAGGGCCGGAAAGTTTTTAGTATCTAGAAGTGATACAGGGTAATTTTGTCTGTTGCCCAGGCTTGCGACCAAAAGTCCAAAACCCAGATGTGTGGAGGGTGGAAACAGACACTGTTTTCAGTTTTCAGTCTGAGAATGATTTTCTTTGAAATATTTTGTCTCCATCCAGTTTTCAGTTTCACTTCTAATAAGGAAACCGATACTGCTTTAATGTCTCTTCCAGGTAACTTTCTGCTAGTACGTGTGGGACTTATTGGAACACACGAGATGACGTGGCACAGCAGTTCCGTCGGGGCGAGTGTAGGATGGTTGCTTCAGCCAGGGAGTTACGTAGGACTTGACAAAGGAGCCCATCAGGCCTTTTCTGTCTGACAGAGCCTGTGACACGTCAGGGAAGACATTCCAGAAACACCCGTGTGTACAATTGATGCTGGTTTTGTTTACATCTTTCTCCCCTCGAATAAATCTGGGTTTTTTTGTAAAACCAACTCTGCAAGTCTCCAGCAGAGAAAGGGAGGAAGCAGGTAATAAAAAGCTAGAAATGTCTAAAAATGGCTGAGAGTCGCTTCAACATCGGCGTTAGCGTTTCCTGTTTTGTGCCGATTGCTTTGCCGTGACGAGCTGGAGCTGATGCGCGGGTCAGAGGGGAAGCCAGTCATTCCGTTCTGACTGAAGCGCCTGGCCCGTGAAGTTAACGCGCGTCGTGTCGGCTGCGTGACGGCCCTCGGAGCAGACCCTCCAGGCTGTTCCCTTGGTAAGGCCCTTCTTCAAGCTGTTTTTCTTTCAGCGGCACGTCCCCCCTCGCCTGCCTCAACGCCATGCTCCATTCCAATTCCCGGGGAGGTGACGGACTCTTCTACAAGCTGCCTGGACGCATCAGCCTTTTCACACTCAAGGTAAACGGCGAGTTCCTGCCCTCAGCTGAGGTGTGAGCTCTGCTTCTTGTGTTAATCTGTCACCGAGCATCGTGTGAGCTCAACGTGCTGCACGTGAAAGAGCGTCTGGAATTTATTTCATTAGTGCTTGTACCTCTTGGCTATTTTCAGCCATATATGATAAATTCCTTTCTTTTAAAAAAAACCAAACCTATTATGTCTTGAATTGCACAAGCAAGATAAATCCTCTTACTCCAGTACCTGGCGTCCAGCTCAGGTGGCTGCTTATCGACACAGTCCCATGTGCTCCTTTTCTGCCAGCCACAAGGGAACACGGCCAACCAGTAAATTAAACTGGTCCGAGAGCTTGTAGCTACACACAGAATTCTGACAGGAAAATATTCAGTCTTCTGGTTGGTTGTTTTGTGTTCCGCTGCATTCTGTGTATATTTAGCGTCACCGTTTTCCTCGGCTCTCGAGGCGTCTCTGGAATGTTCTTTATTTTCAGTTTGTTGTACCACTAATCTTAAATGTCGAAAATGTTCGTGGTCCTCGGCTTTTCTTTTGCATTGTTGTGTGCTGCTGGATTCCCCGATAAAAATCAGTGTGACAGACAACAGGTAGCTCGGCTGTTTCATTTGCATGGGTTTTTTCCACTTTCAGAAAATGTTGTTGAATTACCATATTTTGCTGGAAACAGATGGAATCGAAACAGCTTTGATTGTACAAGTAGTAAATACATCTCTTAAGCTTACTAGCTCGGTGTTTGGCTGCTCTTCCACAGTGAGAATGAGGTACTTGAACAAACTGCTCGCAGAAAAGTGCGACGAATTATTGACCTTACGTGTTTTGGCTGTTTGAGTTACATGTCTAGGAGGTGTCTGTGAAGCGTGCTGGTACATTAGATGACTTTTTATGCCACTATGAGCCCAAATATACTTTAAAATACCTTTCTGCATCAAGGATTAAAATAGGGAATATATAAAAAAAATAAGCTTAAAGACTGTATCCCCTAAACCGTCTGTTCACACTGGTGCAAGGCGAGGTGGCGGAGGGAGGACTGCAGCCATCCCCGTTCTCTTTGCCCGTTTAGAAGGACGCCTTGCAGTGGTCTCGGAATCTGTCTGTGCCAGAAGGGGAGGAGCTGGAGGATACAGCGGACGCAGAAAGTTGCGAGTCCAATGAAGCAAGCACTGTGAGTGGTGATAACGATGGTAAGTGTTGACCCACATCCATCTTAAACCACAGGATCTCCTTCTGGGTCTGACCCAGTGCCTGTCTCTTCCAGTGTCTCTTGATGAAACCTCCTCCAACGCCTCGTGTTCCACCGAATCTCAGAGCAAGGGACCCGCTGCTACCAGGGAGAGTTACAGAACCGCCTCCCAGGTAGGAAAAAGTGGGACTAACGGGGAGGCTGAAGCCTCTTGGGGGGAGCTTTCCTTAGAGCGGGGTAGTTGGGTGAGCGTGGCAGGGGCTGGTTGTGCAGAGGTGCCTCAGGGAGGGTTACGGGGCTGTCTCCGTAGGTGAGGAGTTGGCAGTAAGGGGAGGGCTCGTGCACAGGAAGGTCATTTGGGGTTCTCTGCTATTCAGAAGTGTAACGACACCTGAAGATTTACCTGGGAGCCAAGTAGTTCTTTACGCAAGGAAAGTGCTGCTTAGAAAATTGTTTTACCCCTCTGTAATGGCTTTGCTCCTCTGTTGTGTTTTTGGTGTTTCTCTGGACTCTGCAGACAAGCAAACAGAAGAAAAAGACCGGTGTGATGCTGCCACGTGTCGTCTTAACACCGCTGAAGGTCAACGGGGCACACATGGAGTCTGCCTCTGGTGAGCACTGCTTCTGCGGTGGTGGTTTTCTAATGTTGGCGCCGGCAGCTTTTAACCAGTAGTCCCCAGTTATCTGTGAGTTTGCCGGAGGATTCCTTTAACACTTGCTGGGGACACACGTGGCTGTAGAGAGCTGTGTTTAGTGCCGTCAGAGTAGCTGGTAACTGGGCAATCCCCTGTAACAGCGGGTCTCTTACAGCAGTAGTTCTTGCGTGTTCGGCCGCTCTCCAGGTTGGGCTGCTGCTGTTCTTTGCATATTTTTATGAAATCGTTTTGCTTTTAGGCTTCGCAGGAAGACACGCCGACGGGGAGAGCAGTAGCACATCCAGCAGCAGCAGCAGCTCCCTGGCCCTGTGCAAAGCCACCTTGCGTAGCAGAACAGAGATAAACAGGGATCCGCCGCAGCTCCTGAGAGGTATCCGAAAGCCCGCTGCTGGTACGTGCTGCTGGTTAGAGTTAGAGGAATTGGCCGTAAAAGCGATGGGCAGTGTTGAAGCCTGTGTA
Source organism: Eurystomus gularis (assembly GCA_013400335.1). Classification (NCBI taxonomy): domain Eukaryota; kingdom Metazoa; phylum Chordata; class Aves; order Coraciiformes; family Coraciidae; genus Eurystomus; species Eurystomus gularis. The sequence goes on from VZZY01017397.1 coordinate 226,265, forward strand.
CATTGGAGAAGAGAACACCGAGGTTCTCTTCCTTCAGAAGTCCTGAGGCCAGACCTTCCTCCTCGAGCATTAGAGACGCAGTTGTTCAGGTGTTTGCCTGCTCTGACGAGCAGCATTGAGAATGCACCTGAACGTGACAGAGGTGTGGCCTTGTATCACAGTTCCAGATGCACCCCTGTTAATTAGTGTGTTTGAGAGTCTTGCTTCGTATTTGAACGCTGCAGGCTTTCCTCGTGTGTCTTTGCTCCTGTTGCTGTAGTAGTTGGACGTTAATTTCTTGCCCGTAATACTGAAATACTTTCATACAACACTGTTCATTTTATTTGCCTGTCCTTAAACCACAGGACAAATGAAACGAAACCGGGGTGAGGATATTGACTTTGAAACGCCCGGTTCCATCCTTGTCAATACGAACCTGCGAGCTCTGATAAACTCCAGAACCTTTAACGCGCTCCCGTCGCACTTCCAGCAGCAGCTGCTTTACCTCCTCCCCGAAGTGGACAGACAGGTAGGAGGGCCCAGCGTTGGGTGGTTTCCATTCCCTGCCTTGCTCGCGGAGCAGCTGGAGCTCGTGTTTTCTGTTTGTCCTGTTAGGTGGGGGCTGACGGGCTGATGCGTCTCAGCGGCAGCGCTCTGAACAATGAATTCTTCACCCACGCTGCGCAGAGCTGGAGGGAGCGGCTAGCTGACGGTGAGAGCGTTGGCTTTCCTTGGTGGCTGGAGAATGGGTGCTCATTTTATGGGGTATTTTTAGTTTTTTGGGAATTCAGCCCAGCCTTGTGGCGTGTCTGGCTACGTTGACCCAACTTTCCTTCTTATTCCTTCTTTAAAATCAAAGATGTGTTTTCCTTCGGTGCCGTGGGACCTTCAGAAGGAAGGAACTGAATTTCAGTCTCTTGCCTCCATGTAGGTGAATTCACCCATGAGATGCAAGTTCGAATTCGGCAGGAGATGGAAAAGGAAAAGAGAGTGGAGCAGTGGAAGGAGAAGTTCTTTGAGGACTACTATGGACAGAAGTGAGCTGTTTTCCCTTGTCTCCCCTGTTTGATCTATGTTTATGCAGGCAGCAGAGCGTTCCTGCCTGCGCATACCTGAGAAGGTGCAGCATAAACTCCTGGAAGAATCCAGGTTTTGGAGTGAATCATTCCAACCGTAGCTCCAGGGGAATCCTTAGTGGAATTGGCTGCAACACGGCAGGGTTTTGTAGCCCATCTAGTTTGTTTCTGAGACAAACTAATACTGCTGGTTTTCCGTCACGAATTTTTTACGTTGTCTTATGTTTCTCGTTGCCTGGGACAGGCAGGTGGGACAGCAGATGTGCAGGGTCTCCCACTGCAGGCCAACTTAGTCAGGTGCTGCTGAGTCCCTGCTTTGTCAGTGGCATCTTGCTACGTACGGTAGTGACAGTCCCGCTGTAAGGAAAAGGTGAGGTGCTGAACTTAGCACAGGCTTTAGATTTTAGCTGGTTTTTACATTTGCCTCATAGGTTGGGCTTGACCCAAGAAGAATCCCAGGAGCAGAACTCGGTGCAAGAGGATGCCGAGAACAGGACGGGCCTGTCTGTGAAAGGAGAAGCCAGGCTGCCGCGTGGCCCTTCTACCCGCCAGAGAGATGGGCACTTCAAGAAGCGCTCCCGGACCGACCTGCGATGCAGAGCCAGGAGGAGCCTCTACAAACTGCGAGAACCGGAGCAAACGGAGGCTTCCAAAGAGGCCGCTTCTGCGGGACCAGATCCCTCTCTTCATAAAGAGACAAAGCCTGAGGCAGACCTGAAGAAAGACGATCTGACGAGCCCTTCTGCTGCGGCAGTGAAGCCGGAGAGCTCAGAATCGCACCTCTCTCCAGAGACTTCCACATTGCACAGTAAATCGGAAGATCTGCCGTTGGCAGCTGCAAACAGAATTCCCGCTTTGCCCCAGGACAACTCTGCCCAGGAGTCCAAGGACCAGAAGAGGAAATGCTTTGAGGAGGCTGCCTCCGCGTCCTTCCCCGAAAAGAAGCCCCGGCTTGAAGATCGTCAGTCCTTTCGTAACACAATTGAAAGTGTTCACCCAGAAAAGCCACAGCCTACTAAAGAGGAGCCCAAAGTCCCACCCATCCGGGTAGGAAGGGGAGTTGTTGCTGCTTGGTATCTCAGGGCTGTCGTGCTCGGGTGCATCAAAACGTTATTAAAATGTCAAGTGTTGTCATCTTCAGAGAAGAAGTGGAAGGGTTTCATTGGTAGGGCTGGTTAAGTACCTCTGATGGCCACGGTTTACTGCCTGTCTTAGACAAAGAGTGGAACATCATTCCAAGGTCTTTGCACAAGTGCGTGGAGTAACCTTGACTTACTCTGCTGGTTTGCATTTCTGTGGAATCAGAAACCGCTTTTCCTGAAATCGGCTGACTTGCTGCAAAAGAGACCTTCCAATCGTGTTCTTCATTCGTCCTGGGTAGTTTCTCAGTTCCTTTCCTTTTCAGGCAGAATATTGGCATTGCTTCTGACCTTGCCTGGTTTTTAGCAGAGGTGTCCATCCTTAGCTTCAGAGTAGTCACCCCGATGGAAATGAGACCGTTTTGATTTCCTCGGCTCTGAACGCAGATCAGTTTTTCCGTGTTTGTCTGTGGGATCTGGCCCAGCAATGCCAGCGCTAACGGAGCTTTGTCTATCCCGTGACAGAGCCCGGGGCAACGTGCTGCTTCCCCTGCCAAAATCAGTTTTGAAGTTTAGATTTTTCAGTCTTTGTTGAATTCTGATCGGAATTGCGACGGAGAGACGCTCATAAAATGCATTTCGCTGCTTGAGAAGGGTCGGGCCTCAGCACTAACTCCTCTTCCCTTTCTTTCAGATTCAACTTTCACGTATTAAACCACCCTGGGTGGTTAAAGGTCAGCCCGCTTACCAGATATGCCCCAGGATCATCCCCAACACGGAGCCCTCCGGGCGGGGCAGGACTGGGGCCAGAACACTCGCAGACATTAAAGCCCGTGCTCTGCAGGCCCGAGCCCAGCGAGAAGCTGCCACAGCCGCCATCGGAGGTGGGGGTGGGCCAGGCGGAGGGAGAAGCCCTGATGAAGGAGGTGGTGGAGGAGAACCCAGCAGCCCTGCAGAGCACAGGAGATCAAAGAGAACTCATGGAAAGCGTTCGTCAGATCTACAACGAACACAATTACTGTCGTCTCCCCATCTGAATGGGGAAGAGGCGAACACCGAGGTGGCTGCTCAGGAGGCCGACACAGATTCCTTCGTCTCTTCACGAGAAGACCCCTTTCCATCCAAGAGTGCAGGCGGTGGTGATCGGGAACGCGGTGCAGGCCCTAGCTCAGGGGAAGCTCAGCTTGACGGTTCGCCTAGAAGGCAGTTCTGTGATGCTTTGACTGTGTCGTCCCTGGGCAATGCAGCTTGGGAGAGGCAGGAGGAGGGCCCTGGGAAGCTCCTCTGTGACCCAAGGACCGAACCCCCATCTTGTGGTGCGGCGCAGGAGAGGCAGAGCGCAAAGCTGAACCGCGGGGTTCCTCCGGTGAACGGTCTGTCGAGCGCTCAGGTGCAGGGAGCTGGGACCGGTCCTGCGGGAGGCAAGGCTGTGTCAGACCTCAGAGGTGCTGGCGCTCCCGCCGTGCAGCTGGATTGTCATTGTGACGTGGAGGAGAAGTCCTCCAGCTGTCCTGCTCTGCTGCCAGGGTTGTCAGCAGCGGGTAAAGAGTGCTATGAGCCAGAGGTGGTGTCTAGAATTAGATTTAATGGCTCTGAAACACTGGGGGCAAAATGTGTGGCTGACGGTGGTAAGCCCGGAGCAGCGACTCCTGGAGCAGAGCAGGCAGCCCCTGCGCTGAGGAGCTTTGCAGACCTGCAGGCAGAGGAAGAGGGCGATGGCGAACGAGGTCACGAGGAGCAGGACACGGAGTCTCTGGGGAAGCCTTCCCATGATGACTTTATTTCTCAGAGCAGGACAGATACCTCCAAACAACTTCTGCAGCTGCGGGAGAGGTGCCCCAGAACAGAACCAGACAGCGCACATCAGCCGCTGAGAGGGACTCAAGAGCTCAAGACAAACGGAGATGAAGAAGTGCAGAGTCCACACAGTGAAACCACCGATACCGCCTCAGATTTTGAAGCTGATGAGAAGGCAGAGATGGATGTCGGCTTGGGAAGGGGCGGCTGCAGGGAGGTGGCTGGGGAAGACTCCGCCTCTCACAGCAGCACTGAGAGGTGCGATAGGATTAGATCAAAATCATCTGTGGGAACAGAAGGTCTGGCCTATGCTGTGGACTTCCCAGCGGTCGCAGCGGTGAGCGCGGCACCTCCAGCTCAGAGGTGGGCAGCACACGCAGCCTTGCCCCAGAAAGCCGAGCGGCCAGTGGGTTCTGCTCGGCCCGTATCCTCTGTTGAAACCAACAACCCTTTGGTGATGCAGCTGCTTAAAGGGAACCTTCCACTGGAAGAAGTTCTCCCGGTATCTCACGCCAACACCAAGGTGGAAGTTACCCAGCCAGTACTGGACGAGCAGTCAGAAGGCCTCTGCCTGCCAATGGAAAGAGGCAGCAGCTGCTATCTAGGCAAAGAAACTTCTCCAGATACAGGAGTAAAGACGAGCACTCTAAGCAGGAGCGGTGACTTCCACTCAGTGAGATCTTCTGTAGATCCCCAGGAGAAGGGTGGATCAGGGGAAGCATTGTCTAGAGCAGAGGATGTGGAGGATCAGTCTATTCCAGAAAAACATTCCAAAGTTGGCTCGACTTCAAGCTGCCAAGACCAACTGGCAAATGTGGCAAGTGCCTCTCAGAAGCCTGAAGATCTGGGCCCTCGAGAAAGAACATTTTCTTCCTGTAGCTTTGAGGAGCAAAAGGAGTTGCCCAGGGTCCATCGGGTGCCACAGCACAACCCCTTAACAAGTGTCATCACAAATAAAAGTCCGGAGAAGGTGAACGTCTCTACAGAGCCCCAGTTCTTGTCTCCAGCTGTAACTTCTCTTGCTCCAAATCAGACCGGAGGTGCATCGGTTGGTAAAAATTATGTTGGAGTTCAAGGCAAAAAACTCTTTGGTTCTGGTTTTCCTTGCAACAACCCCAGTGTCCGACTGCATCACTCCAGGGCTTTGGATCATGCTTCAGCCCTGGGAACCTTGTCCCCCAGCAAACAGCTTCCTCTGGACAAGAGCTGTGCGTCGGGAGAAGGAACGCCGGCCGCCGGGGACGGCTGGAGCTCAAAGCAGCACACCACCACGCCGGGAGGAGCCAAGAGCGAGAAGGTGGCAGCGTGTGGCAGCCCGGCCAAGAGCAATGCGGAGAACCGGCAGGATCCAGCGCAGAACCCCGCCGAGCTGACGGAGCATTTGCAAAGCGTTCCGCTGGTTATGGACTTGCCGTTTTTCAAGTTTTCAAGGGAACCGGGAAAAGGACACAACCACCCCTTGGAGCCTTCGTCCATACCCTCCCAGCTCAATATCAAGCAAGCGTTTTATGGGAAGCTTTCTAAGCTGCAGCTTAATTCCACCGGCTTTAATTATTCATCCACCGCTCCGGCTTTTCCCAGAAGCCTGGCTGGAAGCGTGGTGCAGCTCACCCACAAAGCGAACTTTGCTGCGAGCCGGAACGCGGCCCTCTCCGTGCAGATGTTTGCCGACAGCAGCAGCGTTGACGAGATCTCGTTCAAGTGCTCGTGCAGCCTTAAAGCCATGATCATGTGTAAAGGCTGCGGGGCCTTCTGTCACGACGACTGTATAGGACCCTCAAAGCTCTGTGTATTGTGCCTTGTGGTGAGATAATAAATTATGGCCATGGGACAAATTGTATATTCAGTGTGTGTATTTTGATAACGACTGATCCTGAAACCTGTACACGAAATACTACCCTGTTTATAGTAGAAATGCTGTTACACTTTGTTTCAGCGAGGAGCGCCGACTCGCCGCTGCCGTCGACAGTGCAAAGCCCTTCCTCGCTCACGGTTACGCTCCGGTCCCGGTGGCCAGGCCCCCTGGGAGGGATCCTTCTGCTTCGTGCTCTCGTGGAGATACCGACTGTGCTCTGGTACACGTGCTGAGGCCGACACCTGAGGAGTGACGGTTCGCTGTGGCAATCCGTGGACCCTCCGTTGAGGAGACCTTGACGTCCAAAGGAACTGGGACAGGGTGTTCTCTGTGCCAGGGCTGTGCCAAGTGAGGCCCTACAGTCTTCCACTCTCCCCTTCGGCCATCTCCATCCGTGGTGCGCGCGGGAAGTGCCCCTGGGCATTCGGCATGAGCAAGGAGCTGCTCCGCAGGGGCGGTTCTGCGTGGTCCTTGGATGCTCCAGCAGGACGTGGTGCCCAGCACAGCGCTCCGCGGGCGGCTCTGGAGCCGCGTTTGGCCGAGAGACGCTGGATGGAGCCAGCTCGGGGCGTGCGAGAAGAGGAGAAAGAAAAAGAGTGGCAGGTGCCAACCCAACGCCTTCTGCTGGTCCGCAGGGAGCCGCGGGGCCCGGGAACTGTGTGCTGGCTGAACTCTGCGCCAGCCCCGGCCCCGGGGCTCGGCTTCCACAAACTGGGGTGAAACGACGGAGGTTCCTCCAAGCCCGTTCCTGTGGCCAGCGACCTCGGCGTCGCGGCCCCGCAGCCAGGACCTCAGCGCAGCACCCGCTGACCACGTGCAGGCGTCTCGCTGTGCATCTGTGTGGCGATCATCTAACAGTTAAAGCAGTGTTTCCTCCTTTTTTTTTTTTTATATATTTTCATTTTTGGATGTATAAAGTGAATTCTTTGGCTCCTGTAAGTATCCTCTATGCATCTGTTGGATCATGTATTTATATGTTGTACACAGTACTGGCCAACTCTGTAAATGGATGTAATGTACATAGAACATAAAGGGTTTTTTTTTTTTTTTTTTTTTTTTGTTCCTTCCCCTTGGATTTTCAGGCTCTGCAGCAGCATTGCATTAAAGTGGTGTTAGTTATTAATCCGCAGCTGTAGTCAGAGCCGCTCGCTGTCTTCTGTGCTCCCAGTTCCCGCAGCCTCCCTGTGCCCGCGCTGGGCGCTGACTGGGAGGGCGACCTGAGGGCGGTGGTGGAGCCGAGTGACCTTCAGCGCTCGCTCCTCGGAGCTCTTCCCGTGGCTGCTGTCACCCTTCTCCTGGAGCGTGGCCCTGGGGGTGTTGCAAGACTCTGCGCATCCTTGTGCAGCCACAGAGCGAGAGCAGAGCTCCAACTCCTCCTCTCCAGAGCGGTTACCGGTCAAGAATCGCTTCAGCCGGAGGAGAAATCAGCCCTTTTATTTCAGTGGCAGTAGCAAGAATTGTAGGGGGGTTCTTTTTATTTTCTCTTCTTAGCCCCTTTTCTAGCTCTATCCTACCTCCCTGGACCGCGCACTTTTGTTTTCTGACTGTACAAGTCCCTGTTTGAGATGCAGCCTAAGGGATGCAACGAGTTTAGTCTCTGAAATGGTTTATCCTTAACGCGTCCAACGGCCTCGAGTGTGGGAAGGAGAGAGAGCAGCGCCCGCAGCAGCGCGGGCCGGGGGAGCGAGGGGTGGAACCCGCTTACCAAAGACGGGGAGCGGGGCCGGGGTCCGGCTCTGCCTCCTCTGGGGCCGCTGTCGGGTACGGATGGAGCTGGTCTGGTCCGCAGAGCCCTCGGGGCCCTGCTCATGTATGTCCCTTGTGGTATTGGAAAAATAAACACTCTGTAAAACCTGCACTTGTGGTTTCAGTCCTGTCTCCAGAACCGTCCCCTGCCCCCTCTGAGGCAGCGTGGCTTTGCCTTGGCTCGGGAGCGTTGCAGAGCTCTGCTCGGGTGCTGGAGGAGGGGCTGTGCTGCTGCCTCGGCTTCCTTGCATCGCTTTTTACATCATTTTTCACACGTGATAGCAGGGGGGGTACCGGCCCTGGCTCCCGGTGCCGCCGGGCAGCTCTCTTGCTGCTGTCCCATGGCCTTGTGGTACCCTCTTACTCCGCTCTTGGATAAATGGACCTGAAAATGTTTCCTGGAGAGTGGAGCAAGGTGATACCAACCACACGGTTCATCGAAACGACCCTTAAACTCTACTGACCCATCCTTTCTTTTCTAGGCAGTAGGAAATGAGTAGTGTGAATTCTTGCGTTCTGCGGCCGGGTTCTGGTCTCAGCACGTGGACCCTCGGCGAGGCAGACGGTGATCTTGTCGTGATCTCGTCGCGGGGCTGTGGGAGCGTTCGGGCCGTACGGCGATAGGATATTCAGTGTCTGTTCCGCAGTGCAGCAGAGCAGCAGCCAAGGTGCCCCGTCCTCCCCGTCCCCCCGTCGCTGGGGCTGGGGGCAGCAGCGAAGCCCCGTCTGCTTGATTTAAAAGTCAAGGTGAGAAGGAAAAGGGAACAAAGCTGAGTGGGGGCGCGCGGGAAACGCTGTCCCGGGCATGGGAGAAGGTTGGTGGTTTAAATCTGTACTGGAGGAGTGCTTAGGCACTGGACCAGGCTGTCCAGGGAGGTGGTGGAGTCATCATCCCTGGAGGGGTTCAGAAAATGTGTGGACGTGGCACTTCGGGCCATGGTCTAGTGGTTGTGGTGGTGTTGGGTTGATGTTGACTTCATCTTTAGAGGACTTTTCTAACCTTAATGATTCTGTGAAACTCCTGTGGCAGGAGTCAAGATTTACCTGGACGTGACCATCGGTTTTGGCTGCAGCTCTTCAGGGGTAGGAACCGACCTCCAGAGACCTGCCGGCCTCGGATGTCTCCTGTGCGGTGGCAGGAGCCGGGGCAGCAGCTGGTGCTGCACCAGCTTTTTGGGGAGAAAAAAGGCTTTTGTGCTTTTTGGTGGTTCCTTGATGTTCTCCTGACTCTGGCAGGCTTTGTCCAGGTAATCCAAATATGCTAAAGCTAAGGAATGCAAAACCAAGTCGAGTTGTTACTTGGTAAGTTTTAAAGCCGCTAAGTAACCGCCATCAGATTTTCTACTTTACTGGAGCGGTGGGTGGTGACCTCAGGATCCGCAGCCGCGGGGACAGGGGAGCTTGGAGCTTTCCAAGTAAAACCCTGGTAACATCAGGATTTCACACAGATCAAGTATTTTATTATTATTGCTAATTCTCTGTGATGTTTCTCTGATAACTGATCAATTTTCTCTCTCACAGACGGTTTTCTGTTCGGGTCCTGCTCCGTGGTGCTCTGGAGCGTCCCGGCTGTGGGCAGAGGGGACTTCCCGAGGTGGCCACGGCACGTGTGCCCGTGGAGCTGCGGCTCTGCACCGTGGCGGGACCAGCCCTGCTCCACCCCACGGCCACGGCCACGGCCACCTCCTCACACTGTCGGAAATTGAGGAGCAAAATGTATCCAGAGGTTTTCATGTTAAACCTGTGTCATGGGCAGGCAGGAGATGCTTCACCCATGGGTGCTGCAGAGCCCTCAGGTCAGCTCTGCGTTAACTGATTGTTGGAATCATGGAATGGTTTTGGTTAGAAGAGACCTTTAAGATCATCAAGTCAACCATTCCCCCATCCCTGCCCGGGCACCACTAACCCCTGGCCCTCAGCACCACATCTCCACGGCTTGGAAACCCCTCCAGGGATGGGGACTCCACCACTGCCCTGCCCAGCCTGCCACAGCCCTTCACAGGAACAAATTGTTCCTCATGGCCAACCTCAACCTCCCCTGGTGCAACTTGAGGCTGTTTCCCCTTGTCCTGTCACTTGTTCCTTGGGAGAAGAGCCCGACCCCACCTGGCTCCAGCCTCCTGTCAGGGAGCGGTGGCTGTGATGGAAGGTCCATGTGGGACTCTGGGACGTGCTGTCCAGGTGAGTATTTACCAGCGCAAAGGGTTGGTCCCTTTGGCCGAGGTCCTGCCCCCGGGCAAGCTCCTGGCTGGAATTGTGCCTCCTCTGCCCTGGCCCCTCCTCTCAGCCCCTGAGGCCAAGACTTCATCTACACGGTGCTTTGAGATAAACACTTGAGGGATGCAAAGATTTATTACACTTAGTGAATAAAGCTGATAATGAAAAAATTCAGTATTTTTCCATGAGGGATAACTTTCCACAAACTTCAATGAAAACTCCATTATTTTTTTCTTTTTTTTTTTTTTTCTTTTTTTTTTTTCACAAAAAACCAGACACTTCACAAAATTAATTTTGTCAAAATATAAGTTAAGCATAAACTTTGTGACTAGCCCCACTCGTGAGCGCTGACGCTGCTCTCTCTGGTACCCGCGGCTGTCTCTTAAGGAATGGAAAGCACAGCTTATGTCAAAATTACCGAAAGGTAGATATATAGATATAGATATATATTATTCTTTAACACCTAAATTTCGATCCTGCTTACGGTGGGACCAGTCGCACCCACCTCTCGCACTGGGGCTGGGGAGCAGATGCGACGGGGCGAGGGGCTGGCGAGCGCCCGGTGCCGGTGGAGGAGGAGAAAGCCCTTCGCTTATACAGTGTTTATTAAGTAGCTTCAGTCTTATATATGATATACAGATTCAAAAGGAAAATAAAATAAAATAAAATTTAAAAAAAAAAAAAAAAGAAGAGGATTCCACATATGAAATCAGTGCATTTAGCAAGTAACACCATGGAGAGAACAGCTCGATGGACAGCTCATTGGTCTTTGTTAAGTGAGGGGAACAGGGAGTTGGCCTGTGCTAATCATTCCACGAACAGAACAGAATTAAGTTGCATCACATATATAATAGACACACATTCTAAGAATTAAAATATTAAGCCACATTTACTGGAAAAATCCACAGTATAGAACACAAATAACTCTTCTCGAGCTCGTTGAGGAGGAAGTGCTCATCTGCTTAAGAGCCACGTTAAGTTGCATAGGTGCCGAGCTGCAAAAAAAAAATATCATTTCGAAAGGAATCAATTGATTAAGCAATAAAGTGTCACCTTAAGAGCTGCAGTAAGTGCCGTTCGCTTCCTACCGGAGCCCTCGGGGAAGCGCCGGCTTCCCAAGGAGAGCCGGCTTCTGCCTCGCTCCGAGCCCCCGGGGACCGCTCCCACCCTGGCCACCAAAACCAGCGGCCAGCTTGGGCCGTGGACACGTTCCCGGCGATGCTGCCGAGTGATCCCCCCGTCCCGGCTTCCCACCGGCTGGAGCCCACCCGAGCGGGGCAGCGTTGGCCTGGCCGGGGACCCCGAGCTCGGGGCCGGGCTCTCGGCTTGAGCGGACACCGGCTGCTGGGGAGAAAAGAGCAGAGCTTGTGCAAAACCCCAACCTGCTCTCAGGGCGTTTGGATCGGGGGGGGTCTTCCTTGGGGTGGGGGAGTGAGGCTGTGGCTTGGTTAAGCAGATGAACTGGGTGAGGTGCATCTTCCTCGTCAAGAGCAGGTCTCGCAGAACACACGGGGGCCGGGAGTTCTGTACATGTAAACAGTACACTTCACTGAGTCCAAAATTAGGAGCAAAAATACAAAGGTTCACATTGGTCTTAGGTAGATACAGGCGAAGAACCGAGCTGTGCAGCTCCGAAACAACCCAACGAAAGTTCCTAAAGCACCACTAAATTATATAAAAAATCAGACCATGGACGGATTGTAGTTGGTATTCTGGCGGAATACTAGGCTACCTTGTAAAAAGTTTTACAAAAAATTACAAATCAAAAGTATATTAACCCTCTGAGTTCAAAGCAGCATTTTTTTTTGTTGTTTTTTTTTCTTTTTTTTGTTTTTTTTTCATGAACTGGTACTAAATCCCACGGCCGCTCGTGGGAGGGAAGCGGCCCTTTGGGTCGGGGAGGTACAAGTTAGGTCTGCTCGCCAGCCCGGGAACGCTCTCCCATGTAGAAACCCCGCCATGGGAGCCGCACATCCAGGGCAGGATGGTTGTGTTTACAATTAAATTAAATTAAATTAAAAAAAAAAAAAAAAGAAGAATCTATTTTCTCGACCAGTGATTAGGTTCTTTCAAAACCAAACCAAGAACATCCAGACCATCTGCCAACCCAGCATCCTCCTTCCACCGCTCAGAGTAGCTGGCGAGCCGGTGTATTCTGCTCCCGCTCATTCCTCCTCGGTGAGAGCCCGGATCAGCGATTCCTGACCCCGTCCTGCCTGGGGACAGGCGGGAATGTGGCTGTGGAACAGTCCTGGAGCGCAGAAGAGCCGCGACCGAGCACGGACCAGCTGAAGAGTGCCGAGATGTCTGCGGAGCTCGCAACAAAGAAACTACGAAGCTGCGGCTCACCGGGAAAAAAAAAAAAGAAGAAATAAAAAAAAAAGAAAAAAAAAAAGATCCCTGACAGAAAGTCGTAGTCAATCCCGTTCGCTTCGTGACTCGTGACAGATGGGGCTGCCACCGGGGCTTTGGAAGCTGAGTCTGTACCATTCAGCTGCAAGCTCTGAACGCCGGGTGTGAGGACAGGGCAGGCGGCCAGACACCTTCCTCCGGACACCTTCCTCTGGACACCTTCCTCTCCTCCAGACACCTTCCTCTCCTCCGGACACCTTCCTCTCCTCCGGACACCTTCCTCTCCTCCGGACACCTTCCTCCAGACACCTTCCTCTCCTCCGGACACGTTCCTCGGCGCCCACAAGCCTCTGCTGTCTTCTACAGCAGTTTAACAAAGGGTAAGAGCTACTAAACGTCAATACATGCTAAGACAAGTTCAAGGGTGATCTGGTAACGACAGCTTAAAACTTGGATAAAGAAAACTCTGACCGAGCTGTAGCTGGGGGTGGTCTGTCCGTGAGCCCCGGGGTAACCTCTGGTCAGTAAACTGGGTGGCAAATTATGGCTACGTGTTCTCGGTGGCCTCTGACGGGGAGGGAGGCACCGACTCGGGTGGGCTAGCGCAGAGAGAGAGAATTCCGGGACAGCGATTGTCTCTGCCTCTCCTTCCTTCACGTTAAGACTTTCACAAATGGCTGCGGTTACATATCTCTTTTTTTTTTTTTTTCTTTTTCTTTTTTGTCAAAGGTTTGTTACTTCGTGGTATTCACACAAAAATAAATATTTACATAAATTCCAAGTATGGGAGGATGCAGTGGACAAACCAAGCAGGCTTGTGAAGTGCTGGGAGAAGCGTGAGTCTGAATCCTGGCTCGGGGTGTCCCCCACCTTGGGGTGTCCCCCACCTCGGGGTGACCCCCACCTTGGGGTGACCCCACCTTGGGGTGACCCCCACCTTGGGGTGTCCCCCACCCCACTCTCCTGCCGCAGACAGCGAGGGGACAGGGGCTCAGCCCCAGCACACCTCAGGGTGGCCGTGGTGCTCCCGCTTCCAGCATCAGCTCGGGTCTAACGAGCCACCACCTCAGCTCTGCAGGGACGCCGTGACCGCGCCGCGCAGCCGGGCCTGGGGTCCCTCTTCTCCAAAAGCCGTGGGAAGCTCCAGGTGTGGGGAAAAGTCACTGCAACGGGTAATCCCTTCTGCTGCCAGGCCTGTCCTCGGAGCCGGTGGTTCTGTACTAAGAGCAGGGCAGAGGTTTTTGCTTTTCTTCCAGTGTGTGGGGAGTATAATGGGTATAAAAGCTACTGAGAAACCTGCCCAGGTCCGGTCCTGGCTGGGACCAGCCGCTGTCACCTCTCACAGCTCAAGCCCCACGGAGCAGCAGCCTCCGGCCACCGGCTCAGAGCGGCCCGAAGAGCTGGCTCCAGAGAACGTGTCTACCTGTAAAATGAGCCTAACGGGGGCTACACATTGAACCTCTATCCGGTGGCAAGGTCTCCAGCCCAGGCCGGGGGAGCCTCGCTGGCGTGGGGTGCAAGGAGGAGCCGGGTCCCGGCAGCCAAGCTCCAGGAGGAGCGGGATCTCTGGGAGCTGGGCTCCAGGAGAAGCGGGGTCCTGGGAGTCGGGCTCCAGGAGAAGCGGGGTCCCGGGAGCCGGGCTCCAGGAGAAGCGGGGTCCCGGGAGCCGGGCTCCAGGAGAAGCGGGGTCCCGGGAGCCGGGCTCTGCCGCTCTGCGGGGCTCCGGAGCAGGGCGCATTGCTTGGCTCGGCTCAGCGTGGCCGGGCCCGAGCCAAGTCCCTGGGTTTAGCAGCACTGGTAGAAGGTATTGCACTGAGCAAAACGAAGTGCATTATTGGGGACTGGGGGTGGTCACGGGGCAGAATGGGCATCGAACTACGGGTTGGTTTTTTTTCTTTTCCACACTTTGGGAATTGTGGGCTTGTTCCAGGACTGTGAGGAGGGAGGCTCCTGGGACCCGGAGAGGATTCTGTCAGTTCTGCTGCCGAATGTTGCCCATCTCCGTGTTCCACAGCGGCAGGGACCCGGCACCCGCCTTTGTGACCCCCGTGCGGCTCCTCAGCGGTTTATTCTCCTTCTTCTGGTGCTGCCCCAGGGCTGGTTTCACAGGGACGGAGCGAACAGCCGGGCACAGCAGGGCAGGGGCGAGCTGCCACGCAGCAGCAGGATCCCAACGGATCCGCCGGATCTGCCGGGGATGGGTTCCAGCCTCCTCGGCGTGACCCGCGCGTCTGCGACACTCACCATCCCTCAGGACCAGCTCGGCCAGTCCTGGAAGAAGCCCACAATGGAGTGTGAGGTAGAGTACGGATGGTGACCGCAAGACAGTGTTTCTCAGGTATTTCCTTCCTTCCTTCTCTGATCTGCAATGACTTAAATGAGCGTGAGGCGTCCTTCGAGCCGAGGTCTGCGGAGCTCGCCGAGTCTCTGCGGGAGATTGAGACCCCGCTGCTGCTACGGGACCGCTCAGAATGAAGGTCTAAGGAGGACGCTGGCTCTGGTGATCAGCTGCCTCCCACGCTCACCGGAGGCCGAGCAGCCTCGAAGGCTCGGGCTGGATGGCAAACTCCCTGCGGGGCAAGGGCTCCCCAGAGAAACAGGCAGAGCTGCCTGGAAATTCGTAGTGTAGTGATATGGAATGTGTTATTTCACAGGAACAAATTCCTTCTGATCAGACAGACAAAAAAACTGGCAATCTGTACAAACTGAAAAGAATCCATTTTCAGAAAAATAAATTACTAAGGGGAGAGGAGGGTCCATTTCTCAATAAATATGTGATTCAGCTCACCTAAGACTTGGAAATTATCTGGGGACGGGAATCTAACATTTGGGTCCACAAAGGTTATTCTAAATACATCTGCAGCCCCAAACCTCCCCAGGCTCCCTTCTGCCCTTGAAAGTCCCACGTCCTTCCAAGCCGCAGGTTTGGCTTCTGCTCGGCTGGACGCACAGGGGTTGGTACGGTTCAAAAACGTGTCCTTGTGCCTGAAGTCCCAGGTGCTTGGAGTGTAAAAGAAAACAGGTCTTTTGGATTCCACCTTCTAAAACTACATGTACCCGCCGCTTCGCGGGAGGACGATGGTGGTCCTGAGCAGGACACCGCTGGGAGCCTCGGTCTAGCAGGTATAAATTGTCTTCTTGACTGAGGAGCGACGCAGACACGGGGAGTCAGTTCTGCTGTAAAATGAGGTTTTCCAGTTCGTCTGCAGACCGGAGCAGGAACGCCGCCGACTCTCGGTAGCCGGCGATGAGCTGCCGCACGGCGCTGATCTCCGTGGGGCTGAGCTGGGCAGCCTGCATTCCCCTGCTGGTGCTGTTGGAGGGGGCTGTGCTGGAGGCCCCACCTTTCATGCTGAGATCGGTTGGACCTGCCAAGGAAAAGCGAGAGGGAAGCTCAGGCAGAGCAGCCTTGCCCGTGTCCGTGTGTCCGTCCTGATGGGCTGGGATGATTTTTTTTCTCCTACGTCCATCTCTGCTCCACCTCCATCACACGTGATTTTTTGGGGCGTGAACGCGCATCCGTCCTCTGCAGAACAGGACACGCGGCTGCCCCAGCTCACAACCCTCCCCGTGTCACTACAGATCTTAAACCTGCGAAAAGTCAGGGAATTATCCATAAGTGGTCCGAGGGCCACGGAGTACTGCTGGCCACTGCCCCGGCTGTCTGCGTGCACACGCCTGTGCAGCCCGGCTTGGGGCTTGAGGAGTGACGGCGACAGGTAAAGGCAGGGGAAAAAAACGATTTAGCTCCGTGTTAGACTAAGGAAGAGAAGCCAAACAAGGTGCAAGAGCCACACAGTCAGGAAATGGGGAGCAGAGGAACGATGTGTGCTAGAGATGGGGCAGAGTTTGGGGGGCGAGGCTGGTGAGACTGCAGCCCTGGGGTACGGAGAAGGAGAAGACACTGAACTAATTAATCCCCTGGCAGCCGAGCAGAGTATTCCAGGCTGCTGGAGCAGCTGGTGGTGCTGGAGAAAGGCTTCAGGAGGGCTGAGCTCCTGCTGGGTGGCCTGACAGGACACCAGGGACATGGAGCAGGGAGCGGGCGCTGCAGCGCTTCGCAAAGCGGGGCAGGAGGGTTCAGCAGCCCCCCGAGAGCAGGAGGGTTCAGCAGCCCCCCGAGAGCAGGAGGGTCCCGCTGGCAAGGGGCAGCAGGAGGGGAGCGCACGGCCCGGAAAGCGAGGGGAAGCTCCAAGGGAAGCCATGCTGGAGCAGCAAGTGCTGCGGGAGGAGTGGCACCAGCAGAGGACTTCCATGCCAGGCTCATCAGCGCTGCCAAGGGCAGGAGGAGGAGGAGGAGGCTCTCATGCGAAAGCAATTTAACTGGACAGAAAAGGCAGCAGTAAGCAGAGCCCGTTTCCCAGCTCACCAAGGGGGAAGGAGCTGGGAGTGGGTTTGAGCAAGAATCGCCTTAGGTGGGGGATGGAGGGAGAAGACACTAAGGACCAGGCAAGAGCTTGAGCAAAGCGGGGGGGAAATAATTGCAAAGCAGAGGTTTAAAACTCCACCAGAAAGGAGCAGGGAGCTGCTGCTACACCCGGGGCCTGTCTGCTCCTCCTGGGCTGGGGCTCACCAGGGCTGCTCGGACACGGCCCTTCACGTTCCGCTTGCCAAGGGGCCAGCGCTGGTGGCTGGGCCAGGCTGGGCGAGAGGAGGGTACCGGGCAGCGCGGGGGCCAGGGGGTCTGTGCCGCTCTGGGGAGGGACCCCAACTGCCTCGCCGTGGCTGGCTGCAAGGATTAGGTCTCAGCAGCTGGAGGCCAGGCCGGGATCTTTATTCAGGGTTAAGAAGCATTAGGAAGGGATGATAAGAGTTAATCCCAGACAGGCATCTCTCAGGCCTCCGGAAATCACATCCTTCCAAATCCTCACTCCCCTTGGGGCGAGCAGGGACAGGACAGGAGCCCAGAGCCCACTGGGGCAAGCGAAGGCAGCACAGAGATTGCCCAAGGAGCAACCAAGGACCAGCCGAGGACCAGTGTGGGCTCCAGTTCCTCCTGCCACCACTGCCGGGAGGGCAAAGCCATGGGGCTGCTGCCCACAGGGACAGCCTTTGCCCCATCCTGCAGCTCCTTCATCCGGGTGCCAGGGACTCACCGGGTACCAGGATGGCACCTCCAAGTGCCACGCTTGGCCCTGGGCCACTCTCTCTGTTCACTTGCTCCTAACTCACCGATGCCTTGAGCCTTGTCTGCGCTCTCCTCCTCCCTTCCCACCCCGCAGCCTCAGCCCCGTTCCCCGGGATGCTTTTCCCACGCAGCCCCAGCCTCCCGCCCCTCTCCCGCCCCACGGCAGGACCTGGCTGTGCCCTGGGCACTGCTGTGGAGCCCCCAGACTTCAGCAGCCCCGTCCCCATCCCTGTCTCCAAGAGCAGCCGACGCAGGAAAGCAACAGCTCATACGAGCAACCAGATCAGGGCAGCGATAGGCGCCCGCTCCTGTTAATAATTAATACCTGCTACAGATTCTCTGGGGTTTTTTTTAAGTGACACTCCTTCCCTCCACCAGAGCCACCTAAACGAGCCTTCCGAGTTCAGTTCAACAATTAACCGCCCATGATGAGGGGAGCTGGGCAGAGGCTTTCGGAGCAGCTCAGCGTGGCGGTGGCAGAGGTGCTGCCGAGACCGTGAGCCGGGGGGGCTGGAGGGGAGCTCCCGGGAGCCCGCGGCACCGGGGGGAGGCGATGGCTGGGTGGGCTCCGGTGCCCGGCGCAGCGCGGGCCACTCACCGTTACTGTGGTTGCCCGTCTGGAGGGAGGTGGGCGGCTGCAGGCTGCCCCCCAGGGACCCGTAGCCACGGTAGCTGTAGTTCAGGCTCCCGTTGATGTAGACCGGGTCTTGGGAGTAAGATGAAGCTGGCAGTGAGTAGGAGGAGTGGGTGATGGCTGTGGAGTCTCTGGAGTGCTGCTTGTCTAGAGCGATGGGTTCGTCCTGCACGGGGGGAAACACAGATTTACTCCAGCGAGGAGCCGGCTGTCCTCTGTGGCCAGTGGGAGGGATGGCAAGGGGACATCTGGTCTCCTGTGGCTGCAGCCCAGACCAGTGTCCCCATCCCCACTGGCCTGAGTCTCAGGACACACCATGGAGCCCTGTTCTGCAGCCCTCTGACTATTAGAAAGACTTTAAATATCAGTCTCCCAAATCATTGAATCTTATAATGGTTTTGGTTGGAAGAGACCTTTAAGATCATCGAGTCCAACCGCTCCCCCAGCGCTGCCAGGGCACCACTAACCCCTGGCCCTCAGCACCACATCTCCACGGCTTGGAAACCCCTCCAGGGATGGGGACTCCACCACTGCCCTGCCCAGCCTGGCACAGCCCTTCACAGCCCTTCCCACCAAGAAATTCTTCCTCATGGCCAACCTCAACCTCCCCTGGTGCAGCTTGAGGCCGTTTCCTCTTGTCCTGTCGCTTGTTCCTTGGGAGCCCAACTGCCATCAGGCTCCAAGCTCCTGTCAGGGAGTTGTGGAGAGCAAGAAGATCTCCTCTGAGCCTCCTTTTCTCCAGGTTGAACAACACCAGGTCCCTCAACCACTCAGAAATGTTTCTCCTTTTCCCTATCCCACCATAGAATGCTGTTGACCCTGTCCCTTGCCCACCTCCAGCCACGAGCACCGTACCTGGGAGGTCTGGTAGATCTCCAGCCGCATCCTCTTGGCTGCTTTCCGCGTTTCGCTCTCGCAGGCGGCGGCCAGGATGTTCTCTGCCATGGCTGAGGTCAGGTGCGGTGGCGTGGGCCTGGTCTGGAGACACAAGCAGAGAAGGATCTCAGGGACCTGCTGCCCTGGCAGCGGTGCTGAGCAGCAGAGCAGTGGGGTGGCCACTCACCATCTCCATCCCGTTCTTCTTCATGCGGCGGCAGGACTTGAGGTAGGTGCGGATGCGCTTGCGTGCCCGCTCCTGGAACTCGGGGAACTGCCGGCTGCAGGACTCAATGATGGCCTGGATCTTCTCCTTGGGCTGCTTGGAGATGGGAACCATCCGGTCCAGGTTCTCGTCCACAAAAAGGCGCACAAACATCTGCAAAGGAGAAGACAGATGGTGGGAACACCATGACATGAGGCGGGGGGGGCGTTCACCCTCTCCAGGCTGTCCTCCTTACATTGAAGGCCTTTAGCCTCTCCGGGTCCATCCCCTCCGAGTCATTTATCTTATCGTTGTCTTCATGGTCATCATGGTCATCATCATCCTCATCAGCCGTGGGGGCCCTGCCGACGGTCAGGTCCTCGGGGCAGCCGCTGACCTCTGTCTTGATGGAGTCGTAGCTGCCGGAGCTGTACGGAGGGGACTGAGAGGAGACGGGGGTTACACGGGCAGCCCTCACCTGCGCACCCCTGCCCAGGTCACCAGGAAAAGGGCCTTTTTCCTCGGCTCCCTGCTCTGTCTCCTTTCTTGATGTCCCCCTGCAACCCAAGGAGATGAACCCAAGACTGGGCTGCCCCAAGCACTGCCCTCGGCTGTCCCAAACCATCCCTCCCTCTCTCCTTTGTTTGACACTCGGGATGATTTCTGCTGAGCAGCAGCAGCCGCGAGGCTGGAGCGGGGCCAGGCACAGCTCCTCTGCCGCAGCAGCGGCGGGCGAGCGCGGTGTTCGTCCGTCCTTCCGGCACTATGCGGGAAAGGCTCCCAGCCCTGCTGCCCCCACCCTCTGCTTCCCTGCTGCGGGGGCAGGAGCAGTGTCCTGGCCTGGCCTTGGGCACCTGACACAGAATCATGGAATCGTTTTGACTGGAAGAGACCTTTAAGATCATTGAGTCCAAGCGTTCCCCCAGCACTGCCAGGGCACCACTAACTCCTGGCCCTCAGCACCACATCTCCATGGCTTGGAAAGCCCTCCAGGGATGGGGACTCCACCACTGCCCTGCCCAGCCTGCCACAGCCCTTCACAGCCCTTCCCACCAAGAAATTCTTCCTCATGGCCAACCTCAACCTCCCCTGGTGCAACTTGAGGCTGTTTCCCCTTGTCCTGTTGCTTGTGCCTTGGGGAGAAGAGCCCGACCCCACCTGGCTCCAACCTCCTTTCTCCCCTGAGCCTTTCTGCCCAGGCTCAACACCCCCAGGTCCCTCAGCCATGGCACCATGCAGTTGCTCTCAGAGTGCCACGCTCTGTGCCCAGCTCTGGCCAGGCTCCATGGCTGTCCCACCTCACCCAGCCCCGCCAGCAGCCAGCTCCAGCCTGGGCTGTACCTCTGCCGTGGTCTTCACCGCGTACTTGACCCGGCTGCGCAGCCCGTCGGCGCTGCAACTGTCCGACTGGTAGGATGGGGTGACATGGGCAGGCGCCAGTTTGTCGCAGAGGTTGATGGGCTGGTCGTCGGCAGAGGCGGTGAAGTCCATGGGGGCCGCGGTGCCATTGCCGTTCATTTCGGGGAAGGCGCTGTCGCCCTGCGTGCTGCTGGAGGTGGAGGGGTTCAGGGTGGAGGAGCCATTCCCGCTGCAGCTCTCTGATGAGGAGTCATCTGCAAGGAAGGACGCGTGGTCACCTCCGTGTCACCCTGCGACCACCTCCCCAGGCCCTGGGATGCAGCAGCTGGAGGGACAGACGCCGGCACCCGCGGGTGCAAGGCCATCGCCGCACAGCTCCGCTCCCCCGTCCCCTGAAGCGCCTGGACCCTGCGGTGTCCCGTGCCCGGGCCACCTGTCCCTCCAGAGGTGACGGTCCCCACGCCTCCACCCGGGGCCGCGGCGCCTGGGCTTGAATAAGAACTTTGGAATTTGGTCCTTTTCGGTTTCTGTTTGCATTGCAGGGAGGAGAAAGGGGCATTGCCTCTCCCCGTTGGGTCTCTCGCCTCCCGGCACGGTCCTCCCAGCCCAGTTTGGGGCTGGGTGCAGGGGAAAGCAATGAGCTCCAGTGCCGGTGGCTTGGGGACATGCTGCTCCATGGGTGGGGACGGCCCATGAGGACAGACTCGCTTGGGTGGGACACCCTGAGCTCGTGTCGCCTGGAAGCAGCGTCAAGAGCTCTGGTGCCAGTGGGCACGTCGCCCAGCAAGGCTCCTCAGCGTGCTGCTGTGGGGACGGGGCTGCACAATGTCCCTCCTGTCCCACACAAAGCCCAAGTGACCTCCTACACCCTACGTGGACGATTCTTCCCTGTTTCCACACACCCCAGAGCCATCCCCATGGCCACCCCTTGCCCCCACCACCCAGGCTTGGCCATGGCAGTGCCACGCACACCGGCTCCTGCTCGCTCTTGGTTCCATTTACACCCCCAGGTCCTGGAAGCGTTCTCCTGCCCACACATGGCTCCCACCACGCTGGCCTCCTGCATCGCGCTGCTCCGAAGACCAGCCTGGCCACGGCAGAGAGCCCAGCCCTGCCTGTGCCCGGCCAAAGAGCCCAGCCCGGGGCCAGCCACGACATTTTCCAACTGCTCAGTCCCGCTTCCCCTTCCCTCCCCCTCGCTGCAGTAAATCCTTTATTTCATTAGGTGCCTCCGCGAGAGGGAAAGGGCGAAGCACGTGGGAGCCGCTTCCTGCGCCAGCGTGCGCCGGGCGGTGAACAAAGAAGCTGTC
>VZZY01017397.1:248101-263754 GCA_013400335.1 Eurystomus gularis
GCCGAGGCTGCTCCTGGCCCCGCGAGCCCCTAAATTCAAAGGTCCCCAGCGGAGCTCCCCGCTCAGCAGAGCTCCCTCCCCCTCCTTTCCCTTGTGCTGATCCACTTATTCGTCTGAGCGATGACCAGAGCTGACCTAATCCCCGGGCTGGTGTTTGTGTGCCGGGTGCTCCGGGCCGGTGGCAGGCGTCACCCTCTCCGGCACGCCTGCCTCCAGACACGGGCCCTTGGTCTTGGCCGGGGTCGAGCGTTGCTCTGTGTGCCGGGGAGTGAGGGGCTTGGGGGGGCCTCAGCAGCCACCACTACCCTGGGCACCCTCCGAGCCACCCCCCAGCGCCGGCTCTGCCCTCCTGTCCCCGTGCCGCGGTGCTGAGGCTCCGGCACGCCCAGCACATGGCGGCAGAGCTTGAGCTGCTGGCTCAGCCATAGCTGGTGCGCAGGATGCCGGGGGCACTGCCACCCCCTGCCCGCAGCCAGGGGCACCTCTGGTGCTCTTGGCCCCCGGTGGGTTCTGCCCGCCCAGCACAGCACCAGCGCCCGCTCCTCGGGGCTCTCGGCACCTCTGTCCCACGCACGCCTCGCCGAGACCCGCCAGCGTCACCCGGTGCCCTCGGCGCGGCCACAGCCCTGTGCAGCAGCGGGCAGGTGGCTGGGGGCCCTGTCCCTGGGATGGCGGCCGTTCCTCCCTCCCCCTGCTCTGCTCTCCACGCCAGGCGAGACGGGGCTCCCAGAGGGAGGCTCCAGCCTCATCCAGAGATGCCTCTCGGAAGGATTAAGGAGAATTATTCCCGTGCGCGGAGGCACGAGCCGCACGCCGGGCCCCATCGCCAGCCCGGGCACAACCACAGCAACAGCGAGGCGGCGCGGGGCCAATCAGCGCCCGTCCGCGGGCCAATGGCAGGGACCTCCTGCCCGCTCCTTGGGGCGCAGGCAGCCCCCGGCATGGCTGCCTGCACAGAGCGGGGGCTGGGGGACCTCCACGCCACGAAACCCCCGCCAGGCAAGGGGCACCAAGAGAGGCGTCACTTGGGAGAAGACGGTGCAGGTGCCCTGAGCATCCCCAACCTGCCCTTGGCATCTCCAACCTGTCCTGAGCATCCCCAACCTGTCCTGGGCATCTCCAACTTGCCCCCGACATCCCCACCTTGCTCTGAGATCCTCGACCTCCTCTGAGCATCGTCTACCTGCCTTAGTCACCCCCGCTCCTGGGCAATCTGCTCTGCCCTGGCCCATGCAGCTGCAGCCCCCGCAGCCCCCAGCTCTGCCCCCGTCCCTGCAGCTCCCATCCCCATCAGCAGAGCCGGTCCCGATCCTGGGGGTGAGGTCTGGACCCCCCGACTTCTCAATGTCTTGGGTTTTCCTTTGTGTTGCCCGAAGCACACACAGCAGCTGCAAATCAGGTCTCTACCCGCCTCTGCTGCATTTAGGAACCTTGGACTTGCAACAGCCAAGAAGCACTGAAAACAAAGAGGAGGATGTCTCGAGGAACCTGTCCAGGTGGAATAAGAAAATGGAACGGGAATCCAACATAAGGGACCAGCACCTACTGCAAGAGCAATTTAGTTCAAACCAAGGATGAACGGAAGGAAATGACAAGGTCTGCAAACCCCCCGGCTGCAGATAATTTTCTTATTTCTACATTTTACAGGTGATGCTCTCCCAGCAGCTCTGCATATAAAGTGGTGGATTAATCTCAGTCTTGTGGGCAGAGAACTGGCCACAAATTCAGACTGCCAAGGTCCTTGGGTGTGAACGGGAACAGCCTCACGTGGTTTAAAAACGCAGATGGGCTCAGGAGGAAGCACTGTGCTCTCCTGGTCGGTGCTGGTGCCGGTGCTGCTCTCCAGGCAGCTTCGCTGGGGCATCTCCAGCCCACGGCCAGCCCCGAGCAGTGGCTGGGACACCCCTGAGCAAAGCGGGACCTGGGGGAGAGGGAGCAGGAGCCCTCCCTCCCACCCTGGGTGCCAGGACCAGGCTTAGGCTCCTGCTCTGCCGAGGCCGAGCAGCGGCGGGGCCGTGTTGGCTGCGCTCCCAGAAAATCGCTGTTTTGGTAAAACCCACCAAACTTCTGAGCGTGGTTTTCTGCAGGCTCGCAGCGAGTGCCCAAGACACACGTAAGGAGCAGGGCTCCGGCAGCAGCAGGCGAGCACAGCCAGGCTGCGCGGCCATGAAGATATTCATTACCAAGCAGCACGAGCCTGGTGAGCTCCCCGCTCGCGGCTGGAGCTTGGCTGCACCAGGAGCCCCTCTAATGAGGATAATTGGGAGCCCCCCTGCTCCACCCCCGCGCCCTAATTGAAGCAGATGGAACTGTAAAAACAATGTCACTTCTAACCGGTTTGATCTTTCAGTCAGAAAACGGAGCGTTTCGTTCTCCGGTTTAATTCCCCGGAGTTGAGACTCCGTGGGCTGGGGGTGGAGGAGACCCCAGCCCCGCGCAGGGGATGCCGGCGAGGTTGGAGAGCTCAATGGAGGCCACCCAGCCCTGAGACCCCTGGAGCTGTGTCCTCCTTGGCCCCACGGTGGAGGCCAGGCTGTGGCTGGGCGAGCGGCGAGGCCGGTGAGGAGGCCACGGGGAACCCCCCTCGCTCCTCCGCCACAGCCTCAGCACCTCCCGGTGGTGCCCGGCCCGGGAGAGCAAGAAGCAAAATGGCTTCTTGGGCCGCGGTGCTGGGGGAGGAGGGGATCAGTCACTTATTAAATGAATTAATCAGGGCTCAGCGTTTTCATTTTGAAGAGGCTGCTGGATTATCCTTGATTTCTGTGGCGCTGGATTTGCGGAGATCAGGAGGGGAAGGGGCGATTTCCAACACCTGCTCCCCGGGAGATTTTACGGCGGGGAAGTGGTTGGGTTTAACGTCTCTGTCGGCGAAGGCCACCGCACTGCGCTCCAAAGGCAGAGTTAAAGATGAATGGGGCAAATTGTTCCTCCTCCTGTCACATCTCCAGAGAGGAGACAAAACCTCTTTTGACTCAGAAAACAATGAGCTTATGTAAGAGCCAGCGGCCCACGGAAACCTCGCCACAGCCCCGCACCACGCGGTGGGCCGGGGGCCGCCCAGCCCTGCCCGTGCCCCGAGCCCCCGGCTGGCACCGGGGCACTCCGCCGGCCGCTGCCCACCTGCCTGAGCAGTCTCGGGCGCTGCGGCCACCACCAGGTCCCACCAGCGACCCTTGGTCCCCCGTGGACCACCAGAGAGCCACCCGCCGTGGTCCTGCCTGCTCTGCCTGCCCACAGCTGGTGGGGTGGTGGCAGAGGTTGCTGCTCCCACCTGAGATGCCCCATCGTACACCGGGAATGTCCCATTTCCAGCCCATCGTGGCACCAGCCCGGGCTGGAGCTGCACTGGAGAGCGGCCGTCAGGAGGGCGCAGAGCATCCCACCAACGCCTGCCTGGAACAACAGCCAGGAAGATGAAAAGTGCCATAAATTATTCACTCACAAAAGAGACGAGAAGGGGGAAGAAGGGGAGGAGGAAAGCCTGCAAGGAAGGGATACTTAATACAAATTAGAGAGACCGAGTGGGAATGGGGGCCCCGTGGGGGGCCATGGCTGGGCGGCAGCACCGCGTTCATTAGGCACAAGCGAGCAGCACCCTGGGGCTCCTGCACCCATGACTGGGGGTTCCACACCCACAATCAGGGCTCTCACACCCACGACCAGGGCTCCTGCACCCATGACCAGGCGATGAGCGTCAGGAGAGGTCCCGGCCGTGCCGCCTGCCACAACCACCCCACGCTGCTCGCATGGAGCAGGAAGCCTGTTTTCTCCAGCTCCTGCCCACCTGATTGCCTCCAAGATGTGTAAGAAAGAAAAAAGGAATGTCGCTGGGGCTGCGGAGCGGTGGGACTGGCCAGTGTCCAGTTAAAGCACTCTATTTCCTGTCTTCCTGCGTTATAGCAAACCTCGTTAGGTCCCAGACAAAGTGTCCCCGCTCTGGGTCCCTGCCTTCGAGCAGAGCCCTTGGCCAGCCAGACATCTGGCAGGGCTGGACACAATGCGCGTCCGCAGGCAGGCTGGGCCGGACAAGGCAGCGCTGTGCGGCCGGCTCCCCCTCCCTCGGCATGAAAGGTGCCCCCCGGTGCCGTCTCCCCCCGGCTCTGCTGCCCAGCAGCTCCCTCCGGCACTGGGACCTCACCACGTTGGCCTCACAACCGACATCTTCCCGTGCACTGAAGCGGCCTCGCCACAAACACGCTCAGTCTCTAGATTTTTCCCGTCTCCCCCAGGTCCCCGTCCCTCCCACTGCTGCTCCTCCGGGCACCTCGCTGCTGGAGGGGTGCTGGAGCCAGGAGCTGGCCCTCGCCCGCGGTGGGGAAGGAGGTGGCACAGACCAAGCCTCTGGTCGTGCCAGTGCCGCTGGCAGCCACCCGGATCCTGCCGCAGGGAGGGGACGCAGCGCTGCCCGGCACTGCCTCTCCCCACGCCAAGCAAACGGGTTTGGTGGCTTTGGGCAGGATTCACGCCGAGCTGGTGCCTCCAGTGCAGACCTGCCACCAGCGAGACCCTGCTGCTCACCCCCAGGTCCTTCGCCAGCGCAGAGCGGGGACTGTCCCCAAGCTCTGCACCCCTCCCAGGCCAGGGACGCACTGCGGGGCTCATCCTGCTCTCCCCCTCACCCCTCCGGCTGCGGGTGCCCGATCTGGGGGGGAAGGCAGGGGCACAAGTGGCACTGACTGCCCCATAGCCTGGTCATCCTCTCTGCTCCACACCAGGGAAGACCCCCCCCCGAACTGCTCTGCGCACCAGTGGGATGAACCAACCGAGTTGGCAGAGCCCGGAACAGCCGGGAGCGAGCCCCGAGCCCGGTTCGGTGCTGGTGAGCCCAGACGGGCTGGAGAAGCCACCACAGCCCCGCAGCATCCACACTGCACTTCTCAGCCCTGCAGCCGGGCAGGAGAGCTCTTCAAAAGATGCCGAAAGGAGGGTGTTTATCGCTGGCGAGGGCCTTTGCTCGGGAGGAGCAGAAGTGCCCCTGGAAGAGGTGACAGGGAAGGGAGCCACCAGCCCAGACTGCTCGGGCGAGGCGGGGACGTGCCTGCTGGCTTCTGCCACAGGGCCAGAGGAGATCCATGCCTAAGGGATGGAAGGTAAGGTCACATCTACCTGCTGTGAGGCCTGGATGCTGGTCCTAGTCTTGCTTAGGCTCTGAGCTAGGGCTTCTGGGGAGGTGAAATGTAACACCGGGGCAAGAAGCCCTGAAAACAGTGAGGAGTCCAAAAAAAAGCGAGGATCTCAGGGCTTGCAGATCACTTCTTGCCATGGCCAGTGGTCAGACCATGTCCAGGCATCTGCTGGGGCATCCCTGTGGCTGGCAAAGGCGTGTTTGTGTTCACTTGGAGCAGGGACAAGGAAAGCCCTGGCAATGGAGAGGAGCCGGGAACCACGCGACACCTGACGCCGCCCATGGTAAGTGACCCTGCTGCGGCGAGGAGAGGAGGGGGCCACGGCCCCACGGGCGGGTACCAGCTGTTGGGGAGGTGCAGGTGTGGAGCGGGGCATCAGGGCTGCCCTGGGGACAGGACCTGGCGTGAGGCTGGGGGGGTCCTGCAGCCAGGAGCCAAGCTTGGGCACAGGCACGGGCCTGGGCCCTGGGTTGGAAGAGACCTTCAAGACCATCGAGTCCAAGCATTCCCCCAGCACTGCCAGGACACCACTAACCCCTGGCCCTCAGCACCACATCTCCACGGCTTGGAAACCCCTCCAGGGATGGGGACTCCACCACTGCCCTGCCCAGCCTGCCACAGCCCTTCACAGCCCTTCCCACCAAGAAATTCTTCCTCATCTCCAACCTCAACCTCCCCTGGGGCAACTTGAGGCCCTTTCCTCTTGTCCTGTTGCTTGTTCCTTGGGAGAAGAGCCCGACCCCACCTGGCTCCAGCCTCCTTTCAGGGAGTTGTGGAGAGCCAGAAGGTCTCCCCTGAGCCTCCTTTCCTCCAGGCCTAATGTTGGTTTGACCTGGAGCTGCAGGACAAATGCCATACCAGAAGAGAGACTGCTGTGCTGGAGACGACTTGGTGCTGTCCCTGATGGTCAGGGCAGGGTGTCCAGAGGAGTAAAGTGCTCTACCTGCTCCCAGGAGGGTGTCCTGAAATAATGCCTGCCTGTACGTCCTTGAGGTCACTCCTTGGAGCACTCCTGAGGGATGTCCCCAACACCCAGAAGCCTTCCCAGCCAGCTGCCTCCAGGGATGCCCCCAAGGAGTGCGTGCCTTCTCCGTTAAGTAGGTTAAGAAAGTCCTTTCTCCAAGGTCTGGATTAGCCACTGCTGCTCCGGGCAGAACGGGCTCAGTGGGGACGCTGCCAGTCAAGCGAGGACTGCACGCAGGGACCTCAGCTGGAAGGGGATCTGTCCCACCATGGTGCCATGAAGCTACTCCATGCCCTTCCGTGAAGGGAAAGCAGATCCTACATCCAGGAGCTTTTCCTGCTCTTCAGGAGGATCGAGCAGGATGGGCTGAGGAGCAGCACCCCCTGCCCATGGGCTGTGCCAGGGACGAGGCAAGATGTATCTTATTAGTGGGCAAGATGGAGGCATCTTCTACATCAGTTCAAGTGCTTTACTACGTCACAGACACCTGGGTTTTGGGGCTCTGCCTCCTGCTTTCTTTTCAAGGGCACTGCACCCACCAGCAGATCACAGCCTCCCCGTGGTGGGATCCCCTGCTCAGCCCCATGCACCAGACAAAACCAGGAGATTTTGGAACGCTGCCCTCGCCTGTGGATGCAGACAGGCTCTGAAGATCATAGTCACAGAATCATTTTGGTGGGAAGAGACCTTTAAGCTCTTGAAGTCCAATCATGAACCCAGCACTGCCAGGGCACCACTAACCCCTGGCCCTCAGCACCACATCTCCACAGCTTGGAAACCCCTCCAGGGATGGGGACTCCACCGCTGCCCTGCCCAGCCTGGCACAGCCCTTCACAGCCCTTGCCAGGAACAAATTCTTCCTCATCTCCAACCTCAACCTCCCCTGGTGCCATTTCCTCTTGTCCTGTTGCTTGTTCCTTGGGAGAAGAGCCCGACCCCATCTGGCTCCAGCCTCCTTGCAGGGAGTTGTGCAGAGCCAGAAGGTCTCCCCTGAGCCTCCTTTGCTCCAGGCTCAACACCCCCAGGTCCCTCAGCTGCTCCTCACCACACTCCTGCTCTAGACCCTTCCCCAGCTTCGTTGCCCTTCTCTGGACACGCTCCAGGACAGACTCCAGCTCAAACTATTGCGCCAAGACTGGGCCAGGCGCTGGGACCTGCGCTCAGCTGGAAGCAGCCACAGGACACCTTCAGGGACGGTGACGGGCACAAGGGACAGCAAGACGGTGCAGCATTCAGGGTGACTTTGCTCCGAACACGTGCTGGCTCCCACAGACGTATCCCTCCAGGATGTCCTGACAATAGCTCCGCTACAGCAGCAAATGGTTCGTGTTGATCTTGCTGTCGCTTTGGGCAGCCGTCGGCTTCCTGCGGGCACGTACGCTCTGAGCAACATCCGATGGGGAAGGGACGTTGCAGGGAGCTTCACGTTTTCCGTGCTGGGGCCCGCAGGATGAGTAACAAAGGAAAATGGAAGGAGCGAGCGTGTGCGTGTCGGCGTCGCTGCTCGGAGCTGGCCGCTGTGTCCCACGTCCCACCAGCCTGGCAGGAACCCCGGCTCTGCTGCCGACGCTCTCCCGATGGTGCCTTCGGACACCTTTACCCTCCAAAGTCATTAGGTCTAATTTGTTCTCCTGCTGCGGCTCTACTGGGCCAAGGTTTCTGGGCACGCAGACAAAAGAAGGTGTTGGCTTTTGTCGTAGCTGCTTTTTAGCTCTCTGGAGCTTTAGCAGATACCTGTGTATCAAAGCAAGGGACGATGGTTTCCTGCTCTCCTGCCTCTCTGGATCTCACCCCGCTCTGCTCGTACGCCACAGGAGAGCACTCGCTCCTCCCAGGCCTCTGAGAGATCTGGAGCTGGTGCTTTGGTACTTTCGACATGACTTCCCTCACCGAGCGTGTCAGACGATACTGCTCTCCGACCAGGCAGCTCTTCATTAAAACTTTATACTTCAGGAAGCCTTTCACAGAAGACACACTCCAAGCATCCCACCCATCGGACGGCAGCAGGAGGGAGAAATTTAGTAACTCAACAGGATTTCCAGAGGGAGGAGAGTCCTGAGTCCTGAACAAGCTCCCGAGCGAAGGACACGGTGTGAGACCAGACCCCCCTGCAGCGCTGGGACACGTGGGGCTGAGCTGCGGGGGAGGCGTGGGGCTCGCTGCCGGGCTCGCTGCATCTCCCACAGCTGCTGGGAGAAGGCTGGGGCTCTGCGGGGCTGCTGTGGGGCACGGCGGACAGCTGAGCACAGGAGAAACTCCAGTTTTGGCCTGGAGTGCTTTGACCAGAGCCCTTGGGCTGCCCCAGGCTGCGTGGGGCACCTTGGCCAGCTGGGCTCCAAGGAGCATGCAGTTCACGTGGGCTCGTTGCTCACATTGAGATGAATTCCTTGGGAAAGTCTCACAAGCTGGTGTGACTCCAGCAAAGCACATCTGCTTCCAAAAAAAGAGCTTTCATGGGTCAAAAGAAGAGGAAACTGAAAAGCGCTCCATGCTTTGATTCCCGCACGTTCCCTTCCCTGCCTTTCCTCTCGTGACTCTCACAACACGCTCCTTCTCTGCTCTGTGCTCCTCTCCTCTAACCGCCCGCTGCCCTCCTGAGTCACTCCATCGTCCTTCTTCCCTCCTCAGCCTCATGTGTGCTTCAGTCCTAGGTTGGAGCGTTGGTTTGGCAGAGGGACTGACCCGAGGCCTTTCACCCCGGTGGCACTGGCATTTCAGAGCTCCAACACAAGACACGGACACTCACCGCAGGGACAAAACCTCTCTTCCGTCCCATAAAATGCCCCCTGAAAAAGCCTGATGGAAATCCCAGTCCTGGGCTTCTTCTTGATGGGTCTCGTTAGTAACCTTTGGCTTGTCTCTCTTACACCTCGACTCCACCACTTCTGATCTGCCAAAGTCTACCTGGTTCAGCCTCCTGCCAACCCCGGGGACAGTCCGGGACGCTGGCGTTCCTCACAAAAGGGAAGGGACCGTTTGTGCTTTAACGCTCCCCACTGACCCTTACAAAAGAAATCAAAGGAGTCCAGAAGGGCCCCAAAGAGGACACCTGCTTCTGAAGGGAAACCACAGGGCATGAAAATCTGGAAGCATTTCCTAAGAGGGCAGAGAGAGAGGATTTAGCTTTGGTGAGAACGTCTTGATTTGCCTAAATACGCGCGTCCCTTATTAAATTACTGTCCTGTTGAATAACGGTGTTCAGCAAAGGGATCAAAACCGTGTCATTCTAGACTGTAAATGAGACTTGGGAATTCAGTGGTGAGGGATAAGCCGCAAGCCCAGAATGTCCTGATGGGTGAACAGCAAAGTTCAGGGGGTAGGGAGAGACCCGGCCAGGCCCTGGCTATGAGGCAGCGCTCGCTCAGGGCCCGAGGAGCCCAACGAGCCCAATGCTTCTGAGGTGTGCCCACCGAAACATCCTTCCTCCCGCCGCAGGCACAAGCTGAAGTGCCACCGCCCGTCCCACCGGCCGGGGACACGGTGGTGTCACGTCCTCACCAAGGCCGCCCGCCCCGGGGCTGCTGCTAGTTAGTTAAAGCCAGTGGCTTCTCCAAAATGCAGATTTGCAGTAGAAACTGAAGCACCAGGCCAGGCTGGACTGAAGAGAGCAGTGTCCCTGCTGTCCCTGCTGCTGGCCACACAAGCGGCTAAACGCCACCCCAGGGAGACCTGCCAGCACAAAAGCCCTTTCTTTCCTCCAGGGTGGTTTCCCAGTCCCCTCTCTTAAAGCAGCACCGACCCAGCCCGAGTTGTCCCTCAACTCCTCCGCTCCCTTCCCACTCTCCTGGCAGCAGCCAGGACGGGGACAATGCGGGATTCAACCTCTTGAGCAAAAGCCAGTCACAGTCCAGCCACTGAACCCTTCCAAGCATCACGGAGGTGAACTCTGACCCCAACTCGTACTTCTACCATTTATTTACTTGCTCTTCTACTTCCAGCGGGCACGTTTCACAGAAGTGACACAGCACCTCGCTTCACCAGATGCTTCCTCCCACCCAGCCCGTGTGTGCCACCTTCAGCCCCTTCCACCCACCTGCCCTGAGCGGGGAGACACCCATGTCCACCCCACGCTCCCAGCACTGTTGGCTATTGCGGACGACACATTTCTTGCCTGAGTGATCCAAGATGCTGCCTAAGGTGCAGTTTTCCAAGCATGGAAAACTGTGACCCGCATTCCGAAGCCTTGGCATCCTTGTGACTGGGCAGCCCATGGTTCAGGACCAACGGGACTTCCCTCATCACACCTGGGGAACTACAACCTGGTGCGTTAGGAGAGGATTTGGTGACCTCTTTCTAGAGGAGCTAGGAGCCAGGTCCCCATGCACAGGTCATCAGCTCCAAGCTGGAGAGGGCCCCGGCTGAGCAGGAACCCAGAGGCTAAATGGGAAGGACTGGGAGTCTGTGCTGCTTCGAAGCCTGTGCTGATACGAAATCCATCCTACAGGTGGGACACCTGAGCAGAAAGGGCTGGTTAATGTTTAATAAGTCACAAAAACATCCTGTGGCAGAGGCGCGGAGCTTCCCGCCGCGGGGGCACTCACCGTCCTCGTGGCCGTGCAGGTTCTGCGGGCTGCGCATGCTCTCGTCCTGGCTGGGGCTCAGGCTGGAGTTCAGGTGCTGGTCAGCTGAGATCCATGTGGAGTCGTTCATATCAAAGTCCTCGCTGCTCACCGATGTCTCATCCTGGAGGCAAGCAGGCAAGGGTTAACTCGCTGAACTGTTTTCTTTCCTCCTTTCTCTGGCTTCAACATCTCACCGAACTCCTTCCTAAAAACCGTTCTGGCCATCGCTCCTGCCCCCCAGGACCATTTGCTGGCCCCCCGGCGCTCCCCAAGGCCATGGCGAGCAGCCCTTCCCGCCAGGCTCTGCTTCCTGCCTGAAGACGTGCCTGAGCAATGGCACTGTCTCTAATTGAGGACAATTAGAAAGAGCTCGCATCCTGCAGGAGCGGATGGCTGCGCCCTGGAGTTTACCCTTTAATCTCCATCCACCCCGGCGTGGCTCTGGCGTGTGGGAGCTGAGGACGGGGACAACTCCATCCCAACGGCTCCGTAAAACATCTCGGACTTTTCCGAGCTCAAATCATCTGCCGCAGCAGGAATCACCAGAGGCTTGGCAGGGGCAGGGACTGGCTGGTGGGGCAGAGCTGGGCAGTGGCACCGGTCCCCACAGACCTGCTCTGCCTGCTGGTGCAGAGGAGGCTCCTGGAGCACGGCCCCCAGGGACTGCTCCTCCAGCCCTCTCCGAAGGGATATTGCGGCTGTATCCTGATCAAAAAGGACAACACACACCTTGGGAAGGGGCTGGGGGAGCGAGGTCCCCGGTGAGGCGAGGACACCCCAGCTCGGGCCGGGGAGCCCGCTCCCCGATGGCATAGATGACATTCCTCTCTCCCACTCCTGCAGCTGAAAGGACATTTTCTCCCTCCCTCTCTCCCTTCTCGCTAACCTTTACAGTACTTCGAGACACAGCCCTTGGATCGCTTCCAGCGCCGGAAAGGTCAGCCACAGGATTTCAAAACCATCATCATAAAGGCAGCACTGAGATCCTGAATGAGAGGAGGGGCTGTGGGACCTCCCCAGGCTCAACTCTCCCAATATGCAGCTTGGGAGGAAGCAGATCCGTGTTCCCACACGAGCATGGTCCTGCTGCCGATCCCTTTATCTCCTTCCTCTCCCTGCTCCCCTCCCAAAGCAACGGGCAGAGATCGCATCCAGAGCCCTGGAGTGCAGGGGAACACCGAAAATGTTTCCAGAACCGCTTTCAACTGCACTTTCCTTTGACTGAAACATTTCAAAGGCTTGTAAACTCTCTGGCTCTTATTCTTCTTTCTTCCTCCCCCCTGGTCCTGAGACAGAATACAATCCCCGCTCCCTTTCCGTGTCAGAAGCGATTGGCAAGCACCCCTCCAACCCACGCCTGCCCCTCATAAAAACTGCCCTGTCTGGCTGCTGCTGCCCGATGGTTTTTATTGTGAGCAAACAAATGTCTTTAAAGACAGGTTTGTGCTTTTCCTCCCTGCTCCTCGTCCCTGCAGACACATCTGCAGGCTCGGGGCTCGCGCCCAGCCCAGCCCGCTCCCTCCAGGTGCCTCCCGGGGAGTTTCCTGGAATTTATGGCTTGTGAAACCCCTCGCGCACCAGTGGATGGATGGATGGACGGACGGACACCTGCCAGTGTAACAGGGACACCCCTGTTCTGCCAGGCTGGGCAGAGCAGGAGAGGCGGGAGGCAGAGGGGTACAGGGTGAAGACACGGGGCATCCCCCAGCTCGGCTCAGCACCGCACCGCTGCCGCGCCAGCCGCGAGGCAACCCTGCTTCTCCAGGAACTCCATCTTGTACATACAGGAGCACAACTGCAAAGGTCTCCCTGTTGCAAACTATAAATAGTCTCTTTATTGTAAGCATTTGCAGGGAGGCAGCCACCCTAATATCTGGCCTTCTTCACAAGGCTTACTCCAGATTACTGTCAGAGCTTAAGAGACAAACGCAAATGCCAAGGTCCTTGCTGCCCCCAGTCTCTCACCTGGCCGGTGAGGAGGAGGAGCCCTGGGAGCGATGTTTTCGGAAAGCCTCGGGCTCTGGCACGGCATCTGCGGGGCTCAGCTGCAGAGGACAGCCCGGCCTTGGCACCCAACCCGCAGCCCGCGAGGCATCGCGCTCCCCACGCACCCACCCGTGCTGGAGAGGGGTGACACGCAGGACACCCTCACGCACGGGTCCTGCGAGGTGCTTGGTGAATGTGTGCAATAACATCCACCTATTATTAGAAATACACCGGGTATCAAACCAGAAGCTGATAAGCTACAAATGACTCAAGTCAAACAAGGCCATCGTGTGGTCACCAGTCCAGGACCCAGCCCGCAGCAGCAGGAGCAGGTTGCTGCTGTGGCAGCCCCATCCCCACGTCCCCAGTATCACCCCCGGCTTTCCAGACAGAGTCTTCTGCTTTCCAGCACTAACACCCTTGGCCAAAATGCCAACAGAACAGACTTCCCAGCAGCGCACGGCTCCTGCAGCACAGCCCACCCCATCCCAAGGGAATGCAAAGCCAACCATGCAGGACATGTCAGGTGAACCCTTCACAACAGCCAAAGGTGGTCAAGGGAACCACTGAGAGGCTGCCTTGGGGCAGCCCCTCCAGCTCTGCCCACGCCGGGGTGCCCCAAGAGCTCCTTACACCTTTGTGCCTCTTCCCTAAGACAAGAAAAAGGCCCCAGTCCCAAGCACTGGGACACCAGAGGCCACCAGCAAGCCGCCTCCTCAGGACATCCCTCAGAGATCAAAGGCCAAGCGCGGTGACCATCTCGTACTGCCCATCAGGGACCGTCCCCCTCATGCCGAGGACAATCCCAGGGACAGGAGGCCCCAGCAGCAGCACCTGGAGCACCAGCCGTCCCTCCGCAGCCCAGGAGCAGCCCCACTTCGGTCGGCTGGGGCGGGGGGCCGGCAGCACAGCACACGTCCCGGCACCAACACACGGGACACCAGAGCAGGGTCAGAATTTCTGGCTGGGTGGGCAGCTCTGGCTTTGCCCGGGATGCCAGCGGCCCGGCTGACGGCTGAGCCTCAAAGCGGGCTCCACAGTCCAGCCAAACAAGGAAGCGTTTCTCAACAGCAGCAACAGCTACGACTCGGAGCAATACGGTAAATCTAATCTACCCTTCCACCCTCTTTTGGCTTGCAAGTCAGGCAGCTCATTCTTTTTCCTCTCCGGGTTCTCAGGAGAATTCTCTCTGCTAATTTCTTCTTTCCTGTAAACAAACTTCAAATGAAACTTTCATTAGAAAACAGAACGCAATCCATTACCAGCGCCTGTCTCGGGACCGGCCGCCTTTTCCCCAGTTCCAGGCCACCCGTGGCACAGATGGAAGCGACAGTGGCTGCCCCAACCAGGCAGCGCCGAGCCGAACCCCGAACCCTGGCGCTGCTGCTGCCGCCCTCCTCCTTCCTGCCTTTCCCAGCTCTCCGGAGAGATCTCCTCGCCCCGCAGTAAAGTCCCATCGCTTTGTTTCCAACGTTCAAGGGATTGAGCGATCAAGGGTCAGGCAACGTGCGTGCAGCTCCTCTTCGGCAAGGGGAAGTCGGATCCTGCTGCTGCATTCACAGGCCACACCCAAACATCGGAGCCGGGCTCCCAGCACCGCGCAGGGTTTGGAAAACAACATCCTCGCTCCTCTCCTTATCTACAGTCCAACATTCACAGCTGCTCTGCAGACACCCGCGGCCAATGTTTTCTACCCGGCAGAGGCAACGCTGGCATCTGCGGGACTCGCGCTCGGCGTTCCTGCCCCACTTCCCATTTGGCGATCCTCGAGCACCGCGGGTGCACGCGTCCGCTGAGCCTCTCCACTTCCCTCCGAGTTAGGAAAGTGTTCTTCTTATGGTAGAGCTGGAAGCCCCAGGTCCTGACGGCCAGTCCTGGCGCACAGCGAGTCGCTGGCAGACCCGGGAGCGCAATGGGGACCTCCGGGCTTCAAGGCTGTAACGGCCAGGCATGGCTTCTTCACGGCTTCTTCACGGGTGGCTCTCCTTCCTGGAGAACAACCTCCCCGAGGCGGGCTGGAGCAGGGCAGGGGGAAAGCTACTCTTACAACCCTACCTCGTAAATAGATGCAAGGCTATCGGTAACCTGCTTATTTTACAGCCAGGCTCGGTTTCTCGGGGACTGCCTTTGCAAGCCTCTCTCCAGCCATTTACATGCTGCGCCTCACGCTTAATCTTCCAGGCTCTGAGTCTCAGGACGGTTGATTTTCTCTCTTCGAGTCCTTTTATTTCAAAACGTGTCCTTCCACGCCACAGCCCCGACCATCCTGGCGGGATTTCCGTGCGCAGAGCAGGAACCGGGGCCGTACGCCGTGCAACCTCCCCAGCACGCAGCCACGCTCAGCTTCCCACCAGAAGCAGCCGTGTTTTTAGAGTCAACAAAAGGCAACGCGTGACTGGCAGCCCCCGGAGCCCGCTCCAGCGCCGTGCCAGCCGCGACCTGCCAGCCCCCAGCCCCACCAAACCTGGCCAGGGCAGAGCAGCTCCCTCCGTGACCCTTGGGGACGAGCTTTCAGGAAGGCAGCTTCATCTCCGTCTCAGCCACTGTTTAAACTCAGCCTTCTTGAAGCATGCCAAGAAGGTATTGAACCAGATTTGACCCTAACTTAACCAGTTCAGCGCAGAGAAAGGCTGGCTAATGGAAGATAAAACACCCCGGGTCAAAGATTGATACTGCAGCCGCCGGCACCGTGGTGGTCGTTGCTTCCAGGAGCCTTCCCAGCAAAGGGTGGTCGCTGGCTGGTCGCTGCCTGCTCGGCTGGGCAATCCCCGCACCGACCCCGGGCTCTTTGTCAGGGCCACTTGCCCCCTAATTTACGGCCCTTTCTGCCCGTTTCCACCGGACGCGGCCAAAGCGACTTATTCCTCAGTCCGCCAAAGCGGGCGAGAAGAGTTAATGGCAAAGGCGAAGGGCAAATGGAAGAGGAAGGGAGGGTCGTCACCTCCCCCTTCTCTTATGGGAAACACCCCCCAGGAGTGTTCCCACCGCCCCAAAGTGGAGGGATGCCGGGGTCGG
>VZZY01017399.1:0-74698 GCA_013400335.1 Eurystomus gularis
AAATTTTTTTGTACTCTTCCATAACATGACTGGCTTTCTACGTGTTGAATCTTTTATAAAAGCTTTCATTAGTAACAGCAAGTAAACAATCTTTCCCCCTTCTCCCCTTGTCAATCTCTCCTGTAGACAATAAGTTCTACATATTGCATTGTGGAATTTCTGGGGAGGGGGGAAGGCAACACTATGATGGATACGTGCAAACTGCACACACATTAACTATCCCCCTCCCCAGCCCCTGCAGTTCTCTAACATTACTGAAGTCAGTTAGGAGCTTTAGGTTTTAGTGGCAACAAGTTGCAGCCTAGTTTAAGTTTCTACCACAGATTAAAAAAGAAAGACGTTTTGTTTTCAGGCCAAATAAACACTGTGCCAGTAAACAGATTTATATCTTTAAAGTCCAGCATCTGAGGTACAGAAAGGAATTTAAAAGAATGAGTCATAAATGCACAAAGAGTATAAGAGCCAAGCTTTACTGAAATGACCACTCTGTAAGTCCTTCATCTTTACTTTTTTAATGAGCCCATTAATAAATTTAGTTGAGTTTGTAACACTGAAAATGTTGTTCTTTTCAGTTTTGGTTTTCTCTGTACATAAATTAAACAGCAAGAAAATGTATGCCATGGCCATTTTCACAACAAATCAGTGAAAGTTCCCTGTAGCAGCAGTCCAGCTGTTGATCTGATTGAGTGAAAAACAAATCTAGAAGCTTTTTATTTGGATAAATGCAAATCTTCAGTAATCAAAAGTGTGAAAAACTTGTGAGCTCTCTGTAGCTGTGGGAGTTCAGTGTCCCAAGTAATAACATTGACAGAACCAGGTTTACCCTGCCTTTAGAAAAACTACCTTTTAAATTTCCGACTGCTGTTAATTAAAAATCTTGAGAACTAAGCAATAAAAATGAAGAGCTCTAAAAGTCAGGTTTTGGCCTATCTTAAAAATATAATAATATACAACTGAAAAAGACAGTCTGGGTTACTGAGTTCTGGCCTCTTCTGCCCTGTTGTCAGAGGTTGCTTCAGTATTGTAGAATCCTGTATTTCTCTAAAACACATAAAATGAATGAACAAATCAAGAGTGAATAAAGTAAATATCTATATTTATCTGATCTGCATTAATTGTTTAACTGTACATAATTTATAAAGATACTTCTCCAAAGGGAAGGACTACATACTTTATAAGGGAAGACCCATATACTGTTTAAAACTGTGTAGGCTGTTATCATGTTCTAGCATTTAGTTCAGTAAAGGATTTTGTCTGTGAGGCTCAGTCATACACACACCTACAGAGACTGGTTGTACACAGTGTTCTCTACTTTCTATAAAGAACGTATGGAGGAGGCAAAGAAATATTTACCAGGGATTTGGTAACTGGGAGTAGATTGGAATTGCAGCATTGAAATATATTTATAGTATTATTGCTAGAAACAGGCATGGAAACTGAGAACCTAATGAAACATGAATATAAGCAGTGAGGAGTCTTGCTTATTTGAATGAGAGTTACTTCCACCCACATTAGAGCCTTATTTGCTTATTTAGCTTTGTATTGTTGACACTTACTTTGCTTGATCTCACTTCTAACACAGTGTAGAAAAACACAGCTGCAGGGGAGAGTAAACTTCATATTTCTAAACAATTCTGGGTTTTGGGGGCTGTGGAATAATTGCTGGGGGTGTTATGGAAACTAAACATATAAAAGATATGACATTATTTGCACATTAAGGAAAGTTATAACATCAAGAAGGCCTTGCCTTTTAAAGCAACAGGGTTTTTGTTGTTGTTGTCGTGGGTTTGTTGTTGGTTTTGGTTTGGTTTGGTTTGATTTGGTTTTTTGTTACTCTTGGGAAGAAAAGCGGAAATCTCTAAATTTCCATATGAAAAAAATCCAGAACTGCTGATTGGGACAGAATGGTCCTGACTTTGGAAAGCATTTAGGAACGTCCATAGCTCTAAGCGCGTCCTTCAATCCCATTGCTGTTTTTTTTTAACACCAATTTTTCTGGCACAGGTTTAGCCTCAGTACTGTCAGGGGAGCACCTTATGCTCACTTTCTGTCATTTTCAGTTGGTTTGACCTGCAATCCTTCCTGAGATGTTGTTTGTTTATTTTCAGGTTGGCCTCTCTGGGGCCTCATGCATTGCTTAGGGCCATCCAGAGTGTAGTTTTCCTTTGATCTGTGTGCTGAAGCACATTATGCATAGATGAGCCTTATCTTTGTGGAACACTAATTTACAAACTCGAAATTGTATCCTTGAATATCATAGAGGAAGATCACAGAGCTGAGCACAAGTAGGGGTGACAGGGAAGACGAAGGACAGCTTGAATTCTGCCTGGAGAGCAACAAAATGTCTCTGGGGCAGCTTATTGCAAGAATCCTTCAGTAGTCTTCCGTGGTGAAATAGCCACTGATACAAGACTAGAAAAGGCTGAGTCCTCAAATGGGTGCAGAGTTTGGATAGACAGAACGGCAGGAGAGGGGCCAATGGAGCTGGCAGCTTCATCCCTGTGCCCCGGGGAGATGAACGTAAGCAGTTCTGGTCCAGTAGCTGTATGGTGACACGAGAAGAACTCATGGGCAGTGTTTTCTCTCTATAACCCAAGTTCAAGGATGTGGGTGAGAACCCCCCTCCACAAGAAGCGGGTGAATCCACAGGAAGGTGGTTTCAGGAGCGGCTGGAGCAGCACCTGCAGCACCACAACCTCCTTCCTGCAGCAGGCCCTACTGACCCACATGTGGCCCTGGGTTTGGGCTCTTCTCTTGCTTTGCATCCTCCCCTGCTGCCATAGTTTCCTTACCTTACCACACACCTTGCTTATTTAGCTTATGAACTTACCCTTTTGACAAAGAAATGGCCATATGGATTTTGTATCCAAATTTTTCGGTGAAGATGTAAAACATTTTCTTCATGTTACTTATTCTCTGCTAGAGGGACGTGCACTGACTGTAGAAAATATCCTGTAGTTCATATTTTGGGGGGGGCGGGGGGTGGTTCAGGTGTACTTACCATCGTAGTAACTCCACTTTCGCCTAATGACTGCTCTTACTATTTTTGTAAGCGGCAGAATTAGAATAATCATGTTTTTTCAGGATTCTTACAATTGTAGTCCTTGTTTATTAGCAAAAAGCCACAGTTAGTGGCTTCAGTGGAGACTAAGTTGGACCCAGTTTCAGCTGTATATGTAGTGAGTTTATCCCATCATGAAACATCAAGCCAGGTATAATTATAATCAGCAGTGTGTTTAATAAGTCAAACCAGCCACACTAATCCGGGAACATAAATAAGGAGAAAAAAATCTCTTTTCCTGTAAGGCATTAAATGCACAAGACTTGGCTTCTTACACCTCGGCAGAGCTGTGAACTGCTGAATTCAGGGCTGTGTATGCTGGCAAGGGGGAAGGTCTCTTTTGCTTTTATTGCAGTTGCCATATAGAGCAGGCCATTAGCATTATCACTTTGCATAACACTTTTTTTACATTTATAGTTCTGCAGCCAGTTCCTTGGATCTGTGCCCTGCTTTGAGATGTTATTTTTTCTAGTCTTGTCCTTCTGGATAGAAAGAATGACATAAACTTTTCTTTTAAGTGATCATAAAACATATTGCTCAAACACTTCCATTTTTCCTTTTCAAAAAATAATGAAAAAATTAGAAATCCAGTATGAATAAAACAACCCTTGTTTCCCAAGAGTCATCGCTTGAACCTTCAATGAGCTGATGACAAGCTGGTACTTCCACAGGAGAGTACAAAATTCGCACATGGAAATGGGAAGGAACACTCATGATATGAACTAACTGACTTTTAGTGAAATGCTCCACATTTAACCTTTCTTCACCATGCTGAAAACAAAACAAAACCAATACAAAACAATACAAAACCAGCCAATACAAAACAAGCCATCAAAACGTCAAATAAGAAAAAATAAATATGATAATTCAATCCGAGCAGATTTTAATTGCTGCTTCTGCTAATACCATTTGGTATTCAAGTGCTGGGTTTTTTTTTTTAACTTATTATATAGTGAAATTCAGAGCAATAGATGAAACAATAATTCCATTCAAATATTATTCTAGCCAAGTGCTCAGTTGTCATCAGAGAGCAGTCACGGAGTGTTTTGCTGCCTGCCTCTAGCATGGGCTACACATAACGATGGGGAACTCCTCCTTGTAAGGTTTTGAACGACAACGTGTGTGTTAAACTTGGTGCGATTAACAGTGAACAGTTAATTACAAGCCGTTTCAGTGATTGTGGGTGTGCACCGCTTTTGCAAGTTGGCGTTTCTAAAAGCAGAGCAACTCCCAGCTGTAGGCCAAAGTGCTAGAAAAATACTAATTTAGTGGCATCAGCTGGGCATGGGTGGAATGTTCTGAGAGCATGCTCTGAAACGCTGCTCTTCTTGCACACAATGTATTGTCAAACAATACATTCAAAAATGTGATTTTGGAGGAGAATGGATAGTTTGATTGTAATACTCATATTTTTGCTTTATATATATGTGCACAAACGTATGTAATTCTTGCTTATGCATTTGAAGAACTCTTCCATATGCCTTCATGCATTTCCTCTCCTTTTCTAGCCTCCTCACTTGGGTATTTGGATGTGGCTGCCTCTGGTTAAGACCAGCGATGTAACCTCTTGAAGACAGGGATACTTTCCATGAGGGAACCAAGAATGTCTAATGTAATTAAAGACAGACCTACTACAATTTCCCACTGTCAAGAAATTTGTTTTCCTTTTCCCCATCTTGAGTTATTTTCAGGTGACCTGTTCCTACAGCTTAGGCAAGAAGCTGATATGCTAGGCAAGCCCTGGGGGAATGAGATTGCAGGGGAAAAGATGCAGTTTTATATTGCTATTTCTATAATTAGAGTATGTGGTAACATAGGATACATTCACAGTTGGAAATGACTAGTCCCTGATTTAAGGATAAGAGGTTTGCATAAATGTCAGCAGCAAAGGCCACAGGATCTCATGAAAGAAATGCTGTTTCACCTTTACAACTTCATTCAATCTATAACTCATTTTGGACTTGTATGCTCTGACACACATTACATATGTTAGGTACAAGTATGAAGTCATTTTGGGTCATTGGTCTGATTCATTTCTAATTCTTTTCTTTATTTCAGGACCTTTGAGGCCAAGTACTTCTGTGAGAGCTCCTTGCTATTGAGTAGTGCGTGAAGGAAATCAATCTCCATTCTTAGATTCCTGCTTTCATAAGCAATAATTAATCATGTTAAACTACTGATATAAAAATAGATGGTGTGTAAAATAACTTCTTAATTTCCCTGCAGGCCTGTCTCCACTTCTCGTGGAATTGAACATAGTTTTCTGTTAGTGGAAATTTCCTTTACAAACTGGTGTGGTCACTTCCCCCACAGTAACACCTTAGAGATTTTGATTCTGTTAGTGGAAATTTCCTTTACAAACTGGTGTGGTCACTTCCCCCACAGTAACACCTTAGAGATTTGGATGAATTTAACAGCTTTTGCCGAGCACTGTCTCCTGTGAAGTACTTGTAGCCTTTCATTCCTCTAGGGATGCACTCAGCATTGTAAGACCCCATCCATTCCTTCTCAGTGATGCAAATTGTTCATGTGAGTACAGTTGTTGGCATTCACCTCACCGAGATCTTCAGGCTATGTTCTTGATTGCAGTGAAACTTCAGATGTTGCTGCACGTGATTTTCGGTTTAGCCCAGTATTAAAATAGATGCCTGTTCATAATTCAGATCCATAATCCCAATCTTTAATCATATTTAGAACTGAGTACTTTGGTTTCTGATCATCTGATTGGATCATGTTTTCCTACAGTGATTTTTATGTCTGGATGAGACTGCATTACTTATGGGCATATGCTTCAGAACCCTGAAATTTCTTCTTCTTTCAATGTTATTGACTCCTACTGAAACACCTTTCCAGTATTGCATAGTAGCTGATAAAATAATCTCTCAAAGAACACCTCTCGCTTTTCACAAGTTGCACATTGTAGGATGACTCCAGGAAACCCATCATCGCTCTTCATTTTCCCTCATTTACATTTCCATGAAGGGCTGATGGGCAGAGATGCGCCAGTTGTTAGCCTAACAGCTTATCAAGTGGGCAGAGGAGTGTGCTCTGCGGTGGTAGGACTGAAAGGCATTACCAGCAGTCTTGCAGGGCAAAAAAATGATACTACAAACCTGCCCGTAAGACAGAGACATCTGGCAGATGTTACTTTTTTTTTTCTTTGTGTAGCGTATAGGCAATGTCTGCATTTCTTATGTGTATGTATACATACAGACATGCATACACGTATATATATATATATATATATGCACATACCTACG
Source organism: Eurystomus gularis (assembly GCA_013400335.1). Taxonomy (NCBI): domain Eukaryota; kingdom Metazoa; phylum Chordata; class Aves; order Coraciiformes; family Coraciidae; genus Eurystomus; species Eurystomus gularis. The sequence continues at coordinate 6,322 of VZZY01017399.1, forward strand.
TATGTATGTCTACACACAGGGACAAACATAAGTTCCACGTAACACACAATTTCAGACTCTTTTCACCCTTTCTAGCAGTCTTTGAGTCTATCTCTTAATTTAAAGCTGGACAGAGATTTTTTTTTTTCTTCTCCAAAGCCTATCAGTCAATCCAGGAATTCTTCTCTTTGTTGTTGTTTTGTCTTTGGCCTTTGAGTTAGTGTGTGTTGGTTGGTCCGTTTGTTTCCTGAGAATTAAGACAGCTTGTTAGGCTATAATATATATGTTTGTGAAAATTCTGTTATGTTTATGGGTGGATTCTTGCAGACATGTAATACACTTAGGAAGCATGATTATGTAATAATCCCATGCTGTCTGTAGTGTTCTGTTCCAAGTGTAAAATGAAGTCTGGAATACATCTGCCCTTCTTATAGTATGGCTTTGACCATGCTCTGATTTTGCATGTTGAACTGCTGCTTCTCAGTTGTTGCATTTTCGGTTTTTTTGCGTTTTGATTAATTTTTTTGGTCAGAAAATTATTTCTTTTTCAGGAATATTTATTTTAAAAATCTATCAGTTAACATTTTCGACTTTGGTTATGCAGGATGGTTTTATTCAATGGTATAATGGTGACAGTAGATAATAGAACAGTTAGACTGAATTAAGGACTAATAGTTTTTATCTCATTTGTTGAAATGATGTCATCAATACAGCAGGTTTTTTTGTGTTGTTAATAGCAGTAACCATGTGCTCTGTGACATATGCTGAAATACTATTTTATGAGGTACTTACTGCATTTTCTACATAAAAATGAAAATGCTATTGATTGCCAAATGCAATGGTGAAATCTTAAATCACAGTAATATTCTGCTTCATAAATAATACTAAGCTGGGGCTACACCAAGACTTTCTCTGAAGGATTAGATAGGAAATTGCATTTCTCTTCTGTGTTTTCAGCTTTGTAAGGAGTTGACACTTCTTTGATTTTCAGTATTGAAGTATTTAGGACTTTGACTAACAACAGAAAAAAATGTCATGAGAGTTGCTTTCAGATCAGAGCTAACTCCCCGGAGCCAAGGAGCACAAGTCTGACTTGAGCCCCCTCTTCCATTCCCTGGAGGGCCTCTTGGTTCCCCACTGGTTTCCTTCTGCCTCTGTCTTCTGTTAGAAGTCACTAAACAGCTTCTACTGTGTAGTATCCGAGAAGATAGAAGATAATTCATCAAATCAATTCATCAAATTCTGAAAATAAATGACACATACACAGCCAAGTATGCATCAAAAAGCATCCTATTCTCTTGTAAAGCCAACCATTACTACCTCTGAAAAGCTCTGGATAGCAGTGTTGGATAGTGAAATTACGATTTTGTATAATATTTTTTCAGCTAGAGATCAAAGAACTCTCTTCTTCCACCTGTTCTTATTAAGATATAAAAGAATTCCACAAAATGGAACCTTTTTCCCTGTGGAGGTTCTGTTTAGAGAACAGCCAAATAGAAAATAGTGTACTCTGCAAGAATGCATTACAACCACATTTTGTATGACAAATGAACACTATTGATTTTCCTATATTGCCTTTCATAAAGATAATCCGTATATGGAAGGAGTCAATTAAATGTTAAAAAGAACAGAAAGGTTTAAAGCAGTTACTTCAATTGGCATATTTCACAGGAAATACACTGAGAAAGGAGCTCAGGATTAACCATATCCCCTCCCATCTACAAAGATTGATATGGAAGGCTTAAAAACTATGAGAAATGTAAAGAATCATAAGGAACAGTCAAGAGATCTGACGGATAAGAAGTCAGCAAGTGAAGCTATGAAGTCCCCAGGGGTCTGAAAAAGCTCCAGGGCCATTTTATTCAGTTCAGTGATGGAGAAGTTCAGAGAAGAAAGGTAGGTAGATAACAACATTCCTTTCTGAAAGCGCGAGAGGATGTTTTAACCTGTTCTGTTGCAAAAAGCTGGGAAAGATGATGGTAGGAAATATGAGTATAGTCCTCATAAATAAATATATTTTCAGTCTGTTCATACTGTCACAGAGAGAAACAATAAAGACTACCATCCTTTGTGTACTGTTGCTGCTACAATTATTCTAAATGAGTATAAGATTTGGTAAGAACATATTCCAGAACTGAAAAGTACTTATTAATTTCATAATATGGATTCTATAGTGGTTAACTGAAACACAACATTGCTACTTTGCAATGTGCAGGGTTTTTTTTAGGGAGCGAAGTTGGTGTTAGCTATTGCTTTATGCTTTATTGCAATGGCTAGGGCCTTTCAGAGCTTACTTTACATTCCCAGAGATAACTTAGATGCTTCGAAGTCTGGGGTTCATTTCTACTTAGGATTCTGCCTAAGTCACTTTTGGAAGTGAAGCACAGGTTAGCATCCATCCTGCCTAGCTTCAGTCACGGGGGGAAAAAAAACCCCAAGACTGTCTAGTCTAATCTTGCTTTTAGTACTCTTCTGTAATGAATAGAGAGAGACAGAGAGGGGCCTTTTAATCTCACTTTTATTAAGTCCCTTCCGTCCCTCAGATCTCTTTTGCTACTCAAACAGAAGAATACTTTATAATAGGGTTATTATTTCTGTCATGTTTTATAATAATGCTTTGTATATCAGCTCAAGAGTGAGCTCTGTGTGGTTTGGATTTTATGGGGAGCTGAAGGCTCTGAAATCATGTAGATTTGCAAAGGGTTTCAATGTCCAGGCTTTGGTGGACTCTAGTGAAAATTAAAGACCTTTTCAGTATTTTATATCCTCAAACTGCTACATTTAGAAAAGGAGAGTGAAATGCATCCCTGATTTTGTACTTACATTAACTTCAAGATGTACATATAATTTCAGGAGGAATATAAATCAACCACTAAGTGATGGGACTCAGCAAAGAGCTTATCCTAGTGGGAGAATTTTCCAGTGTTAAGGACTGCTCAGCTCTTTGGCATGTTCACCTGACACACGTGGCTGAGGAGAACTCAGAAGAGACTTTTGTCTGATCTGGTATGTACAGCAATCTCCTGTAATTAATTTATAGTAAACACTGTAGTTTTTATGTACGGTACATACTCCTCCTTTGATACATTTCTCGACTTAGAAGGGGATTCCATCAATATTTTTAACCTGCTCATGAATAATTCCACTTTTTTCCCTTCCTATTAGCATATAAAAATTAGCAAGGGTACCTAGTTAGTTAAGTGCTGATGCTCTAGCTCCAATTAAAGTTTTTTTAGGGGGCATTTTGCAAAATTTATTTTTTCTTCCATGTCCTTGCAGTCTTACTTACAAATAGTTCCAAGTATTGAGTAATTGTTTGGAATTAGTTTGATTATGTACTAGAAAGCAAGACAGTCTTGTTTCTTAAAAATTATTAGATTGCTTTCTGATTGTTAACATGTATTGGAATACGTACCATCCCATTTCTTTTTCATCTAGCTAAAGAAAAGAAAGGTCCATTGAAGCATAGTAAGTATACTAAGAGATACACGGGCAGCAAATAGAATAAATCCCATTTCCAATTCAAAATAGAGGCATTCAGATGTGATCCTGTTGCAAACTTCACCAAAACCTGCAGGTTTAACACAACAAAACGTATATATTTCTCTTCAACTTCAGAGTGTTATGGACTATGTGGTTTTATGACAAAAGTTTTTCAGTAAAATTGGCACTTGAAAAACTTCCCAATTTAAGTGGGAAATTTGCTGTCTCTCTATAAATAGGTATGACTTTAGAAGTAGGAGTATAATCTTGCTTGTTACTATTTTGCAACCATGAAGCATTTGGATACTAAAATTAAAAGAAAGCAGTGATAAAGACAGAAAACACATCCCAATTTCCACATTTATTTCGTCTTAGCTCCCTACTGAGAGCAGATGTGCCAGTAACGGTAGCATTTTCTACATGATTATAAATATTAGTCACTCATAATGAGCTAAATGCCATTGCCAAAGAGTTGTCATCTAAGTTCTTTCCCCAATCATTTCACTTATTTTAAGTGAAGGGTGTAGATTGGCCAGGTCCAGCGTTGATTTGAACAGCAGCAGCAGTTTATCTGCCCAGTCTCGCCCCTGTAATATGGCCAGACTTAATGTACGTGCTCAGGATGGTCAGTCTTCAAATGGTGCTTTCTAGGAAGTGTCGGGTGTGTTGTGCGTGCAGACACTCTATTGCACGAGACGCCGTACGCAGAAAGGCTGTGGCTGTCATCTCCCATCTTGCCCAAGGGAAACCGAGCAGCCTGAAAACGGGCTGAGGCTATCACGTGAGATGCTTGTGAGAGAACAAGTTATCGTGGCTCGTGCCAGGCGATGCTACAGTGGTTGCAGAAGGCTTCTAAACACGATTGCTTGTTCTGGCAGCAGCAACGCTTTCAGCTGTCATCACCTCTTGATGTTTCTGTTCCGTGTCTAGCTATACATGGACAAATATTAATGTGAATTAGAGATACCAGTCTCAAATGGGAAGCCCAGGAAAAAAAGCTTCCAGGAAAAGACTCTGGGGAAGGGTTCTCACAGACGGAGAGCCCTTCCCTAAGGGACTTTTAGGAAAGAAGATAGGGACAGCTGCTTTGTCACATACACCTCACTGGGAATTCACGTTGTAGAACATTTAAAATAAGGGTGAACGTCAAACAAAATCTCAGAACTGGTAGTCCTCCAAAGGAGTGCTTTTCGACATTATTAGATGGTTTGCCAACCTGGAATTTGTGAAAGGTCAGTTGCCTTGTCTGATAACTTTGAGGTTTTACTGTCTTCTTGTCAAATGGAAAGGAGTATTAGCTTGATTCAATTTAACTGTCAGACTTCCAGATCTGACTGCAATCTCAAATGACAATATTTATTGATGATTATTTTTCTCCTTAAAGTTGGTGAAAGGGATAAGTATAGAAGTTTTTTGGTTTGGGGTTTTTTTAGTGGTGTTTGTTTGTTTTGGTTTGGTTTTTTTGTATTTTTTTTTAATTTATAGAGGATGTTCTGGTTGATTTTGTGACTTTTTGTGGGAAAAAGTAATGTAATTCATAAAAGTTTATCTACTCCTATCTTAAAAGGATTCATTTATGAAATCACCTATTTTCCACTTGGAGTGACATGCAGGATTTTTATTTCAAATACTAAGAGTAATTCATTCTAGTTCACCAGTGTTTAATGTACTGGGTTTGGTTTTAACAAAACAGAATATTATAGAAGCTGGACTCTTGCTGATCACAGACAGAAAGCTCATGACATTCAGATCCTAAAATGTTCTTAACAATATAAAACAAAACAACCCCAGTGTCTACACTTTGATTCTTAGTTCTCAGTTCCTATTTATGACAGTGCAGATTTTCATGTCACAGGATCATTTTTTGTTATTTTCTTCAGACACCTGTCCCAAAAATTCATCAGGAAGTTAAGTTTCTCACAGATAGAATGTTTCAGTAAATGAAAAACCGACCTTTTCTGTTATTAACAACTTTTAAATGGCAATAATCCCATGATTCAACTTCATTTATCTGTAAAGAGAAATGCAGTAAAAAAAAAAAAGAAAGCTGACATGACAAATAAACCTTTGTTTTCAGTTTTTAGCAAATAAGAGCAATGAAAGAACAATGTACGGCAGCAAAAGAATAATATTTTGTTGAGCTGTCTCCCAACAGTTCTTAAAGCATCAAATGAATTTCTTCCATGAAGCACAACTAATAGTCAGCTCCTACAGAGCAGCTTTATATTCTGGGACAAATCTGTGTTTATTCAGTCCAACTGAAAAATACACTAAGAACTGACTTTTTAACCTATTTCTACCTACCATCATGAGAGAAAATTGAGCTTCTCCTACTGAGGTGATTTTTCATGAGGCAATAGAGTGACTTGTGCTTGGATTTGGCTCATAATTACGATAAGAAACAAGCTAAAATTTTATTCAAAGTCATGACATAAGTAATTTATATAGATTTTTTTCTTTTTTTTTTCTTTCTTCCAGTTTTGTTAAAGAAAGCTAATTCTGATACTGAACTGATTCTGACACTGATTCTCAGGGAAAAAAAAAATGTTTCTAGTCTTAAGATACCATTTCACAAAGATAATGGGCCAAACTCTGCATTCCTTTTACCTTGCCATTTTTTCTGCAATTTTGGTAAAATCTGAATACTTAATGTTAAAACTTAATTTTAAAAGGTAATTATAAGAAAACTAGGCAAATTGTTAATATCCCACATTAAAAAAAAAACCAACATTGTACTTAAATTACTTTGATATTCACACGAAATGTTGGATCATGGTACATCTTTTTGTTAATGTAAAGAGATATTTCTTAACTGGGAACATCTGTGAAAACCTGTGATTGCTTCTGAAAATAATAATAGATTCTGAAAATAAATAATAAGAAATTATGTAAACCTATTTCTTCAATCTTTCGAGGGATCATGTCCTGATGAACAATCATTTCTGTAGTTCTTTCACCTTTTTCCAGTGTACCCAGTTCTTCTGAGAGTTCATATCTGAGGGTACTTTGTCAAAGTGTTCTATTTCTTTTCCTTTTTTTTTTAACCCAACAGTAACTCCTGGCTTCAGCAAGTGATGGCAGGTTGAAGGTATCTCAGTGCCATAAATCTGTGTGACTATCTGTATCGAGCCTATCGTTTATACAGAAAAAAATGGTGAACCCCTGTGTAGATACACTCACAATAGTTTTGCACTAGTTTCTGTATTTAAAACAATTCAAGCAGAGTTAAGACAATAGATGTCTTTTTCCTTATGTGACATTGATTTTTATTCTGTGAGGTTTTTATAAATTGTGGAGAATGCTGCTTAAGGGAATATTTAATCTGTTACATTACCTGATTTTCTCTTCATCAAACACTTACTGAGTACCAGGGCACTTGAAATCACACTTATGATTTTCTAATTCTGGTATTTTGGGGGTTTCTTTTCCATTTTTTATGAGCAGTATTTATCAGCATGTGCTTGGGAAAGCATCCTCAAGATTTCTCTCTTTTCCATGTAAAGAAACCAAAACCTCCTTTTGAAGAATAACTGTCTTGTAACTGAACAACTTTTGTTTCCCTAAATAACACTTTAGCTTTATTCTAGTTTAAGTGCTTTTCACAGCATTGGTGTTTTCAGTTTTCTACTGCAGCTTTTAACAGCCTTTCATTTCTGAGGTTTTCTGGCTTAATATTGCAACTGTGTTTGTAAACTAATTGTATTCTTATAGAAACAGCATTCAGAGTGGTTAGTTACAAGGATCTGAAAACTTTGTTAGAAACAGAGTTGACAGGGTATATGAAACTTTGAACACAAAAAACGTGGACGTACAGGAAACATTACAAGCACTTTCAAGATTTCTCCAAGATCTGCGTTAGTGCTTTGTAACTTGTAGAAGAAAGGGGTGTCAGTGGATCTGGAGACCTGAGCACTCTCCCTCAGAGATCCTTAGCGCTACAGCATAGCGTATTTTCATTGCGAACATTCACACACATTGTAGTTGGCATCTAGGCACTCTAAAATGTATCGTGCTTAGCTGGGTACTTTAAGAAACACCGTGTTACCAAGGGTGTAATTTGATTACCTGCTGTAAGTTGGTTAAAATACTGCTTTTTCTGAAGCCTACAGTAAAGCTCCTACTGACTTCACAAGACCACTTTTCTTCTCCCTTTGGACTGCAAAGCTCGGCGCAAAGTCCGTAGCATTAGGACACAGCAGCAGAGGATTGTGTTTCTGTAATGTTCTTTTTCCAGGAGTACAGATCTTACCTGCATCCTTACAGTGGTTGGGTTTTTTTCCACTCTGGTTAATGACAGGACTTGGTTCATGTCAAGCATACTAACAATTATTGTTTGTGTTTAGTAAAACTGTTTTATTATTAAATAAAGAGCTCTGTGGCCTCCTGTGTCACCACAGCTGTTACTAACTACTGTGGAAAAAAATCTACTTTCTTAATCTGTGTAATCTATTTAATCAAGTGGTCCGGGGTAATTTTCTAATGATTCAGTGATGTAATATTTATGGTAACATCCAGTTTCAGAGAGGAAAATAATTCCTGTGATAAATGCTGAAGATTTGTGACAGATTTAGGCTAAGAACTTGGTTTTAGTAAAATGCAAAACTAGTAGAATGCAAAAATTTAGTAGAATGCAAGGGACTAATCAGTCTACTCATCACTCTGAGTGTGTAGACAGTTTCTTAATTGCTGTAAATGAATACCTTTGGCAATTTGCCTCTGACTTCCAAAAATGATACGTTAGGCTTAAAGTTAAAAAGACTCTCTTTATGAAGAGATTATTTATTTATGAGGTTAAGTAAAATACAAAGTAGGCGTTAAAATTAGAATATAAGTATCTTATATATAATTGGGTCTGATATCTAATGAGAACAAGCACTTCTTTGTGATAACACCATTTGCCATAGGAGCGAAAAAAAAGGATACAAATGCCTACTACTAGGTAAAAACACACATTCCGTACACTGAAGCATACCTGGCCTCTTTCTCTGACAAATATTCTCATTAAGGAAATCTGTGGACGTGATGTCTCCAGCATCAGTGCAGTTTTTGGCATAGTCCCCAGAGAAAGAGAGATGTTCTATGGTTGGAATTAATTCATTTTGTGCCATGTGAGCTGTNNNATTTTGTGCCATGTGAGCTGTGCAAAATAAGCAAATAGAACAATCCATCCTTTGCTTTACCCAAAAATGAACAGCACATGTTGAAGAACTTACTCCCTTTTTTATAATCTGGGCACCTGAGTTTGCTCTGCCCTCTCAAAAGCCAATCACCCATAATAAAAGACTTCATTTTTAATGAAGTAATAGAAATATAATTTCTATAGCAGTCAACAGAGTTTGTGTCACTGGACCTCAGTAAGCATGGATTGTGTGCCTGGCTGTTCCAGTAATAAGAATCGCTACTTGCTTATGAAAACCACAGCATGTTCCTCAAATAAAAAAAGAATGCTGCAGTTCAAGGTAATTGAGTGTAAGAGAACCTTTTCTTGAATGAGAAATTCATAAGCTTTGCCTGGATATAAAATCTCTCTCTGCTCTGTCATGCTGCAGAGTATATGAATTTTTGAATCAGTTTTGCTGTGAAACTACTGCATAGCCTATGATTGAGAGGCCTTATAAACTATCCATTTCTTTTGTTGTTTTAGCGTGTTATTTATTTCAAGGAAAGAAGGACAGCAAAATAAAAGGAGAATGAATATCAATAGTTATTGTGAGTAGAAAATATGAAGTACATAGCATAAGGAGCAGGCTTACTAGTGATATTACTCTAAATATCAATGTCAAGGTCAATTTCCAGTTTTCAAGGTCAATGAGATAAATTCACACATTCTCAAGTCCCCAGTTATATTAATGTAGTTATTCTTTTTCTTAGTTATCTCTCCTGGAATTTTCACAATAATTAATGATTTTATTTTGGCAATCAGTTGTTTTTAAATACGTATAATTTCTGTAAATTGCTTATTTTTTAATGACTACCAAAATCCCCACCCACAGAAATCTGCTGTTATGTTATTGAACTGTTTTTTGGGGCGATGTTTATTGTCCATCTCCCTGCATATATTAAAAAAAAAAGCCCAAATGGATCAACACATGGTCCATCTAATCCCGTAGTAAGTCTCCAGCAGTGGAAAGAGCAGATACTCTCTGAACAGAGGGTACTTAGCATGCAAGCTAAGTCATTTGATGCTGCCCGTTCCCCTCATGCTTTCACAGCATTCACAGTTTTCACACTATCCAGTTTTTTTAACAACCTTCTTGGAACCTGTTGCCCAGGAGTTTGTTTAATCCCTTTTTCAGTCTTCTGACACTGTCTCTGCCTCCTCCGGTAACAGAAAGATCTGGATATTCACTAATCACTGGTAAAATACTCATGCTTTTATCTATCTTAAACCAAGATGTGTAACTGAGCACATGCCAGCACGATGTGCTGTACATTTTTCAGCAAAGAAGCTCATGCTTCTATTGAGGACTAGAGCTTTTTAATCCCTTCAAGCTCCTGGTCCATTGCAGCATTCCAGGAGTCCCTAATTTCTTATCATCAGTATAAAGGTAAGAAGAGGCTCAAGACTAATATGGCTAGAAGTGCCCCTTACAGGCAAAACTGCCGCTGAATTCCCAGAGATGGCAGTTTCACCATCTCTGGGATGGCTGCAATCTTGCAGACTTGGCATGAATTTTTATAATAATATGTTAAGTGGTCCGAAGAGCTGCTTTTGCTCCGTTAACTTCTCCACCATTTACTTTCAAGTTAGGGAAATCATCCTACCTGGCTTGCTTTGACCCTTGGGAACACTAATAAAGCTTCCATCTGTCTCACTCTAGGTCCTTAAACTCTTAAATTTAGGACCTTGAATTCTTCTTTGGTCCTTAAATTCTTAAAATCTTAGCCTTAGGCTTTTAAGAAAGTCATGGAACTGGGAGCTAGCTTTATAATGCATTGATTCTGTCTGGTTTAGTTATTGCAGCAGTAGTAGTAGTGCTGGGTCAGAAATCATGTTACAGAAACTCTGCAGAGGTGGTATTTCAATTCAGGGTGGTATTGTACTTATGGTTGGGGAAAAAAAAAACAAACAAGAATCAGCAGCATTCACTGAAGTTATATAATCAAGTATATCTAATTACAGTAACACAACTGCATTTTTTTTTATCAGCAAATATATATCTGAGTTCTGTTGGATCAAATCCAGGTACTTGTGAAATTAAAGGCATTTTTTCTCTTGATTTCAATAGGAAGTGTGTTTAGTTCAAAACGTGGGTTTTTTGTGAGATAGCTAAAATCTTGGAATTGTTTTACTGTAACACGTCTTTGTGTCCTGCAGAAATGTTACCCCCTGGCAAATTTTTCACCCATGTTCTTACATGGATGCCCTGCAGACCAGCTGCAGACCTGCAGCAGCGATGAATTTGGTCCCAAGAAAGTGAAGATTTTGACCTGACAGTATATCTTCATTGAGGAAATGTTAGGGAGTCTTTACTAAATATCTAACATCTTCCTTGTTTTCTTCTAGGTGAATATATATAATTGTAATATGGGTTAAGCTAGTTCCCTTGGCTTTTACATACATGCATATTATAGTTACAGAGATGTTATATTCATAGAGGATCTAGTTTAGCAGACTTCTTACCCTTAGTTTCTCAATGCCTGTGTGCTATGTGAACATTACTGTAGGTCATGTTGTTTCTTGATTTGTAAATAAACCATGAGATTTCCCACCATTATGGGAAGCAGTGCTTTGCTACAGGTAGCACAGCAGCTGTGCGAACTGCACCTCTCCCATTTATGAGAGCTCTGAAATTCTTATGGAGACAAGGATATGAAGCCTGATCCCACCAGGAGCAGAAGAGTTCAGCTCTGGATGACACTGGATGCTTAAGCGTGTCATTAGCTTATTTCACTTCAGTAGCTCTGAATAAATTACTGTGATTCCTCATGTGTTTAAAGTTAAATATGTGTTAAGTACTTTACTGCATCAGGACTCAAGTGCTAATCGAGTCCCTAATCCTTCTGCACATCCCAGCACTGGAAACTCTGTGTGCTTGAAAGGGCCTGGAGATTTAAGTGATACACCAAAGTCAGTCAGCAGATTTTCCCTCCTGACATTCACTTAAATGTTATTCCTGGTTTCAATATAACAGTAAATCAAATTATCCTTTGAGGAACTGGGAATGTGCCTTCTAGAGCCTGACCTGATGCAGGTAATAATGCTCTTACTGGGGAAAGGAGGCAAGGAAGGGAGCGAGCATCCCCTGCGCTCTCTGCCGTGTGAACTGCTGCTGAGGTGGCCATTGCTGCTGCTGCTTTTTGGTCCTAGCTGTCTCTGCTACATCTGCTCCCCTGCAAGCGGCATTTTCTGTCCTCGGACATGGGAGATGTTACCTCTGAGAGGTCAGCACTAGAAAACCAGGCAGCAAGAATGCCTCAGCAGCCTGCTGCACAGCAGCCAGGCTGGCGGGAAAAAACCCCTCAGTATACTACTGGAATATATTTGACAGGTAGTGGATGCTAAACAATACCATTATGACAACGTAATCTCTAATGTTCTCTTAAAGCATATTCCTATTTGCTAAAATCCAACTCCAGCTTCCTTTGGCTGCCCGTCGGGGTGAGGAGGGAGCCCTGGCCCTGGGCTGCCAGGGCGGTGTCGGTGGCCTCGCTGGGGCTGGGTGAGGGAAGGGGACATGTCCTGAGGCAGCCGGAGGCCTGGGCTCGGCTCCTGGGCAGGGCGAGGCCCGGGGGCTGCTGGTGCTGGTGCTGGTGCTGGGGAGGCCTCACCTGCCGCCAGCTCCGCACCTGCTGCGTGTTTCCCACTCAGCATTTAAAGGCGGACAGCTGTGTCCTCTTTGCCATTTGCTGGCCCAAACGGGAGCTTTGTGGGAGAGAGGGCGTGAGGCACGGCTGTGACCCTCGGCAGCACCTCCCCTTTCTCACCACCTTCCTCTCCACCATCTCCAGTCCCCACCAGAACCCAGAAAGAGCCTGAGTGGGCAGCGATTAGGAGGTAAGTGTCTAAGAAATTTTACGGTGTTTCTGAACTAAGGCTGAGAAGAGGAGGAGTGAGTGATAGAGAAGTTGTTTTCTAACAAAGAAAATGTGGGAGTTGAACCCTGTGGCCATTGTCCTATGAGCAAATAGCAAAGTGCTTTCTGAGACTGAGCAGCATGAAGAGGGTCGGCCTCCCCAGGAGAACAGAAAGGTTTTTCCTGAGCTGGTGCTTTTATAGATGGCCTAGGAAAATCAGCCTGCCTTGTGGAGCTTGTTTAAAGCTGTGTAAAATGTGTGCGTCTAGCTCAGAAGTGTTGTTGTTGAGTGGGAGAGTGGAGCTGGTGTGTCCTAGCAGTAAGAAGAGGTGTGTTAAAACTCTTGGTGAAATCCTTAGAGAGGTAAGGGCTAGTTATGAGGTGTGAACGGTACTCTTCTCAGAAGTTAAGTGTTATTGGCTTAGAAGCCAGAGGATTTTTCATATGAGTGCCTGGTTGTTGCTGTTTTTTCAGAGCTACAGCTGTGTTGCATCAGGAATGAGCCAGGTAGTCCTTCGTTCTTGGTGGTTATGGGTTTATTTTGTGTTTTTCTTTGAGGAAAAAAAAAAACAAAACAACAAAACTTCTACTACTCCTACTAGTGGAGAGAGACACTCTAGTTCAGCTCTTCAGAATATGGAAAATTTTAGTCTGAAAGTAGTTCAAAGCCATCTATACTCAGCTATGTAAGAACATAAAAACTTTAATGTGGTTGGATGTAGATAAGGAACAGTGCTTGTGAATAGGATAATACATAGACATTTGTCCTGGCTCTCTACTTCCTTGGGTGCTGTTCCAGATTAAGTGGGTGGAATTAAGCTGCTGTTTAAATGTGAAGAGAGTTTCATACGTCTGTAGCAAAAGAAATGAGTGTTTGAACTATGTGAGGAAGCATTGTTTATAAATAGAGTATGCTTACACATCAGCAGCTGTCTTCAGTGTCAAAAACATCAGCGAGACCCAAACAATTACAATGGATTTTGAACTGTGACAAAATAACTGGTATGTAATTATTTTTTCAGATACTGACATCTTAGTACATGGGTAAGAACTGAAGGGCTCATAAAACCTAGCGAAAGGAAGCTGAATTCAGCACTCTGAGGGCAAATAGACAGGTTTCATGTTAGGCAGGGAAGAGAGTAGGAAATGTAACTAATGCAAAAGGTGAATGTGGAGGAAGATCAGCCAGTGTAGTCACTGTTGCCAGTGTACAGAAATCAGGCTACAAAAGTGTGTAGTTAATTTCAAATAAAGAATGCCCCAGGAAGTGGGCTAAGAGTAGACCACCCCTATAACCAGTTGTTGTGTGAAAAGAGTTTGTTAGCAAGCATGAAAATCTGGGCCAGTTTGTAATACAGGGCTGTAATTCCACCTAAGATTAAGGAACTCCCTTTATTTATATCAGCTGCAACAGGGAATGCTTGAAGATTTGTTGAAGCACCTGCTGCAATTTTTTGCCAGGTTTTTTCTCTTATGCTTTGCAGCAGGTATCATTACGATGTGCTACAGGCTATTGTGACTTTAGAGGGAGTATAGGAAGTAGATGATTTGAGATGGAGAATCTTTTTTTAAAAAGGCAAAAGCACTCCCCACTCCCTAAAAATAAGAACCCCACATAATTGCATTGGAGACTATAGCTGTTTTGTCAAAAGTTGTAGCTATTTCATGTCAGTGTCCAGCGTTCAAATGTTACTGTGGCATTATAATGGCTAATGCAAAGAAACAAAACGTGTATGTAAACCACCACACTTAATTTATACAAACTAACGCAGAAGTAAAATTTCATTTTTGAACCACATTTTAAACTGTTACAAGTTTGCTTAAATAAGTTGGACTGTTTTTGTAAGCTTGTTACTGCAGAATTCTTCTGTTCAAGCAAATGTTGGTGTATTTTGTTACTACATTCCTAAAATTATTACTGCGGTCCTGTCTTTAACATCTGCAGGTCACATTTTAAGAGGTATTGTAGCTTCTCTCCAGGGTTCCAGCTGGCTCTGTCACTCTCTGTTTAATCCTATTGCTTCTACCTGTAAGCAGGCTGCAGCATGCAACACTAAGGTTTGCTGCAGTAAAAAGAGAAAAAAAAAACCAACAAACCAACCCTAAGCCCTGTGTGTGAATTTTTAAGTGAGCTACACAAACAATGTGTGCCCTGGGACTTCCTTGTGTTAAAATAATTGCTTTACATTTATGTGGTACTTGCACCTAAATTTCCAAGTTCTGAATAATAGAGTGGAAAAAGATTTAGTACAGTCCAACTACTAAAAAATAACACTAGCGAGGAAATCCTTTTATCAACTCCTCCTACACACAATAAATACAGGCTTTGAAGCAAACAACTGTGTAAAGCAGTCCCAGTTGAATGGGCTATGGCCTCTCTCGAAGCTGTCCTGCAGAGAAAGCTGCTTTTACAGTATGCCTGAAGTAAAGCTTTGCCTGGTTTAGATGGAAAACACCTGACGTGCTTGTTCGTATTGTGGAGGGCTTATTAGCTGGGTGGATGTTTGGGAAGGGAAGTAGTAAGGTATTTTGCCTCTTCTGCTAAGCTGTGTCAGCTGTTCTGGTGCCCATTATTTGCTTCTCTACTTTTAATGTACATTATTAACAGAAAATCTCTCTATAAATGAGTGACTGCAGGCTTCTTACGTCTTTCTCCGTATTTCAAATTAGATTTTCACCACAGCATTTTTAGATTTGTCAGCAATACTGGAAAACTTGAGTCGACGAAGAGCAGGAGCTGGGCAGGAGAGACTGAAGGAATTGCTGCTTAAGTTCTCTATGAAAGGACGACAAACAAAGTCTGTTGTTATTTTTGCCTCCCAATGTGGAAAGAAATACTTTAAACATACCTTAAAAGAAAAAGTATAGTGTAAGATGGTTAGCATCTGTAACTGTGGTGACCTAAAGCCACGTGAGGAAGGCAGGATTCAGTGAGTTACACAGATATCTTAGTCCTCTACATTTTTGTATGGTTATTTTTTTGAAGAACACAGCTTGTGGAATGTGGTGATGATGGAACAGCCCTGGGAGTTGTTTCAGTTGGTTTTAAAGGTAACCCAAGTCTGAACATGTGAATATTATTTAACAGTGGCCCCAAGTAGAGGATGTGGCAGTGACATAACCTAGAGGTCACAAGCAAGGCAGTTCTGAAGTGAAGCCATGTCAAAATATGATTGGAAAGATAGTCCTGAAGGCTTAAATCTAGTGCTTGTCCGTAACGGTGACCTCTGAAAGGAGCTCCGTGGGATAATACCATGGTAGATGGCTGTAGCTATTCACTGAAGCACTTCTGCATCTATGATAGAGAACATCAAAGAGTTTCTTGCAGCTTTCAAGGTCTTTGTAGAGCAGATGTGAATTTTCAGAGCCTGTTTAGTTTAATAACCCCAGCACATCTTTCACCTAATCATCCCTTGACTGGCTTTTAGCTCCACTCAGCTAATTTAAACTGCTACAGTTTAAGGGCACAGCCTTGTAGTCTCCATTAAATAAGAAGGCTGCTAGCTGAGGATCTGGAGCTAGCAGATACATTATCCTAATTAATGAGTGAGCAAATTTATAAAATCTGATCAACTTCACTGCATCCACTATTGCAGATGATCAACTCACTGTAAACAAATGAGATTTTGACAAGCTGCTGTGCACAGAAAAGGTATCAGTGGGTGTGTGGGGGGTGTGTATTTATATATATACGTACATAATATTTTTGGGGGGAGTGAACTGTTCATGTGTGCTGATTCCACTTATCTGTAGCCAGCCAGTTGATACTTATTACACCTGGTAGAATTCTTTTTTTAAAAAGCTGATTTTTGAGCCATTCAGTACAAGTGTCATTAGTTTATAAGGTAATTTGCATATGAAGCGCAGCCATGGCTGTAACTGTGTCATATACTGGAATCAAAGTGGGCAGCCTTACAGTGCCGGGTCACTCATTCTGCTGCTTCTCTCTGAACGTGTCATTTTTGCTAAGCTTCTGGTGTGACTTGTGGGTTTTTTTTTCCCTTGACAAAGGAAAACACTTCCTGTAAGTAGTTGTGTATGCAGTCTTAAAAGGTTCTTAAATTTAAAATGTTCTGGATTTTCTAGGAAAACTCTATTACACTGGGGGGTTTGTGTGGTTAACAAGAAGGAAGAGCATTGATATCTAATTGGATATCATTAAAAATTTGCTAATATTCACCCAAAACAAAATATACTCAAATCCATCAGCAGCGGTAAAAATTGTTACTGTCAACCTAGGGTAGGAAGTGGCATAAGAAGAAGCAAAAGGAACTAATGAGGCCATACGCTCTCAGCCATGTATATTTAAACAAGTGAATGTGGTGATGCAAATGTTTTAAACTCTCAGAGTTTCCCTTTATTGTTTCAAACCAGATATATTTCCACCTACTTAGCTGTGTATTAAACAAAAGAGGTTCGTGAAATATCACTCTAATTTTACAAAAATGATCTGGGAAGATAATGGTATATTTAATGTTCTTTTATATAGACCAGTGGCATAGTGGAGTGGAATAGCATCATAATGGAGCCTACATGGTGATACCAAGACCAAACATGGGAGAAATCTTTCTCCAGTGATTTTCAGTTTTGGTGAATTGCACTGCTTTGTCATTGCTTCAAGTTATCTATCATCTAAACTTTAGTGTTAAATAGAAGTGTATGATTTTGTTGAGGTTTAGGCCAAGCTCTTTTTGCATGGGAGGACTTTCATGTGGCCTGTTTTCTGGCTGTTGAAACTTAAATGACTCTGTATAGGTGTTCATGAAGAAAAAAGTGCGTAATGTATAAAGAAGTTGCATTACATAATGCACCCTTGCAACAAAGATGACTAAATGGTATTCTGGGCTGCATTAGGAGGAATGTTGCAGCCTGAAAGAGGGGAACTTTCCCCTCTACTCAGACTGCAAAGGCTGAGTAGTGTGTGCAGTTCTGGGCTCCCCAGTACGGGATAGATATGGAGCTACTGCAGAGAGTCTAGTCAAGTGCTACCAGCACGATGAAGGGACTGGAGCATCTCTCATATGATGAAAGGCAGAGAGAGCTGGGACTTTTTAGCCTAAAGAATGAAAGGCTTGAGGTGGTCTTATCAATGTGTATGTATATTTGAAGGAAATGTGTAAAGAAGATGGAGCCAGGGCAGTTCCACTAGAACGTGATAAAGCATTTGGTAATGTAATTTAAAATAATGATTTCAGACGCAATCATAACTCCGGTTGAAATTTCAGCAGTGCTGTGAGATTTGCACTCTTCAGAGAAAGTCACAGGATCAATAAATTAAATGATCAGTATCTTTTTTTATATGTAAAATATCTTTATTGGTAGCACACTAGTCATTAATGTCCTCTAAATCATTGGCTAATGAGTCCCAAGGAGAAGGAGAGTGACACTTTACTGAAACACAAAAGGCAATGTAAACTTTGAAGTTTCCCAGATTATTCTGGATCCACATCTGGATTTCCCAGATGTGGAAGGATCACACTGTTGCTGTATAGATGCAGCTGATTCTGATGCATTTTTTTTCTGTCCAAAATGCCTGAGAAGTTTTCCTAATACATTAAAAAAAAACTGAACTCTTCCCCTGTCTTCAAGAATAGTTGTGAGCAGAACGTGTGAGGAAAAGAAAATCTTATCTATACAGGTATTCTTTGAATGTAGCTTCAGGAAGATAAAGACCAGTGTTACTTTAGCACCTGTGAGAGCTAAAATTTTTGCAGACTAAACTTGTTTTGGAGAGCAATGAACAAGAGCAAGTGCATGGTTTTGTGAAAGAGTTACATAGAACTTTTATGTATAGAATAGCATTACAATAAAATTTATTTGAATTGGTCTACCAATGTGGATTTGAAGCCAGTAATATTTTGATCATGATACCCATCCAGAGATGAGGTTTGTAGACCACTGATTTTGTCTCAAGGTACAAGAAGGCTTTTTTTAGCAAGGTAAAACACAACAGGTTGAACCTAAGTCTTACCACAGAAAAGAGAATGCAAAGAGTTGATCTAATAACCAGGAATAACAAATGTATCTTGATGCAGATGAAGACATGCTTTATTTTTCCATAAGCAATGTGTAGCTCAAATGACAGTTTTCTAATGAAAATAAAATTTAAAAGCTGTTAAATGATATAATGTTACTGCTGCAGAAGCATTACTAAAAATTCTGTTTTTACAAGTAGCTCTTTCACTTTACAACAGAAGTGTCTAAAGTGGAGTTGGCCTTTGAGCCAGCAACCCTCTCGGCTGTGATAATCTCATTTTTCACTGGTTGAGTATATAACCTCAGCCTTCAATCTATATTTCGTGTGAATGTTTCTTGTGTCAGACTTCTTCACAAGAATTAACCTACTCTGATTTACACTTCACATTACAGCTGAAATTCTGGCTTTTGCCTTTTGACATACAAGTTAATAAGAAGCCAGAATAAGGCAAGTGAATTCTGAGCAGCTATACAGAAACTGTGGAATATTGATATATACTTTTTTTAAACAAACATGAAAGATAACACATATATGCTACTTCTGGTTTTTATATATATACACATATAAATACGAAAACTAAAAATCAATCAATCATTGAGGGATACTTAAATACATACTGGCTTAGTATTTTGATGCTCTCCCTATTTCAATACCTGGGATACTTTTCATAAGGCAGTGCCACTAAGCAGTAGACCCGAGCGGGTAATTGAGTGACTAGATTACTCACTACCCATAGCTAGTCAAAATATCCAAGAGGGAACAATTTTCTTAATTGCTTTGTGCCTTTCCTTCAGAGAATGTTTGTGGTTGTTCATGTCTTAGTTGCTGTTCACATCCTCTGCTCTGTGCTCAAAATTTTGTTTTGGATGTTAAGTCATGTTTTGTCAAATCACCGCTTCTGGCTGTTTACATGAATATTGACTGCGTTTGTGGCTATGCTTAGCATAGGTTTTAGATTAAGTTTCGTTTAACAGTAGCAAATAATGAAGTGAGCAAATTTTAGAAGCACCATTGCTGAACCATTAAAAAAAAAATACTCTGAGCTATATGGTCAAACCCTATGGCGAAATCCATTTGTGGCAGCTAAAGGTCTTGACCATTACTTCAGTAGTGGTAGAAGGTAACTGTACGATCTATTTACTTTGCTCTGTGCCTATGCCAATACAGTTAGGAAAGAATGATTAACGTGTGTGTGTGTGCATGTGCCTTTGTTGACCACTGCTTTAATTGGGCCTTGG
Organism: Eurystomus gularis; assembly: GCA_013400335.1. Taxonomy (NCBI): domain Eukaryota; kingdom Metazoa; phylum Chordata; class Aves; order Coraciiformes; family Coraciidae; genus Eurystomus; species Eurystomus gularis. The sequence continues at coordinate 26,016 of VZZY01017399.1, forward strand.
CAAAACAACTGCCAGCTCTGCTCTGCGAATCTCTCTTCTATCATGCAGACCAGTTTTAGTGCTAATATGGAAGTGTATGAGCCCTGCTTTTTCCTCTTCTATCAGAGTAGCTTATGTTCACTCAAATTATAAGGGGACAAAAGCTTAGCTAGTGTTATTTAACTGTTAAAATTTGATCAAAGGCTTTAGAAAAGTGTGCGCTTCTCCCAGCTCTGTGGGGAGGTAAAAAGACCTGGGGCTGCTGCTGAACTGTGCCTTGCATCGAGCCTTTTGAAGTCTGTGGTCTGAAGTCTGTGGTCTCGCTGAAGGAATAAAGCCCCTCTGCAAACATGGGGCTGTCGTGATAGCAAAGATTAATGACAGCAGCTCCTCGGACTCTTGAGCAGATGGCACCTGGGAGGAAACCCGCTGCCAGTGCAGGGCTGGGACTCCAGAGGGTCGCTGGCCAGCTCTTACCCGGCTCCTCCTTGGGACAACATAAACCCAAAGCAGCTTATGAGAAAGCTGGGTGAGACAGCAAGCTTCATCCTCTCAAAATGGTTACCCCCACAAAACCCAAGGATCTAAATACAAATGATATTCTGTCTAGGGTTAACAGCAGGGCATGGGATATTCATGCACCTAGATTAAAAACAAAATAACAAAAAATCCCCATAACAGAAGGACTTTGCATATGCTGCTTTGTGTACGTTACTCTGACTAGGCTGGATGTGTAAATTTTCCTCAAGACTCTCATTCATTCATCTGTAAGTGTTACTATAGGTAATAATGTTACTTTGCAGCCAGGAGCAGTGTAGTTTTTAGGGTTAGTTCCTGCTTTCTCAAAGGCAGCAAAAGCACTGCGACGTTTGGATTAAACGGTGGTGTGCTCAGAGTGTCTTCCTTGCTATGCTTAAATCGAGTTGTTTCGTAAACAGGTCCTGGCATGGCAAAACCAGCTACAGTACTGACGTGTGCGCACACCCTGGGGTGCTTGATCTATGTTTGAGTAAAACCGCATCACTTAAACATAGTAAAAAAGTTTTCTTCGCTTCAAGTGAAGGAAGTGCTTGTTGTTCTAAAAGGAATTGAAATAAGTGAGCCGAACACTTCCTCAGTGCTTAATGACAAATTCAAACTCCTGCTGAGAATGCAGCACCTGTCCCTCCCAGTTCTGGCTGGAGTTTTTCAGGTATGCCTGTATTGCTATCTATTCTGCTATAATTCAGGGGTGGTGTGTTTTGTGGTTTTCTTTTTTTTTTCTGCTGAGTTCAGGAGGTGGATTCTTAAGCATCAAAATGCCAGCGCATAGAATCAAAATATGGACAAAATCTTTGTATTACTTATAATCAGGTTAGGAAACAAGAAAGTTACTATTTCTGGGACATTTCTTATGACTGTCAAAACAGTTTCTAGCTTACAGTGCTGCCTTCCCTAAGAAAAAAATAATTTTGAAGAACACCATGTTCAGAACATGTTTCCTTGAAAACTCTTATGAGAAGAAAACGCAATCAACAGCAACTAAAAGCCCCATCAACAGCCAGATCTTTACTGGATGTGAATCAGTGAGATGGTTTTAAGGTCAGCAAGTTGTGCTGCTTTATGCCAGCTAAGAAGACAGCTCAAGATGCTTCCAAAATACCATTGCATTTGTTTTTGGCACCTAAATGAAATTTGCTAGTTATAGCAGGCTTATGAAGATAAGCGTACTCTGCAGTTTACAGCTTCTGCACGTATTTTTAGGTTTTTACATCTGAAAGCTGTGCTTGCCTGTGGCATGTTTGGCAAGCAGCGGCGCTCCTACAGCCCCCTGAAGCTGCAACCAGGTATAGAGTTTTTCCTCATCTCTTTTCCTGTAGGCATTTTACAGTCCATGACAGCACTACTGGTGCCTGCTGAAAGGAAGCTCTGATGCGGCTTGTAGCTGAAATTTCCATATAAACAGGATTAAGATATTTTTGTGGTGTTTTAGTACTGGATGTGCTTTGCAAGTTGTGAGAATTTTTTTCATAAAGCAGAACCTAGTAGAAAATCTATTGCATGAGACTCAGGATGGTGCTAAGTGGAACTGTGCATATATTACGGTTTTACTTGCTGAACAATCTATGTCCGATCACAGGAAGGAGTTAACAGGTTGTTTGCCATGAAGATTATATCTTTACTAGGTGCCTCTTCTGTTGCACTTCTTTGCAGGATGTTCTATCTGTAGCTTCTCCCAGCTCTGAAGGTGCTGGATGGTCAGTAGAATAAAGTGATCCGATGAGAATGCTAAAGGTCATATAGTCTGTGATGTGATTTAAGCAGCAGAGTAGAAATCTTTGCTTGTGTTTTTGATATCTTAAATTTTAATGGTTCTTGGCCATTAATGGTTCTTGGCCAAACAAAATACCAGGATAATTTTTCCTTCGATGGGGTAGTGCAATAATATTGGCAAAAACTTAGTCAGAAGCGAACTATACAAGTTTAGTTTTAAATGTTTTTTTGTGCACCTCTTGGCTGAGAGGCAGCTTAGTTGACTACAAAAAAAGTTCTTGAGTCTGGTAAGAATTCCACAGCAAGAATGGGGCACATCAGTAGATAAGCTCATAAAATCCTCAGAGTTTATAATAAATTTCACATGACCATATGTCCATATTAGATGAATGCTGATGACTGTTCATATAAAAAAATAACTGAGGACAGCTGGAGTGTTCAGGAGGGGAAGTGGAAACAGTGAGAGAAGTGGGGGGAAACCTACCACAGTAGTAGAGCGTGTGCTAAGGAACTTTCCAGGATGCTGAAATGATTATACAGTTTTTCCTGTACACTTGTCAAGGGTTAGGGGTTAGGGCTGGGCCAGCCCCTAGATTAATGACAGATGCTCTCAATTAACCTGTCTCTTCCTAAAGGGGAAGAGAAAGGGAGAGGGGGAGAGAGACTTATGGATTGGAAAACTAAAACAGCTTTAATGGAAATAATAATAAGATGAAATTCATACAAATATAAAAAAAAACAATATAGAGCCCAACCCCCCTGATGGCAGTTATGTCACAGTCATCACTGATGCTGGGGAGTAGGCACCGGGGAAATCATTGACTGGACTCAGCAGCAGAGGGTAAGTGGATTCAGGAGCTGGATTCTGGAACTGAATTCAGGAACACATGGATAGGGATTGAAGATGGAATGGACAGTGTCCTCCTCAGATGCCAGCCATTGAAGAAGCAAACTTGACCCTTGTGATCCCTCAGCTTTATACTGAATGACGTTTATGGGATGGAATTCCGCTTTGGCCAGTTTAGGGTCACCTGTCCTGTCTGCTTCTCCCTGCAGGTGTGACCTTTTACTTTCTGCACCCCCAGCATGGTACACAAGATTTAACAGTGACCTTGGTCTCCATAGGAGCAAGTATAAGGAAGAGCTTTTCTGTGCACAGCAGCCTTTGGTAGTAACTCTAAACGTGGAGTGTTATCACTGCTGGAAGCAGACACTGTCTGCAAAAACTTGTAGTTAACTTCGGAAAGTGCAGTTAGTTAGAAGAGACTGAGCTGAAAAATAAAATCACTGAACAGAATTAGTTCTGTTCTGACCTGAAGTAAGACAACACTGAAGACACATCACTTGAGCTATGATCTATTGGTGTTTGTAAACAGAACACATCCCGAAGTGGTGTTTCCCGTTATTAGGAGTGGGAATGCCAAAGGAATGTATACAATTGGCTTTGCAGGAAATAGAAATAGTGTTTTTTCTAGATGGTGCTCCTTCACTTTGCTTGTTATGTGAAAGCCCTGATGTGGGACTAGGGAGTACTGTGATAGTAGGGAAACCATATGATTATACTTAATCTGAGACAGGATTTTTTTCCCGCTCTGCTTTTACATCGTCTGTTCCAAAAAACTGGTTGCTTAGTCTTGAACAGCAGGGAGCGGAATCAGAATCATAACGTGCTAATTGGACAAGCTGGAAATTCCTGGAATTTGCAAGTGGATCATTTGAAAATGCATGGGATGATAATTGAAGGCAAATTAGCAACCTGGACAGCAGGTGCTCTGAATTTGATCAGCAGTGAGTGGAGACCTGTCTTTCTGTTCAGAAAAAAATAGTTAGAAGTGCCAGACTACAAAACTGTAACACAGATGACGTTTACTTGTGGTGTGTCCTAAATCAATCCAGAAAACTTGCTCACTGGGTAGAGTAGTACCTGGTGTTCATATGCTAACCATAGTTCTAAAAGATTTTGTTTTGTTAAGCCTTTGCGGTAACTGCATCCAGAAATGCTGTTATTGACCTACCTGCGTATAAGCTGGCTTTGGTTTTAGACTGTTGGCTGAGGAAATGCAAACCAATGTACTTTTTTCCTCATTATTTAGGTACATGGCTGTGTATAAGGGTTGGTACAAAAGAACCTACTGAGTTGAAGAAATCTTATGAAAAAACCAAAATATTTCTCATTCTGAAGTGTGGCAGAACTATCTTTTGCATTATACTGTAGCAAGCAATAGAGCAATGGAGTCTTATGGGACTCTTGTGCCTTTAACTCCTGGAATGTCTCTTGTTTTATTCAACTGCCTTTTACACACCTTCACAAAGAAGCAAAAGGGAAAGCAAAAGAACAGGTCATAGACCATGATTTATTAGTTTGTAGGTTTTGATTGTATACTGGCTGCTTTGATGTAGTTATTTGTGGTTTGGTTCTAAGCGTTGTCAGGTAATGTCTCCTTTAATACAGTGAAAACGTTGAGTTTTTCTGGTCTGCTCCCCAGACCCTAAGCTTTAAGAGTCTAAATACGTTTCCAACTGTGTAATTTTGAACGCCACTTGGTGTGCTTCTGAGGAATGTAATAAGAGCTTGAAAAATACAGATACTTTGGTTGTATTATGTTACTTATATTTGTGCCTTTATTTCCATTCTATATAGGAGAAAATGAAGTTAGAGATTGTCTCAAGCCTAATGAATCTTATTTGAGGAGTTTCGCTTAAATGTTAAGAGGAAAAAATAAGAGACATGCTGTTGGTTTTAAGCTGTCTCATAATGAGCCAGGTGATTCCTGCAGCACTGCTTCATGAATAGCAATTGTGAATTAGGGCAAGGCATAAATCTGCTAATGTGTGTTTAACCACAGAAAAATGTCTGGACTGGATTTTGTAGTGTTCACGTGATGGTGCTCACTGAATGCAAATGTAACAGAAGGAAGGTGGTCATTTATGGAGCTTCTCTGGTTCTGATTAAGTTAAAACTTTGTGACATAGTGGTTGTCCATCCTCTGACTGGTTCATCACTTGGACTTCCACTCTTCTGCGGTGTAATATTTATTAATGACATTCCATTGTCAGAAACATAGTGATCATCCTAGGCTGGTTTCACAGCCTGAATGTATAAATCATATGCAGTTTGATTTATTTTAAAACAGATAATCTGAGAAAAACGTTAATACATGTTAAGTGGATACATCGGTCAAGGATGCACATTAATATAGAATTGGCATTGTCACTGAGTATTCTTTGAAATAAATACTTCTGCAAAGCTGGGTCTGCTTCTGAGCCATTTGTTAAGCAAATGGTAAAACTAGCTCATGAGCAGGAGCCCACCTCTGTGAATTGCTTATGTCTCCACGCATTGCTTATTTCCCTCCCCTCTGTAAACTTTGGTAGTTTCAGAACTTATTCATATGTTTATGAACACCCCAAACAAGTCGGTTGGCAAACCTTGAAACAGTTTGAATGCTGCAAAGCAGCCCAGCTGATTTACTGAAAACTTTCTTGATTTTTCTCTCTCTTCCTGCTTTTGAATTCAATGTTCTTTGGGTAGATTCTTGCCTGTCTCCTTCCTTTGCAGTGAGGACCTGAGCTTACAACCCTCTCTCTCTCATGTGGTATAAATATTTCCTGAGTTTCTCCTGTTTGTATTTTGGACCTGAAGACCTCTCAGCTTAAATCACTCAGGTTCTAGCTTGGTTAGGAGTGACTGAAAAAATGGTACAAATCAGACATAGCGCTTCACCTCTCATAAGGAATTGCAGACAGTAAACCATGCTCTGCAGAATAACCCAATATGCTTTTGGTATAGAATAACTTAATCTATTGCAAATGAGCCTTTCCATTAAAACCTTGAAATACTACCAACCTATTGGCAATCCTTGTGTGCTAGAGGTGGCTCGCAGATGAATGACAGAACTGAAGCGTCGGGGCCAAACTGGAAGATAACTGAGAGAGTTCACTCTTTAGATGAGAGCTGGATCTCTTCACTAAACAGAAATATTTCAACACTTCTGATAGTACCACATCCGTACCTCTTCATTTCTGCATAGCAGAATGTGGCCGTGGTATCCCAGAATATCACTTCCATGTAATTTTATTCAGGTTTGTTGTTAATTTTGATCCTTTTCAGGCTTCAGTATTCCTTTTATTGCACTCTTTTCATCCCTTTTGTCTCTGTTCCTTGAAACGTATCCTTGTTTTACTGCCTATACTCTGAGGTGTGTGATCTCTAATTTTTAATTTTTCTACTGAAATGAATTTTTAACAGTAATTTTTTTCTACTTTTCATCTAGCCCAAAGTTTAAGTCTACCTATCTCACACTTTTTCCAACTAGCTTTCCTTTCAGCCTAGATCAGATATTGATCTCTTTAGCACAGAATTTCAGGAAAAGGCACAAAATAATCCCCAGATAGCCATAGGGATTTCGAAGGAAAATGCTATATCAAACAACAGAAGTGAGCACAAATAGTCTCCTATAGAACACAGAATAGTGTGCTAGTGTGTATACAAGTATTTAAATATCAAACTTCAATTTAAAGGGCATCTTTAAGCCCCAGACTTTTTAAAGTGTCATCAACCCTTATATAATAAGTGCTTCCAAAAATGGGAATGTGCTGAGATGGGCAGTTTTACATAGTTTGTGTATTATTCATCAGTGATAGTTAATGTGCTTAAGGCATATTGGCTTGTTCATTTATTAACTTGAATTCCTTGATCTGTTTTAAGGGCCTTTAAGCAAATGAAACCTTTTATCTTGTAATAGAAATGCTCATCTTTTAATGCATAAAGAATTTACCAGTCTCTGAAATATGTTCACCTCTGTGATTCGAATGGTATCCAGCCAGGCTTGCATAGTCTTGTGTTTTAAAGTATTTTTATAGTGAACTTTCAATAAGTGTTATGACCATTGAAGTGAGACATCTTGCTGCAGCGCCAGCATCCTTTATATAGAATATACCATTGTGGATCATAAAAACATATTTAAATTTTTTATGGTGCTTTTAAGTTGCTGAATTCTCAAATAATTTTTTTAATAATAAAAAAAAAAATCAGCATATGTATTCTGAGTTCCTTGTGGCCACGAATCATTTTGCAGCCCAAGACTATGTGCTCTGCATTTTTATCTGGTATGACTGTCTGAGGAATCTAGCCTACTAGCTCTCAGAGAAAATGCACTGTTCTGCTGCAGGAAATTGCTTTGTTGGTTTGAGTGCTGCTCTAATAAATGATTATTCCTTATTTTAACTTGGTTTTGTTCTAATTAAAAAAACACCCACCCCTAGTCGTAACAGCACAGACATTAAAGCTTAGTATTTGTGTTCAGTAGTAAAAGACTCAACCAGTTGTAAAAGCAGAATGCAGAACATAAAAATTTTGATCTTTTAATTTTAAAGGTTGTAATTCCAGCCTGTCCTGTAGCAGTGAAGCTGTTTTGAATTCCCACTCTTCTAGCCTGTGTTTTGTTCTCTTGGCTGTTGTGACACGGCTGTTTGTGGGCTTGGCCATGTTCGCCCAAAGGAACGTGATTCTCCATGATTTCTCTGAAGTAACTTAACTGAACTGACATAACCAATTTCCTTAAATTGCTCTATAGCCATAACCTGCACATCAGGGCAAGAAAGAGGGATTTCTCCAGCTTTGCTGTCGAAGAAATCATGTCGTGGATCTGCTGGAGTCTCTACCTCTTAGTAATTTACAAACTATTTCCCCATCATCATTAGATTTGGGATTGAACCTGTATCCGTGCGCAGTTCCAGAACAAATTGGATAAATTTGACATTTTCTCATTGTCGAGAGATTACACTAATTTCATACAAATGGATTCTCTTTGGTTACTGTGCAAAGGGAAATGTTTTTTTTTGTCCCCAGATGACAACTGGGTTAACAGATGCAATTTAAATGTCATTTGCTGGCACTAATGAGATGATTTAAATTGCACTTGTGTATATAAATTCCTGCTGTGTTGATGGGGAACGTAGGGAAATTATGAGCAAAGCAGGGTAACAGGCAATTTTTTCCTTAAGAAACTTTAACTTTTCAGTGTCTCTTCACAAATCAGAATAAGAAACGACTATCTTACAGCTATGTGATGAGAAATTTAAAATATCGTAGAAGAAAATTATTTACAAGGAAGAAGGAAGAGTTGGAAGTGTCAAACTGATGTGAGAAAGGCTGTAGCTGCAGAACAGCCTTCCCCTAAGAGATAAGAAACAGCTGCAGAGCGAAGTCTGCCAGGGCGGAATGGAGCCACGAAATGTCAGAGATAGACTCTCATGAAGCATCAGGTGGCTTTGATAGAACATTTATGTGACAGTCTGTATCTCCTTGGAGAGGACACCCATTTTCCCTTCCTCAATATAAAAACCTACATTTTCCTGGAACTATTTTGCTTGGTGGTTGTTTTTGTTTTGTTTTGTTTGTTTTTTAATATGGGAGGGGACTGGGGGGATGTTTGATTTTGGTTTATCAGTTGGTTACTTTTAAAAATCTGCTGAGAAGGTCATCAAAGACTTTTCCCACTGAACTTACATTTGGGTTGGAGACGACATGAGCTACATAAGGTGTTACATGATGCTTCCAAAGGTTTGATGCCATACACCAAAATGCCTTTACAAATTTAGTATGAAGGAAACTTTCTTTATGAATGGAAGTATGCATATGCTCTCTTCTAAGAGAAGAAATATGTGGCAGAGTTTGCTGCTGCTGTTGTTGAGTGTTCAGGCAAGGGTCTGTTTCTCACACTTTTTTCTGCTGTGTTCATCTTCTCAGAGTTCTGTGAACTGAAGCTTTCTGTTCTGCAGAGAAGCAGAAGCATTTCTACTTCTTTCCCCACTATCCAGCTCTTTTAATGCTGAAGTAGAGAGGGGATGTAACACACTCAATAAGATATCAATTGATCCTTTGAAAGCATCCTTCAGTAACTGTTTTGGTGTTGGTTTGGGTTTTTCTTGTTTGTTCTACAAGTGTAGGAAATACTAGAAGTAATTTCTTAATATTTAGTTTTACAGTATTTCATTATACCACAAATCCACCAGAAAAATATCCCAGCTAGTTTCAGGTTAAACCTAGGCTTGTGTTATTAAAGTATGTTTGTCTTTCCGCAAAACCTTTGAGTGATATGACCAGCTTGGTTGAGGATTTATGTGAAAAAAAATAGAAATGTGTGCAATGTATAGATGCCTGAGTACATATGCTTACTACAGCCTGTCCTTCTGTAGCAGAATGGTTCTTTCTCTGTGCACAAAGAATTTAGTATGAAAGCAGCCAGCTGTTGCAAACTCACTTAAGAATTGTTAGGCTATAAGAAACTGGGTGAATATTTGGTTAAATTGATATTTGCTTATAACACCACTACTGAATGTTGGTTTTCATTTCTACAAAGCAGAAGGTTAAACTAAGTTAATGTTCCTTCTGGATGGCCTGGTTTATCAGTCTTCGGAGGAAAGAATGAGGTGTGTGTCGTCTGGCTCAACCTATCTTTATTTTGAAGCTACAGGGCTGCAATATGTTGTTTTAAAGTCGATTCACAAGCAATTCTAGAGTATGGTGGTCTGCTTTTCGAGCATGCTTTGTATTGACACTAGTGGTTTTAAACATAAAGTGCTTTTTAAACGATAGCCTAAATGCCTTTACCTTATTTCAGGGTTTGACTGCATTGTAAATCTGGAAGTGTTCTGGTTGGTTTATCTATTGGATACTTTCTCAGTAATAAACAGAGAGGCAGTTTTGCAGAAATATGGGAGACTGAGGGGATTAGGAAGAGGAATGGGAAGACAGGACTATTTGAATTATGGCACTTGGTCATTTTTTTTAATTTGTCAGAGGCCAAATTTTAAGTTCAAAAATAAATTGCAAAGCATCTTTCTCGTCCTCTTTTGGTGCTGGCTGAAGCTCACCTTCCCTTCCGATTCCCACCAAATACACATTTTGTATCTGGGTTATCTCACAGTTGTGAGGATAAAGCTTCTTACAGTCCTCCTTTTTTATTAGTAAGGAATTTTATCACTCCCATTTCATTACTGCTAAGCTGGAAATAAAAACTTGAATTGCAAAGGGTATGAGAATTTGTCTGTTTAAAGACATATATGGTTGTGTTTCAGCCACAATGTTAATATTTTGGTATTCTTCCCTTCTGCTAATAACAAAGCACAGAGGTGCAGCACCTGTATCTCTGCTTTGTAAGTTTTCTTGCTTGATGGAAAAATTTATGGGTGAGGAGGGAAGGAAAGAAGGGGTAGCAGAAGAGGTTTCCCTGTTTTTCTTTTTTTTTTCTTCAGGTTCTGATTACAGTTTAAAAATATACACCTTTCAATGATGCTGAAAGAATTAATTATAGACATCCTATTTCCACTGTTAAGCACTCTGAGACATGATGATAATTTCTGTCTTAAATCTCAATTACTCAGAGGGCAAAATCTTGTGCTGCAGCTGAGATTGTGTTAAGTAGGTCTGCAAGTTCTGGGTCCCTGATATTAATGCTGACTAAGAAGTTCTTTTTTCTTCAGCTCTTGAACAGTTTATATGTGTAGTAGACGGATGTGGCTGAGCAGCAATGCAGATTTCCTTGAGAGTCGATGAGCTAATTAAGCTGGCTACTTCCATATTGACTCACCTCTCAAATATAATATACAGAAAGAATTATCTACTCAGAAAATGGTGGGAGTTATTGTAGTGACCACGCCTCTCCACCAAAAAAAAAAGGTCCTGCTCTGACCATGCTTCTATATTACTTCATTTGCATCAGGAAAGCATCTCTGGTTTCTGGCTTCCCTCAGCACTGTTTTCTTATCAACCCATTTGTTACTCAGCACTCTGCACTTCTCCACAAGAGAGGAACCAATTATGTTGTGGGTGCTCTGACCTCTGAACATGGGATCTTCTTCCATATTCCATGTTAATTTCTTTTCGTTTCTTTTTTTTTTTTTGGTGAGGCAATATAAAGCCTATAAGTGGTATGATTGGTACCTGATCGTCCTCCCAATCAGTTATATGCTTAGTTCCATTTTCCACTTTGGAAGTTTGACAGGCAGTTTCCCAGGAAAATTTCTGATTATGCAACTTGTCAGGTAAGTAAATCAAGATGTCTTAGAATTGTGGAAGTGTGATGGAGAGTCTAAATTTACAAACCCAAAACAAAGAAAAAACCCCAACACAAAGTGAACAAAACTCCCATAGCTATGACAGGGTATTTTGAGTTGGTTTCATTCCAGTGCTTGAATTTTGAGCGAATTGGGATGAAATTAAAGGTAGCAAGGGGTATGCAGTGAAATACTTTAGACAAGGGAATCTTTTATTTAGCATGGCTGGCTAGCGTGCTGTCAAATTCACGCAGACCTGGAGATAGTGAGCTGTATTTCAGCTTTGACCCTCAACTTCACCTTCACTGTGTGAGGGTTTTTTTTAGGCTGGCAAAACTATCCAGAGCTCTGTGATGGAGGTGGAAAAATGGGTGGGGAGCAAGTAGCAGGCTTCTCTCAGAAGCTGTAATTAAGGGGGAGGTATATGAACCAAGATGCCCCTAGCACAGTTGCGTTTCCTTTTGTAGCAACCCTTTTACTGTGTACAAGGAGAACTGCTTAGATTTTTTTTTATTATTATTCAGCAGGTTTATTCTGAGCTCTTGTGAAGGGTTCCTGGACTCCCTCACATACTTCCTCTGTAACCATATTGAAGGTTTTCCAATTGGATAGAACTTAATGAAATGCCGAGAGCGGATAGCAACAGGGAAGATGGTGTTTGGATTAGTACATGCTGTGTAACAGGAAATAACAGGAAACAAAGGAATGGGGGTTTTTTGAGTGGAAGAAAACCATTTATTTTTTTATGTTACAGAGACTTCCTGAGAAATAGGGGATTCATTTGGGGAATTATAAATAAGACTAAACAGCTGATAGAAAGTATTTAAAGAGAAGTTGGAAATGAGCATCACATCGGTGCTTTCTTTCTTAATTCTTGGATTGGTTTTTCTAATTGCATTTCATTTTAACATTTACAAGTAAATTGTACTGTTGGTTTGTATACTTAGGAAAAGTACTGTGTTATCCTACCATTGTTCTCAATCTCAGCAGTGCCCTGTATTTAATGAAACAGTACATTTTGATCTCATATACGATTAATATATTTCAGATATCTAAATAAACTTAGCAAGATGTTAATTAACATGATTAATGTACAAGGATGGATTCTGTAACATGCCAGATGCAGATATGGTTTACCAGATATGCAGACATACACGTGTAACTGCTTTGAGACGCCTGCTCAAAATAGATTCCTCATAAAAAGTAACATTATTGAGTTAAAGAAATGTACAGTGCCAAGCCCCACAAGTTCAGGGACATTTCAGAGGTTTCAGGGGTCAAGGGTGTAAAGAAACGAGGGTGCATCTCCTGACTCTGGATTCTGAGCTTTAACTCCTGTCAACTCCTAATTCAATATGAATCAGGGCACGTACCTTTAACAGTTGAGTAAAATCTGATCCTTAATTGCTTGGCAGGGTTTTGTGAATCAAAACCGTGTTTCCCATTATTTTCTTGGGTTTTCAAATTCCGGGTCCTTTCTATTAACAGTTCATTCCTTAGGTTAAGATCTTCAAGCTCGTGAGAAGAATCCAGTACGCTGAGATGTGTTTGGAAAAACAAAACAAAACCCAGCAGCTTTTTAACCTTGATCAGCACTCTTTTTTTTTTATCAGCTGTCTTCGTCATAGCTTTGTATTTTCTGTAGAAATGATGATGTTTATTGTGCTCTCTGTAAGTACAATAAATATTTAGTGCTATGCATTTTGCTACATAATGCATATGTATCAACAGATTTGCGAAAATTACTTAATATACATAAACAATACACGTTATCCTAAAGTATATGCTGCATTATAAAAAGGAAGAAATGAGCAATTCCCAGTTAAACATTTTTGCAGTTGTTCAGACTGTCATTGTCTCTGTAGTAACTGAATGTGTGTTGTTGGAATAGCTGATTCTTGTCGGGGCAGCTGTGTGAGAGACAAAAGCAAGGAAATGCAGTTTTCCCTTTCAAGGAGGTAGAGGGACGGCTATTTTATTTTGACTTCAAGCTACCCTTGTTGCCATTATGCTATAATACGCAGGGCAGTGCTGAATTTCAGCTTTATTGAGTTTCTCTGAAATATTGTTGGTGTTAAGTCATTAATAAATATCCATAGACAAGGTCACATTAAATACCAGTGCCGACTCTTAAGGTCTTGGTGTAGGTTTTTCTGTCTCATTGTACAAGGTGTAAAAATGGCTTATCCTCCTTGTGGTAGTTATCTGAGGTTGTGTTCAGGTCAGGCTGGTTTTGGCTAATCAGTATTTTTCTCTTGAAGACCACAACTATGAAAGTTGTGGAGTTGGTCACTGCTGACAAATTGCGTCATCTGTGTATGGGATATATTTTTTCTTAACCACCGCCCCCTTACCTGCGTTTATAGAGTCTTTAAGGAAAACAAGGGGGGACAAGGAGTGGAAAGCCTGATCCTAGTATCCTCAAGGGCCCTCAGTTCTGCTGGATTGCAGTTGGAACTTGAGATCTGTAATGATTTTCAGGCCTTTCTGTCTTTTCACAATTAATACTGGAAAAATTCTGGTGCTTAGAATCTATTTAGTGTATAGATAATCAGTGATTTGTATGCAAGACAAGTCCTGAATATAACAGGGCCTAAATTAAAAAATAATTAAAAAAAACCCCAACAGTGGAACTAGCATGTGCAATCAGCATTGAGAGAAAAGTGTGTCAGTAAAATGGGACTATAAGAGGAGATTTATCTATAAATTGTATTGTGTAGGAGATTAAATAGGACATAAAGTTACACTGGTATGGAAAGAAGGAGTAATTATAGAAGAAAATCATCTTGCAGAGATTTTTATGACAAAAATGCATCCAAATAACAAAAACACAAACATTTACCAATGAATGAGAGAAGTGCTATAAATGTAAAGGTAGGTGACTGATGTAGATCTATACAGCTCAGGATCAGTCTGGCTGTGGTAGCAGGTTTTTTTTTCCCTGTTACTTGTGTTTATTTATGAAAAGTTAAAAGAGATGGAAATGCAGTATTGAAAACGGTGTTGGCAGTGGCAGGCTTTGATTTCATTAGATAGACTTTGTGGCTTGTGTTTAGGGGATGTTTAAGCTGGCTAGATGGTTTTATGGACCTCCGTGGATACAGTTGCCAGCAACTGTGAGGGATCCAATGCAGTTGTGACTCAGACCGTTCTAGTTTTGTGCTTCCCACCTCGTGTAGGTGACTACCAACTTACAAACAGTGCTGATAGCTTTCAAGACCAATAGTAGGCTTAACTATTAATACCAGAAGTGATACTTGTGTGTAAGACTTGTTCTGCTCCCGCTTACGCTGTTTCTGCATTAGGATGTATTTTGGATAATATAGCAGACTTGTTCTCAGATTGTCACAGGATTTCAAATTTTTTATACAAAAGTTGAATGTTTCTTCTTTTTGACCACAGTTTAAGGCACTGAAGTAGTCTGGAGTGTGCTGTGCTAGGATACAACAGAATAATTGAATGTGAAAGCACCCTTGACCAGAAACAAATTTCAGTTATGATGAAAACATATTTTGCCCTTTATTCTTGGTCAGTGTATCGCCATGCTCTGAGGTTTCAAGCTGAGCAAGTAATAAATTATATAGGTGTGTACATGTGTGTGTATATATATATTTAAAAAACAGCCCTCAAAAGAATCAAATGGATGATATAAAAGAGCAACTAAAGAGGACTTAAAAATATTGCAGACTCAGAAGACTCAAAGGGAGAATATAAATAAAGGAAGCAAAGGTGAAAGATGAAAGGAAGGTTGCAGAAAAGGTTATGGTAAATAATAAGAAATTTATAAGCAACAAAAGGTCAGTGAAGGAAACCGCCAGGCCTCTGTTCAATAGCAGTAGTAATTTATTGACAAAAGAAAGAGTGCTAAGAAATGAAATGAATTCTCTTTCAGTGCTTGCAAAGGAGAATCGGAGCGAGATGCCAGAACCAGTCATAAATCCCCCCAGAGCAAAGAGCAGTAGTGAATAAAATAGGAGTTGTGCCAAAGTAAGTGCTCTAGAAATTAGAGGATCTGAACTTGAGAGCTATCTAGATTGGACAGCTAAAGCTTGTCAATCTACCTCAGAGCTGTGCTTAGCACAGCTGAGGGAACCTTTGTCTGTTTCTTGATTATTTTTATTTATTTTTCTCTCCCCTGGAGGCAGCATCACTGCTAACAGACTGGAGGTTCTGCAGGGTCCTCTCTGCATCTTTGAGTAGAGCAGCAGGAAGGAATGCTTTTATATTCCTCTGTTTTCAGTCAAAAGCGG
This sequence comes from Eurystomus gularis, assembly GCA_013400335.1. Lineage (NCBI taxonomy): Eukaryota > Metazoa > Chordata > Aves > Coraciiformes > Coraciidae > Eurystomus > Eurystomus gularis. Next base: position 41,558 of record VZZY01017399.1, read on the forward strand.
ATTTTTCATTTTATTATTTCTTTTTTTCTTCCCCTGAATCACCAGTTATTAGTGACTGGAAGACAGAATAAGCCAAGTACTGTTGCAAAGACTGAGGATAGTTCTAGGGGCAGTGATGGGAAAGTGAATGTATGGGGAAAATCTTGGCAAATAGGAAACTGGGGAAGAGTCAGCATTAGGGAAAGCTTATTTTAGAGTGAATTGTACAAAATCTGGGAGACGTGCTTCTTGGGTGAGGATGTTGAAGGACAAGCATGACCACCATCTGTATCCATAGTGTCTTAGCTGTGATAGGAGGTTATCAAATGGACAGTGCGAGTCCGTCTTGCAGAAAAGAAGCTAATGTTGAGTGAGGCCCTGGATTTGATGCCAGCGTGTGCAGGTCACCCTCCTTTAAGTGATTATGCAAAGCCATGAGTCTATATACTGGATTTGGAGAGATTCACAGCTGAGGGAAGAATACTTTTAGTCCATGTAGTGATTTATTTTGAGACAGAGTATCTGTAGTTATAATCTCAACACCACTAAATAGAAAGGCTTCAATACGAGGGAGTTTTATATAAAAGATTGTCCTCTTTTTTGGTGTTTTTATTGTTGTTGTTTGTTTGGGTTTTTTTCCTACTACAGTAGTTGTGACAAATATGTTATTGCCATAGATACTTGGTGGGTGCTTTGGACTTGGTGGTCTTGCTGGTGGTTAGAGAACAGAGTAATCTCTCCAGGGAAGTAAAGAAAAAGTGAGACTCTCTGCCTTAGAGAGAAATAGGATAGCAGAAGATGAATAACCAAGTGGGGGGTGTGAGTGTGTGTTGAATACAGAAAAAGAAAGCTGGAGTAAAAATAAAGTAGGACTTCAGAGAGGTAGAAAATGTGTTGACAAGTCAGGGGAGGGTAAAAAAAGTTTTCCAGGATAAATGACTTCCTTTAGAGGGAGAAAACAGTAGGAACAGATGAAATGTGGAACACTTTAGGAATATGTTCCCATCTGCCTACTGCAAGTTCAGAGACAGGCTCTTCACTACCATTAGTTTTCACCCTTCTTGTTTTTGAAGAACTAAACCAGATCTGGTCAGGCTTAGGAGCAGGCAGCTCCTAAGATTTCCATCAGACTCTGGAAATCTGAAGCTGTTCATCAATAGCCTTACAGACATTTTGCTTTCCCTGACCAGCTGTGGAGAAGTGCAGTGAAGCTTGCAGCATTAGCTTTACAAGCAGTGCGCTTCCAGCTGTGGTGGAAAGGACTTACCAAGGGACCAATATACTCACCAGCATCAATGTTATCAGCAAATGGGGCCAGTTTGGTATTTTTGCCCGTTAGGATCACAACGTGTGAATAATTTATTTATATATATATGTATGTAAAAATCTGTGTACATATATTTGTCAAAACTCTCATTTTTAACAACCGGAACAGCATCAGTCTTGTTAAACATCCTGAGCAATGTTGGGTCTTATTACCTATTATTCTGCTAGGTAATACAAACACTGCTGTCAGGGAATGAAATCCGGTCTTATGCTGGAAAGCGGAGCTTGAGGGAGCATTCTGATGGAGTATTCTGAATACTTCTCATAATTCTGTCTCGCGAATGCTGAACTGCTTTTTTTAAAGATGGCCAAATTTAAACTTTTCACCTCTGCAGTGTAGAGGACTGTGTTCGTGCCAGTCATCTTGAGTTGGTTATGCTTGGAGCAGGGCTAGGGACACTAGAAAATGAAACATCTTGTCCTGAGTCAGTGTAGTACGTGCAAAATGAGTTATCCTCTATAGATGCTTATTTTCATTGACTGTATTTATTGCAGGGAAGGTTTAGACTCACCTTTAACTGCTTGTAGTACAGATGTCTCTATAGAGCTACAATGAATCTCAGAATAACAGCTTTTCTTTGGAATAAGAGGAACAGAGTTGACCTTGCCATTATAACTGAGACTTTTCTGACAGCTACCTCACTTCACCCTGGTAGAGTTTAATGATTGCTAAATAGATATGGAAAGCTACACAAGATGAAGGTTAGTAAACAGTTTAGTTTTTCTTTATGATCAGTAGCACTTAATATTTTTCTTTATCACATTGTGAAAGACATTTTTCTGCATTCACCATTTTTGTCTTCTTTCTTGGATTTTTTTCATCTGTTTTAGTTTTCTTCCCTTGTTCTTTTCTGCCTCGATTCTTCCTTTTCCTTTTCTCCTTTGTTGTTTTTTTTTTTTTGGTTCTGCTAGCTGGAGTGTCCAAATCAGTGTTTTAATCAGTGGAGAACTGCTAAGCAAAACACAGGTTTTTGCCTCCAAAATTATGGATATGTGTGTATGTGCCGTGAAGGAGAATGTCGGGAAGACTGTGGATACTGTTGCAGTTGCTGTTTAACAAATACAACTATGTGTGCACCTAATAAATGCTTGGGTTTCCTTCTGGGCATCAAGAGGAGGAGGAGTTCATTGTGCAGTGTTTCCTTCCCCAGGAACAGCTGGAAGATTACAGAATTTAATATTTCAAATTTCCTATCACAGATGCCTAAAAGCTCTTGTTATTTATGCTATTTTGGACATTATTTTCTATGTAGAAAGAACTATTCCATCTCTGTTTTCTGATAGTTTTTCTTTTAGTTCTGGCAGCTGGGCTTATAGCTTCAATTTTCTTTTCACAGCATTGATTGGGAAGCTGCTGCCCCTAACACATACTAATGTCTGTCAAACACTTGATTCATTCTGTGGTCTGAAAAAGTTTGAGCTCCACAGTCTGCCAGCATTACCAGACTGCTGCGAGCTCGCATTCCAAGGAACTGTCACGCTGTATATCACCCGCAGCTCTCGTGCATCCAGCCACTTCCCATGCGATCCTCTCCTTAGAGAGCTTCCAGTTGGCAGCACCTGGTCCTTAGCACCACTGAAAGAAAGCAGGCAGTGAAACAGTTGCCAAAAGTTTTAAATAAGGAAACCATAACTGAATTGAACAGTAAAGCTATGCATGGGGAACGAATAAACGGTTTCATTCAAATGCAAAACTGGTTGCCTTACTCCGTTCCTTAATGAAGGTGGTGGGTGCTCCATAACTCATGTGAAATGAAGTATGGTGTGTGTCAGCTGAAACAGAGGAGCTGGGAGGATGGCTCTAATTGTGCAGTGTTATACCTGATACGCTTGTCCGCACTTGAGCACATTTCCTCTTTCTTATTGCTCAGCCCCCTCAACAGCAGCCAAACTCTGTGATATTTTGATGTAAACTCCTCAGAAGATGTAAACTCCAGTCCGTGCAGCGGTTCCCAATGTTAATATATTTTAAACTGTCCTAGTATGAGGTGTTGTTCACGCAGTACCTTGTTTCTGTGTTGCCAAACTTTTTCAGAGGTTGCTGCATTCGCTGGTGACTAGAATAATCCCTTTACCGTTTTAACATTTAAAGCTTTTTTGTGAGGCTTATTTATTTTAAGGCCTGATCCCTTGCAATACTTAATGTTTTGCTGATTCAGGTGTTGAGCGTATTAGCGGATAGCTTCCTTAGCCTTTCTAAAGACTACCTCAGTATTCCTCTCGGTAAAGACATTGCCGAAGTGTTAAAAATACTGTTGCATAATAATGGAAATATTCTTAAAAGTTAATCCTTTATTTGAAGTCTTCAGTAATGATATTCTCTAGCTATGCAATAAGGGACTTCAAGTCCATTTATCTCTAAAATTTGCATTTTAATGACAGTAAGCAGAAGGACAGGGAAGGAATATTAAGGAAAAATCCCAGCTTGGGACAACACATCCAATGAAAGTGTCTTTTAAAGCTGGTGATAGCTACTCCTTTTGTTCAGCTATATGTGCCAAACAGGAAAATTGAGATACTGATTAACGATTTGGCAAGATTCTACTGAGTAATGCACCGTGCTGGAACTTCATATGCATGCCAGCTCTTTTTCTGATCTGGTTAAGGAACAAGCCTTGATTAATGAGCAATTATTTTTTTCAATTAAATTAATAAAAGACTCTTCCCCTCTGCCACCTTTTTCTTTAGCAGACACTGGCCTTAGTTCTCCTTTTGATTGGCATGTTGTGAACCGATAGCGTTGAGTGAGTACAGAAGAGAACTTTGCAGAAACCATACATCAAAATTGTCGACGGTTTGGGATAGTCCTTAGGGGGACTCATTTTTTCCAAATTACTTTCAGTGACAAAGAAGGGTATTTTGTTTCCCACAATTTATTTTTTTACTATAAAGACTTAAGCTACAAAATTCAAAATGTATGAGGCCAAGCTGTCTGGTATGAATTTGTTGTGTATGTCTTTGAAAGGACTTGAAATATAGCATCTCTATATTGTTTGACATCTTGGATAAAATAGGTCTAAAGATAGTACTTACGCCGCCAGATTATGCCTGGAAGGTGGTTTAAAAAAAGAAAAGAAAAAGTTTCCAAGGGTGTCATTGTATTGTGATAAATTCACTGTGAGCGGAGTCGGGGAAAAACTTATTGGGTAAAAGTCGGGCATTTCATTGTCGTTATGACAATGGGGCTTTTTGCCTCTCTAGGAGGACTTAAGGGAAGAATGTCTCCTGAGAGTCAATTTGAGTTTAGGGTGTGCTCAGCTCCTGAACACAGATGTGGCAAAAAGTCCGTCATCAGTGTTGATAGAACGTAAGATTCTAAATATAATAAATCTGAAGTTCTGATTATTGTTGAGTAAAGTACCAGACTTGCTGAAATGTTCAGAAATAGTCTTAGAATTGGGTGGTCTAATTTTAATCTAAATCTTGCTGTTGGCATTTCTTTCTAACTAAATGGCAGATATTATATCTATTAGAGAACTACATCTAATAACTGGAATTAAGCCTGTTGGGTTGTTTTGTGGGATTTTTTGTTTTGTTTTGTTTTTAAATAGGTATTGAACTACCCGAATCAACTCTGGGAACATGAGTTAAATTAGAGCTTTCTTCAACTGTCATTTGTACTAATCATATTACTCACACCAAAACTATATCAATCTGCAGCTGACTGGTTGAGTGCCTTGTAGCTGTGTATCTTAAGCTCTTCCTCTGTCAGTAAATTCTAGGAACTGTACAATAGAGAAGTATTGCATTGTTGCTTATCCCACATAATAAAAGAATGATATCTGAGAGTTGCGTGCTGCCTTCCAGCAGTATTGTGATTTACAATCTTTTCTCAGCAGGTTTATCCCAAGTGAGCTAAGGCCAGAAATACCAGTATGCTTAGAAGACACTGTTTGATTAATGAATGCCTCTTCCAAGTTGTGCATTGGACTTCCTGCCTTTGAGACTGTCTTAATTAGCTAAATGCGAAAGCTCTCCTATCAGTACACAGACAGATTGTGATATTTCAAAAATAAAAATATGATAAAAAGGATGTTAATCATGTTCAAATAACTAGCGACAGAATGGCAGATTGTTCAGGGTGTTATTCTTTGGGGACTTTTTGTTCCACATAGCTCTGCTTTTTTTGCATAGCGTTTGTGTAAGAGGGGTTAGACGTGGTCTAGTGTTTGATGTATTTGAAGCGTGTCCTAGGAGGCTGGTGAAAAAAATGAGATGTACTTGAAATGCATGGGAACTTTCCAAATGTTGGACCAAATCTGAAATCCTAACCTAAGGACGATCAGGTGAATCTGACAGCGAGTGCTTAGTTTTACTGTGCTTTTCAACATTGTCGGTGGAGTGAAGGGAATCAAAATCCGTCCTAGCTGGTAACAACTTTATAAGAAAGTTCAGAGCAGCTGCTTTGGAATTAGACAATTTCATTTGCTAACATAGTTTGATTGTGAATCCAGTCTCTAGTTGTTTTAAATTGGGCAGGGTACAGTAACTTTTATTCTCTGTGAACCTCTCTGTTCACTTTTAATTTTGAGGGCAGAAGTTACTTCTCTTTCCTAATGCAAAAATGTCAAACTGCAGTAATTTTGAAGTGTCTCAGCATTTCTGGAGTGATCCTACACAATTCCGGTAGCAAGCTAGGAGTATTTAAGCAGCAATTAACACAAAACTGATTTCCAGGCATTCACAAGAATGTGTGCGTCTTCACAGAAGTCTTTATCTGCTAGAGGAACTATTCACCTTGACTCAGGTTTTTTGCTTTCTTGTTAAATGTACACATATTATGAAATGTTTTTGTGTTGGAGAATCTTTAGTTCCCTGCAGCTCACACATTGCTTGCTATTCCCTCTGTTATATTTCATTTTTCTAATATATCTGTTTTGAGCTCTATCAGTCAAAGCGGCATGGAAATTTCAAATCCATCCAGTATTTTAGTAGTTGCTAAAATTGGTAGAAAACATGAATATTCCTCTTTACTCAAATTAGCTGTCTGTCATGAATGTAACTATGTATGCCAGAAATTTGAATAATGCTTCTGGTGAGCTTACAATTTATAACTGCAGTTGATAACTTCTCTGAAATACAAGGCTTTGAAATCATTATCATCAGAATTGAGCAAAGCATTTGCTGCTTTTTTCTTAGACTGAAGAAATTAATCTCCTTTTAATGACTTATGTCCTTGGTTTGATCTCTGTTTGAAGCTGGAAGAAAGCTCAACTGTTAGATTTTTGATGTGTTATCCACCGTTCTACTAGTAATGTTGCAAAAGTAGTTCAGTTCTTGGCTGTGTTAAATATGGTTAGAAGAGCAGGGAACTTCCATTTAGACTTTTACATTACTTGAAGTGATATATATATATTTTTTTTTTCTTCTAGAAATATTTTAACAGTCTATAGAGCAGTCGAGAAGAAGGGGAGTGAAGGGAGGAGCTGTGAGGCATTCCAAATCAACCTTCAGTTCTCCATTATGAGTGATAAAAACGCATAGTGAAACTTGATCTGGACTAGTAGAATATTATAACTCACAGAAATGTGCTGATAGTTGTAAACATGCACTGATAAGGTCTTATATATTTGATATTGCTTTTTTCTGGCTCCAGTGAATTCTTCACAAAAAGAATAGCATTGCTTTTAATCAGAGAGGTTTCCCATTCAATATTTCTATTCTTATAGAGCAAGTATTAAGATTTTTCAGCCTGATGGATGTCGCTCTTCAAAGTACATCCAAACCTGCCTTCCCCAGTTGTTTCTTACTCACAAAGCACTTGCTTGCTTGTTTCATGGTTTTCAGGTTAGGTGCCGAGAGCCCTGTCTCAGTGTATGCTCTGTGCATCTCAATGTACTGCCCATGTCTGAACTCAAAAAGAATCAAAAAACTCATGCCAAGCCTTCAGAGAGAGTTTGCCTGGTGCTGTGCTGCACAGGAGCACTCCAATAATATTCAGCTTTCGTATCTTGGACACTTTCAAAACCCACCTGGATGCGTTGCTGTGTAACCTGCCCTAGGTGAACTTGCTTTGGCAGGAGAATTGAGCTAGGTGATCTCCAGAGGTCCCTTCCAACCCCCACCACTCTGTGATTCTGTGATTCCTATGAACTGGAGAGTGCCAAGCTGTGGAAAATACACTTGTGAGGTGAGGAAGGATTTGAACAGGAGCAATCCACTGCCTGGTCAAGGGCTCTGACTTTTAACTTGCTTCACGCAGGGTGGAGGGGAAGCATCAATATCCACGGTATTGTTTGTCATCCTGTAAGAGAAATCTAACCCTGCTTGGCTCCTTTAAAAAGCCCACTTCCATATCCAATTTGTGGTCTTTGAGTAGATAGTGGTGCATCTTCTGAGACTGAACAACTAGGAAATTTTTTTTTTAATGCCTTTCTGGTGCTGAACTTGTTTGCAAAGACTAGTTGTTTTTTTAGTTCATGGATTTCCTGGGGCACAACTTTGAGGATTATGTCCTTTAAAATTATTATTTATTGCTTTTTTCTGTTAGGTGTGGCAACCCCTTTTAGGACTACAGAGAACACAGAACAGTGGGTACAGTGTGTTTACCTATGTATAAAGCACCAAACAATAAATACAATCCAGGCTTGATTTTTAGAACTTAAAGGCTTGCTTGTACTGGATTTTTGGGTTATGTAAATGAAAAAATGTTAACTGACATCTCTTTGCTTTGCTGTTCCATCAGTTTTTCGATGCTGAACTCAAAAAAACCCAGCTGTAAGCTCAGAACTATTTTGCAGAAACTTTGAATCCCTATCACTATCACAATGCTAATTATGTGGTGCTGAGAGGAGCCCTCGGTGACCACAGGAACTGTCAGGCAGCCTGGGCAAGCTGATTTCTGTTTTCTGGGTCTCTCCCTGTGTGAGGAAAGATGACACAAATAATGAGCTGAAATGCTCCTTTCCTCTCTGATTTTGTAGCTTGGGTTTTGATCTGCTACAGTTAAGGGTGTTAACTATGTCATGTTAACTTGAAAATTCAGGAATACTGCGGGTGAACAGTACAGCTCTCTGAAGCTATATTTTTAAAGTGTGCTCTTAAGAGGGAAAACGTATGCAAACCCCTTGAAATTTCTGTCATTCTTACAGCATAAGGTAAATTAATGTTTTGGGCGGGATATTGAATTAATTTCCTATTAAAACTCTTGATCCCAAATACTCTTTATATTGTGCTGGCTGTTTGTGAAGTGGAAGAACATCTTCAGTTCCTCAGATTCATGCTGTATTTGCCATCCCAGTTAATAATTTCTCAATGTTCCTAAACCTATGCTGGGTAACCCTGACAGTTGCTCACCTGTTCTCAAACATTTTATGTTGTAATGGGTCCATTACCCTGAAGTATTGTGTTCAGAAACCTGGCTACACCCTACTTTCATTACCCTTTGATGTAGTACATTGCTAATAACATCAGATCATTAGCTGGATTTTTGGACCAACAGCTCTTTCTCTTAAGGCTGGAAATAAATATTTTTCACTTGCTTTTTGGAAACTGATGCTCTTTGAGCAGTTTTAGTACAGGCAACTAACACTAGCAATGGCGATGGCTGGTTATCAGGCTTCTAGCTTAATTTTGGAGGCTGTTATTGAAGTAGTTAAACACCTGAGAAAGCATTTCTGTACTACATTGCTAGCACTTAACTGCTTTGGACAGGGACTTGAACTCATTTAGAAGTTTAATAAAAGGTTTGTTTTCCCCATCCATAGTTAGTCCTCAGCACACTGTGAGTAACAGACCAAAAATCTTTACTCTTACTAAAGGAATAAAGATGCAAACATTTAGAAGGACTACATGCTGAACATGAATCCCTCAAATGTATAATAGGAAGGATCTTAATGCAAGAAGAAAGAAAAAAATTGTCTTGCCCACTTGCATGCATTTGTCAGTGGAAGAGCTGAGAGTGGGGTCCGTAAGGAGCTCTTCTACATGACTGTTCTGTGCTACATGATTCCAGTGGGATGTTACTGAGAAGCTGCTTGTTTTAGAGGTTGTCAACAACATAAGCTAGCCCTAAGTAGATGCAGTTCTGAATAAATAGCTGCATAAATTAGACACGATCTAGCTACATGCAGATGGCAAGAGATACTGGAGACTTTTTTGTTATGGATACTGGTCCATGGAGAATCTGGATTCATGTTCAGTCAGCCATGAAGAAAAAAATTTCTTCTTAAGTTCTTCAATGTTAAGATTTGATTTTGTATTTCTTAAAATACCTTAGGTATGCATGCCAAAATAAACTTCATGTAGGTGTTATAGAGGAGAAGTAGGATTGCAATGTGATGTTGGGCTATATAGAATAAGCAGCGGTGGTGGCTTATGGCTTAAATTGTCAGGGGGCATGGAATTCATGGCTGGATTGTTAACCCCTGTGCAGCAGGATGATGATATGCTTTGGAGGTATTGCCATTTCTACTAGTAAAACATATTGCTAAAGTCAAGTTTTCCACATGCAAAAATAGGTAGATTTGTGTGGTAACTTGAGGGGGTGGGAAGAAATGTTAGCCATAGACTAAGCTCCTAGTATCCTTGTACATACAATTTTTGAGAAGGATAGCAACTCTTAGCTAGGCTGTGAGGGAGTTAAGTGGCTGGGGTTGTCTGTCTGCTTTTTGCTTACCAACGTATTAGGGAAGTAACTGTAAGATGAAGACAGTAAATGCTATAGACCTGATACTCATCACCTGATCTGGTAAGCATATCAGTGACTCTTATGAACACTATTCTGACTTAACGTGACTGTTATTCTAAATAAGATGAGGATAGAATTCTTATCACCCCCAATTTAAAAGATGCAGCATGGGCTATCACAGATGTCTGTTGTTTTGGTTTTTCTTTTTTTCTGTATTCTCAAAGTTACAGAACCTGAAAATCTTAATTTATTTCAAAATTCAGCTAAACTGAAAATACCATACATACCTTTGTTCATAAATTGATATCATCCTATTTCTGTAAGGAAGGCAAATGTGCAGTATGATACCAGACAGAATCAAGTAATAATGATGGAATTACTCTATATTAAACTTGTTACTTCTGTCTCAAAAGACTGTACGTGAATAAGTCAAATGACTCACACTGACATCGCGCAAAGTCTATGTCTAATCAAACATAAATCAGCATAGAACGTGGACATGCCGGTTTTTGCATGTAGAAGAGAATGATTTCTATCGAAGAATCTTTACAGGGTCTGAGAGAAATTATTCATTTGCAACCTGGATGTTCTAGAGATCTATTCTCTAGGTATTAACAGTTGTAATACTACACAAGGAAGGTAGCTCCACGCCTTATTCTGTCACTTCAGTCTCTATGTAATACACCAGCAACTATTCTGACGCTTCTTGCAAAAGATTCTGTGCAGAACTGGTAAAAACTGGTACAAAAATGGGGAAATTCAGCTTATTAGGTTAATTTAAAATAATGTTGGATTGATATACAGCACTTCTATTTTTTGGAGGTGAAGTGCTGTTATTAATAAAACAATGAACAAAGAATGGATAGTTCAAGGATTTGAAAATAATTTGTGAGAAGCACAATTTCACGGTGCATCTTTAATTTATGAACACTATGAGACACGTTACTGATGCGCTTACTAACAAGTGACAGAAAGTGGCTTAGAGCATAAGGTGCAGTGGTGTTCTAAGCAATATCAAGTGTCTCTCGAGTTCTTAAAAAAACTTTCATTGTTTCTCCAGTACTTAAATAACTACAAACTAATGCTGTTGAAGGAGGAAAGCAGAACTAAGTGATGCATCCACTTGACAGATGGATAGGCAGAGTACTAAAGAGTAGGTGATGTACTGGAGAACCTTGTACAAGCTGGTACCTAAAGTTGTTAAGCAGCTAAACATGCTGCATCTCAGAACTACTTGTTCCCAGTGTGGAGTGTCGGTTGGTTCTTTATATGCATTTCGTTTTAAAAAATGATATGGTCTTCCAGTCTTTTTTAAATAGTTGCAACAGGATTACACCCGCTAACATTTATCTGTATAACCTTGTCATTATTGCTGGCTGCCTGTGTTGGGGTTTTTTTTGTTCATGCAGCTATTACACTAGGAATCTGACACAGTGTAGGAGCTCTACATCCTATTATTTTTATGCTGTAGTACATAGATTTGGTGTCATGTACTTAATATTTGTTATTGACCATCTTAGAAAATATCCCTAAATTACTATTATTATCTGTATAACTAAATACAGTCTTAAAAGACTGTATTAAAATACAAGTGTAATAAAATCTGTCAATCTAGAACTTCCTTCTTCCAGACTGAAATCCTTTATCAAATTATCTGTAAGAGAAATAAATATCCTCTTGTTTCTGTGCTGCGTCGCAAGGGAGGAATGACTAAAACTTGGAATGTCTAAGAGTGGTTTTGCCAGCACAAAGTACTCGGCTGCTGCGATGGTGGCTGCTGCACGTGGTGCAAGGAACTTGAAAGAAGCAGCGAGAGATGTACTACGCAGCGCCGTACAAGTTTGCTCTCAAAAGCAGCTTGATGCTCCTTGGGGAACAGTACTGCAAAAGTGGCTTCTGTCAACAGAAATGAAGTGAAGCTCAGGGGCAAAGGTGGGCCCAAGAAACATCAAGCAAAGGTCTTGGTTATAGCTGGAAGTAGTGTAAGGTGGGCCTTGTGCCTAACTGCAGTGCTGTTGTGTGGCCAGCAGCTCCTCTTTTTGATGGATAGTCACGGGTCAGACGTGCAATAGGTGACTGCAGCAGCACTAAATGGAAGCGTGAGCAATATTTGTCTTGTTGGAAAATCGATCCAACTACAATAAAAGTCTGTGGGTTCAAGGAAGCCCAGGAAAAGCTCTTGATAGAGAAATCCAGCAAGGGCTGACCTAGGAAGCCTGCTCTTGCCAGCTTTCAATGGCTTGCACTTCAGCTGGGGGAAGTTCTTACGTGGTCCTTCTTCAGATGCCCACTTCCTACCACTGTCAGAAGTAGAGATGGGCTACCTGTCTGCAGAACTATTCTTACGTCCTTGTGACTTGTTTCATATGCTGGATTACAGCATTTAACTTTTTAGTAAAAAATGAAAGCAAACCTTAGCCCCTTCAACACTGAATAAAGTAACTCATGGAAACATAGAAGCAATTTAAATCTGTGAAAAGGCAGTTAGTCTGGTCATTGCAGGATTGAAGTAGGAGTAAAACTACCTTTGGATTTCATGGAAGGGGCAACTAATATAGATGTGTGTGTATATATATATTTTTAAATCAGTGTAATGAAGTGATTTGTAGCAAATTTGCAAGATCAATAGTTGTCATCTACTGTGTTGTACACTAAGGGTTTTTTGGGGTAATGAGATCTAGATAGTGTATGTTTAACTATATATTTAACTATATATGTTTAACTTGCTTTACACTTCAGACACTCCATACAAACATGTTAGGAGTAGTCATGCGCTCCATTGTTACAAAAGTTTTTCTTTGCTTTATATTCAGCTTTAATAAAGTGAAGTCCTCTATAGTTCTCTCTGACTGACATTACTTGCCAAGTTCTGATCTTAAATGACACCATTAGTAAATCAGACATTTCTCTATAGCAAAGAATAGGTTGGTTTTTAATGACAGAAAAAACCCCCCTTCCTCTGCATTGCAGAAAAAGTCATTAATGTATCTGTGCATGAGAGAATCAGCTGAAAGCACAAAATTGATCTATATACTCTCTGATGACAGACATAGTGTACAACGCAGGGGCTGATTTTTTGAGGAGGGGGTTGAACTTTTTCAGTCTCTTAATAGTATTGAATATAGATTTTTTTTTTTTTCCCCTTGTATTTGGTTGGGTTTTTAACTAAATCTAATTTAATTAGCTTTTGAATAGAAGATACAACTAAACTATTTGCACTTTTTAGAAAAATAGTCAATGGGAATTTATAACTTGTTTCTCATTTAGTGGAAAATTTTTGTCATGGGCTGAAATGGTGAAGGAAAGACATCTAAATTCTTCCTGTTGTATTATGGGTGGGAAATGTGTTTCCAAGCCAGCTGTACTGAAGTAGGCATAATAATATTTCTCCAAAGTGTGAGTAAAAGAGGATGACTGAAGTGGCAAAATAATAGCATTTTAAATGCATAGATCTCAATGTTCTATAAAGAAATCTGCTTTGAAAGAAATTATATCTAAAGCAAGGCTTGCTCAAAGATGTACAGGAAAGAAATTTTCTGCTATTCTCAGTCTCAAGATATCACATCTGCTGAGTCTGTGCTGCATTAGCGCTCTGAAGGACTTGATTCTGCACACAGGCTCTAACTCATCAGGATATTGGCCACTAATTTGAATTAAGCCTGATCCCTATTCTACACAGGTTTACCACTTCTGCATCTGTGACTCACCAACAGTACATGGAATGATGCATCTGATGATCAAACATCCAATGACTTAGTCACACCACTTGAGTGTCTCCATTGTGTACGAGTAGCAAACTTTGTGTGGATGCCTCCAGCTGTAGCATTTTGGAGTTTAAAATTCTCTAAGCATCCTGATGATGATTCATGCAGTTAATGTTTATATCCTCTTATAGAACTTAATTTTTGGTGTCTGACTAATATATATATACCTGAGAGTGAGATAGATATAGATAGATATATATTTATGTATGTGTGGGGGGATGGATAAAATTGCAACACCTCCTTTTATATCAAGTGTTCAAATACCAAAAAAACTTGACATACATGTAAGGGAAGTTTTAGACTTTTTATGTCAATCTCAGCACTGCCAAGACAAGCTCATCGTTGTTTTATTTGTGGATTAGTCAGCAGGGTTTTTTTTTCTTTTTTTGCAAGTTCTTCCACCTAATTACACAAAATAAAAGATAGAAAGTGTCTTAACTGAAGAAAAAATGTTTTACTTTTCCCTTCCTTCTCTGTGGAAATAATGAAAGGATTAAGGCTATGAGATAAAGAGAACACAGTGAAACTGGCAGTTCTTGTGAAAAAGCTGACTATTGTATCTTTAAATTGCAGTTTGCAGAACTTCAAGTTGTAGAAAGCTTATGAGGTTTGGACAGGAAGTTAGCATTGTCACACAAGGTTCACACTGTCACAAATTAAATAAACTTCAGGTTTGTAGTCATCAGTGATTTGATCTAGTTCCCATGGCAGGTAAAGTGCATGAGCAGAGCTTGAAAGCATTTTTGTTGGCACTACTTCAATCTGATCCTGACTGATAACTAACAAAAAAAGAGATACTGAAACAACAAGAAAAAAAAAATATAAGGAAGTATTAGCTTGGAGCTAGTGCTCCCTCAAGCAAGGTGGCTCTTCGGAACAACTCCCCATGGCCCCCACCCTTTTCTAAAAAGGTAATGATAAATTTCAAAACATCCAAACCCACTGCGTAACTTCAGATTATCTCCTACTTTTTGGCATATGAGTGTCCTGAGTAACCACTGCTTCTGCAAGGCTCTAACTGCTTGTGATTTCCTTAGGCTGATTACAGTCCAGTGATTTTATTTATTTATTTTTATTTTTATTTCTTTCTAACATTTTGACTGGGATTGCTCCCCTAGAAGAAAGAGCTGTAGGCTGAGAAAGAGGAAGAGCTTACATAGAGGAAAGAAATTTCCCTGTGGTGTTTTAGGGTCTATGATAATTGAACCAGCTATGTGTGTTTATTTTGTAGTGGATCTTCCAAACAACCATTTCGAATATTGGAGAACAGTTTAAAGTTTGCAGTTTTCTGCTTCTGTTAGCTGCTTGCCAGAGACTGCCGGCTGCTGGAGCAGTCCAGAGCCCGATTCTTAATTGCTCTAGCCTGCACATGAGAAAAATTCATCGCTAACTTGAATGAACTGCTTTTGGAAGAGAAGCTGCTTATCATGTCTCGTTGGGCAACAACACGGCAGCACTAAGAGCGATCAATAGTGAAATACACTGTTAAATAAAGGCAATTAGAATCCATTAAAATATCATTTTACAAGGAAAATCCTATCAGTATTTAAGTGACAATTGGAGATTTCTTTCTTAACTGGAGGATTACTGTTCAGAAGGAACAGAAAAGTATAAATATCATTCTCTTTCAAAGCTTCAGCACATGCACACATAAAAACATTTACCTGTATTGAAATGCAGGTGTAGTTTTACACATTAATCTACTAAACGTTCCTATTGTAAGATACACAATCGTATCACATCAGATTTGTATAGATAAAAATGTAAACACATGTTTAAAAAAATTTGGAGATGTCACTCTCCTGTTCTTTCAAAAATAACTCAATTTCCTTAGGGTTAATTGGGATATACTACAACACCTCGATGCAAAATACAAGCTAGAAAATGGTTTCATATACCTATAACATAACAGATCATTATGTTTTTGAATTTAAAGTTGTAGCAGAAAGTACCTTAATAGTCAGAGTAATTGTTATTATTGATTAATCTTATAATTAAAATGTAAAAACATTTGGGAAATATCAGGAGACCAGACAGATTGTTGGTCTTGCTTAACCAAAGAATTTGGTACTGACTAGATTTGTTGGTGATTTTTTTTTTTTTTTACACAAGATGTCTGAGACTGTTATAGTACAAAAAATACATATATATCCCTAGGTGTCAAAGGACTTGAAAATTAATGAACATGAAATAAAAAATACAAAAAAGATAATGTGCTGAAACTGAAGCATGACAGCAAACCCACGGTGGTTTATGTAGCCGTGGAAGAAACATATTGGCTGTCAGAATCCACATTCCTTTAGGAAAAAAAATAGTGGAATGAAGTAAGTCACTAATAAGCTAGGAAGTTTGCGATTGCTTTCTGTCTACTTTTCTGAAGTCCACTTGATTTCCTTTTAGGAATTTAGAGGGAAAGGTATCCCAGAAAGCGAAGTTTCAGAGGCTCTTTGGTGCTTTAGTCATTTGTTCTGTCGAATGAATGTTGGGTTACTGTATTCTTTTTAGCTGTGTAGGTGAGTAATAACGTCCAAGTCAGGGACAATATTTGCATTTATTGTGTTTCTGGCTCACAGTAGCTTTTCCCCGCTGGGTATCAGACAAGCCAATGCAATGCACTGACGGGGCCTTTCAGTCCTGCCAGAAAACCCAAATCAGGGACGAAGTAAATTGCTGGAGGAGTACTGATGAACTTAGTCTGCTGTTCTCTATGCTTAACCTTACGAGCAGGTAGCAGAAAGTATTTTTGAGAGCAGGGCCAAATATTTGAAAACTAGAGATCAAAGATTGTTTCCTGTAGAGGCTTTTTCCACTTTACAAGTTCCCTTTGGGTCTTGAGCACCAATTCTCTATTAATTTCAGCAGGCTTAGCTTCTTAGGACTGCCTTCTACCTTCTTTTCCTTTTCAGTAGCTTCCTAGCTAAGAAATACAAGGCTGATTGGCTATTATTGTGGATTTAAAAAAAAAAAAAGTTCTCTTGGAATCTTGGCATTAATCATATGTCTAAAAAGAAGACTTTACTGAAAATCATATTTACAAAATCTTTACAAAACTCTTTGAGACTAAGGCTATTGAAATGTTGCCGTAAAGAATTTTCTCCTTTCTCAGGCAAGTTATTGTTGGAGGAAATAAAGGTGGAGATTTTTAGGTGAGCTTTAAGGTAGGTACCTTAAACCTAATTTTAGTGTGATTGGAGCTATCAACTCCTCTAAAGTGCCAACAACATTCTACTGTAAACATAAACGATGAGATTCCTAAGCCCTAGGAAAGTCTGCTCTGGACTAGGACTATGTATTTTCATAGATAGCTTGAAGCCAGCTGCTTTGCTGCATTAGTAGCACGGAGCGCAACACGATGGTGACAAAAAAGCACTAAACCTATTTTCCTGAAATTGTTTCCTTTAAGGCCAAGCACTGGTCCAAGCTACCTAAATGACAGTTATTGTCAATATGTCCTTTAACAGCACTCGCTGCCTGCACCCAGCACTGCTGCCTCCCCAGCAGCCCCAAAATGTAAGCAGACTCACCACAAACTAAACCAGAAATTTTGGTCCACAGTGTTTTACAGCGTTTCAGGGGCAGCAGCCTTCCCCTTCCTTCTTTAAAATTTGAGATGGATTTTTCTTTCAGACACAATTGATGGGTGTCTGCTTCCTGTCACTGTCTTTTCACGTGCACATAAAGTGCTTCTGCACCAGCAGAAGGTGAGAGTGTTTTTCTGTTTGTTTGGGTGGGGTTGTTTTTTTTTGTGATTTGGGGTTTGTTTTGCTTTTTTTCTCTTTCCTGATTTCTGGAAAATCCGTAGTGAGAACTCCCCAGCACTCCTCTTTGTAGCATGATGGTAATAGGTGCAAGTAAGACCCATCAAATGGTGATCAAAGTCATACTTTGAATACCTTAGACACGTAACATTCTCTGCAGTGTGCCAGTCTGCTTGAAAAAAACACATACCTAATCATTACATCTAATAAAACATGTAATGGTTATGTTTGTATTGTGCAACAAGGATCAAAACTAGCCTGCGAATGTGTGAGCCTGCCAGAAATAACAACCAATTAAATTCCCTGTAATGTCTTGTAGATGAAGCATGTTGAACTAATAATAAAATTAATAAAAGAGAAGCCTGCATCATTCAAAACTACTGGCTGTCCTTCTCAGTAAACATAAGTCAGTTTAACCTTGTAATTCACAGGCTGTGAATTACTGATCTTTTGTCCCTGTATCTAAGAATGGAAAAAAATTATTTTATTATGGGGTTTGCGAGTGGCTAGAATAATCGGGAAAACACCTTTTCCCATCTCCTGGTGACTTAAGGTGTACTGAGAATCAAGGTTATGGCAATGTCAGAGACAAACCCATCCTGCTCTTCTCTCAGTGAATAGCTGTGACTCATGAATACAGACACGACTTGCACTGCTGGAATCTGTTATCCTGTGAAGCTAAATATCCAGTGCTGCTGCTAGTCACTGCAGGTTCATGAAAGCCTGGTGTATGCTTTTACAAAGAAGAATGCCCCTAAACTCAAAATCTGTGTTTTGAATTAATTTTCCGGGTTTTTCAGTATTAGAAAGGTAAGGATGTTCTATAATTAGGGTTTTTTTTTGCCTTGCATTTGTAGGAAGGAATTTGCAAATCCTGATATAATTCATGCTGGGATTCAAGGGTGAAATTTGGTACAGTAGTCAGTCTAGGGCTTTTACATTATGTCACCTTTTGGGGGCTGTTTTTTCATGTGACTTAGGAACATGTGTCTTTGAAGGTCCAATATAAAGGATGATGATACCCCAGAGAAGCACTTTGAAGACAGAGTCAGATTTTCCTCTTGCCCTTCTTGCGGCTGACACAGGGAAGATGGCCATGAGGGTCTCTCAGCCCGAGCTCTTGAGTTCCTTCAAATTAACATTGGTTCAGCCTCAGGATCAGTAGACGGAGAAGTCAGCTTAAAACTTTTCCTCTGTCCTGGGCCATTCTGTATATTGCTCAGCCACAGCATTAAGTATCTCTATTAAAAAAAATTAAAAATCATTAGATAAAGTAGAAGGTAAATGACATCTCAGTTTCTTAAAAGCATTTGGCAAAATCCATCAAGTGGCTTTACAGGGAGAAAAAAAATAAATTGACTTTATGTGAGTGGTAGGTAACTTTCATGGATCAAAAACAAGCTAAGAGAAGACAACTTTAAAAAAAAAAAACAGTTGATCAGAGCATAGGAAAAAATATTTTGGAATCAGACTTAGAGGACAAAGATTTATTAATGATTTAGGAAAGTGTATTAATAGGTGGAAGAAAAAATGCCACAGTAGGTAGCAGAGCATATGGAAAGAACAGCAAAGCTATTCCGGGTGAACCCGCCAGAAGCAGATGTCTGGCAGATGTAGGGTTGACAAATGGGAGATCAAAATTTGCATGGTAAAATTTTAAAACCTCATAATTGGTAGGTCTGAAATTATCTACAGAAGAAAGACTCATTACTACTGTGAGAGAGCAGTAATAGTCTCAGCTGCTCACCAGTGCCCCCAGAAAGGAAGGAATTGGATACAGAGGAGAAAAAAAAAGAAAATGAAAATTACTTTACAAGAATTCTAGTGGGAGTGCACCCGTGCTACCCCTTGACATAGTGTAAGAATAGTAAATCAAATAAATTGAAAATTAATAAGTTTAAGAAATTAATTATAATGGTTTGAATAGTTAATGAGATCTTTTTCATATACAACCTTTCTAAAATGGAACTGATTTGTGCATCATGTCAGATTTTAAGGTGAGGAAAAAAAATAGGTTTCAGCATGAATGATTGTAGCTGTTATTAGACTAAGTAACAAAAATAAATACAGATTTTCAAGTTTGTTTTACTTGGATACATCAAGCCTGAGAAAGGAAATCAACTGTTAACTGAAATCAACCTGCCTAGGAATCCCGCGTGGGGATTCCTGGATATTCTTCTGAAATGATCCTAATGAGCAGCCATCCAAAGATTATTCTATACCTGTCTTACCTAAATGATGTTTTTATATTCCAGTATTAAGAACTACTGTCTTCTAGTTTCTGGCTTTGAGAATATATATAAAAGATGAAGCTCTAAAGCGAAGTGTATTTTGTCTTGGACTATGTTTGAGGCCAAGCACATTTCTAAATATATGCTGCAGTGATACCTGTGTTTTTAAGCCCTATTACAATAGATTATGCTCTACTACAATTTGAAGCTTGCAAAATCCTGAAATGATTGATTTAATTTTATTTTCATCTTGCATGTGTTAATGTTTGGCCCTTGTAAAGTGCTGAAGTTGAGATGATATATAGCATTAGACCTTTTTGATTTATACATAGAATATATGTGTGTATATATATATATGTTAATTTGTTTTTACAAATTGACAAATACTTCCTGTACATGTTCCAAGATTATCAAGGGAATGTGTTATTTGCAAAAATCTTCCCTGGAATTATGTATCTGCTAGTGAAGGAGTGGGAGGTGGAACAGGACACACACAGACAGAATGAATGGAAGAGGAGGAGGAGAGAAGAATTGACAGGCAATCGCATTGATGTTTGATGGAGCTGTATTTGCTTTAGTACGGCCTAAAAAAGCTAAATGGGTGGGGGGACAAGCCTATATGCTTCCCTGACAGTCTAGTTGCACTAAAACATCTGCTGCTTGCTTAGATGCTATTTACAATGAGATTTCTGTGCAGATGACTAGTACAGAGCCATGACTCGTCCGAGGAAGTTACACAGAGGTGTTTATTCATCACCACCTGCTGCTTTGTGAGCAACAAGACATACAGCTGGTATGTAGCTGAGGAGAATAAATGTCTAAAAATGAGAATGACTAAAGGAGGAGGGGAAAATGACATAAATCACATACATTGCATTACCTTCTGTCATCAGTAATGTGTCAGTTGGGTTTGGAAGGCGTGCTGCAAGGCTGTACGGAAAATGTAAGCAGCATCACCCTGTTCAAAATGAAGTGATGTTAACTTCTGCAATCTGCATTTCTATAAAAAGCTTAAGTTAAGGCAAAAAGTGCCAAGGTTTTAATAACTAATTTAACAATGGTTACGTATGGAGCTGAGCTTCTCTATAGGTTGTCTTTTTTAAATTTTTAATTAAAAAAAACCCCCAAACAACAAAAAACCCCAAACAAACCCAAAACACCACTTTATTTCAAAATTTATCCCTTTCTTCTTGTCTTCTGTGCCCCCTCCCCAAATCCCCTAGTCAGATAGCTTCTGATCTTTGGAAAAGCTGATACATTCCTACTGCACAAGAGATACTGATAAATTGTGCATGAGTCTGACATGGCATAATCCTGCCAATTGTTCTGTTTGAGATTGGAGCTGCTGATTTGATGGGTGCCACGTGCTACTGTTTTTCAAAGTAAAGAACATGAAGGTCTGCAGCATCTAAAGCAGGTATTAGACTTTGGATATTGCTCAGCCCTGTCTGTTTCCAGCAAGGAACAAGGTACTCTTCTGCATATGATGGAAAATAATGTTTAGAAAACTTCAGTTGGTAGAAACTTGAGCAAAGTGGATGGGTGATTTCAGAAAGGACTTCCAAACTGGACAGAAGTATGCGGGGATATCAAATGACAAACGCTTGTGTTACAAGCAGTGCTTCTCTCTGTGTTCTGTGTATCACCATCTTGACCCAGGGCCGGATTACTTGTCACTGTAGATAGGCTTCAAAGTTACAAATAGCTGAACTAGTCGGGATATCAAAGAGCTACCCGATGGAGCTTAGTTTATTGCATTTTTACATTAGTTTATTTCTTGCACTTGCTTCCTAAAAATAGTGAGTTTAATGCACAAAATGTCAGCTCCTATTGGAGTGGAATTAAGTGCTTCTCTAAAGCAGAGTATTGTAATAGCAGGGTTGAGCTGTTTTGTTTTTAAGACACCGTAATTATCCTTAGTGTGAGTATATTTAAATAGATAGAATGGAAAAATGGCATGAGTACGCTCGTTCTGTCTGCTGTTCTATAAAAGCCACCGTGGTTACCTAAGCTATCTAAGATTTGCTTGCCTCGGAGCGTTTCTGAAATCAGGGTCAGTCAAGCCTAATGGAATTTTGGTTTGCCCACGGTTGGGGAGAAATAAATAACATAGTGTTGCATATTGCAGATAATCTCTAGCTGTAAAAATATGGTTTGAAGACTTTTGTGTTCAGTACTGTTAACAATTCTGAAGCAGGCGGAGTAGTTCCTTGTGTGGAAGGATGCAAATGGGGAGAAGTCCGTGATGGCTTTGCAAAGTTTAAAGGTCAGTGCAGTGATAATTGGGAGACTTTGGTAAAGGAAAGTATCTTCCTGAGGACAGCAAATGACAAAACAGAAGCTAACTACCCTAAATCCAATGTTTTATGGTTCTCACTCATGTAATCTATTACCAAATTAACTTTTTAGTGGGCTTCACCTTGTCACTTACAGTTGCAGCAGTTGCCTGACAGCTGAGGGTGGTAGGGAAAAGCAGATAATTATTTGCTTCATTTATGACCCACGAACCCTCTTCTTTCTGTTTAAAATCTATGACAGAATCAAGCCCAAACTAAGGAACTGCGATAGGAAATTCTTGAACCATCAAACATTAAAGGTCATTCAGCACAAATTCATAAAGGTCAAAGAAAATACAGGAAAGCTGTTTGGAACTGTTTTAAGTACTTAATGTGGAATGTTGTAAGTTGTGGTGTTTCTTAGGGGAATGAGTCAACTGAAGAAGAATACAAAGTATTTATTTACATGTTGTAGATAAATACCAATTTTTAAAGTTATTCCTAGCATTTATGGCACTTCCCATGGTTAAATAATGATTTTTTTTTTAAAAGTAGCACTTTTATACATTAGCCTTCCCTAGCTTACGAAAAGTGACTAGCTGAAGGATTATATTAAAAATTCTTGATAAACTAAGAGGTAATTTAATAGATTTCAAAGAGTAGCCAGGGTAAAGATTTAAAATGTCATGGTTTGTCCTAGATTAATAGCAAATCTCAGTAGAAGTGCTCAAATAACCTATTGAGTTAATCTTTCAGTCATGCTTGTTCTGTTATGCGTAAAAATCACCAGCCATGAAACTCTCTGTATAGTATGAATTACATGCTGGTAACTCTTTTATACTTCAGAAATAGTAAACAAATCCTTTCATTACCCCCTCTGCCTTTGCTGGATGATATTAAATACTAACACATTACTGCATACTTTGATTTGTGTGATCTTGATAGTAGACTTACCCTTTGGAGAGCCACAAAATAAAAATCGGTTTTGATGACCATTTAGCCATAAATTCGATATTTGAGAAAGGATACCAAAATTCAAGATACTCTTGAATTTTAAAGCTACAGTAACATGATACTTTAACCTTACTCTCCAAGTATCTCAGCCATCTCCTTCCCTAACTGCTGCTTTATTCAAAAAAACAAAGCGAAGCACTCCATTTTGCCTTCCAGCACAGAGAGAATACAGGACTAGAAGATGAGCACAAGTATGTCAGAATAGGTTTCCAATGTGATTCTCTACTTTTTTTTTTAAATAAAAATCTTAAAAAAAAAAAAAATAATAAAAAAATTATACATTACTGTTGGGTGTTTTTCCTGCTTTCCTTAATTTAACTTTCCCAGTTTAATCATCTTCATATAGGCCAGCCTTACGTTGGGTAACTTGGCTACAAAAATGAACCCATTTTGAAGTATGCCATGTGCTTTACCAGTCTCTCAGGAGTTTATTTAAAAATATGAAGTAGTACTTCACCTTAAATTCAGAGTGATCTGTCCTCTGAGAAGGACGCAGAATACAACTTCAGAAGGATGGAACTAGAAATGGCAGAGAAATGTGTGGTATCTTCTGGTGTGGTTTTTAGTGAAAGTGATGTAGAAGGTGAAGGTAAATACAAATCTAGGTGAAAATGTAGGAGCAGGTGGTTCTGAATACATTATTTCATCACTGTATGTTATGTATTTCATATATACAGAAGCTGAAATGAGCCTTTAAGCATGCCGTTAGGAATATCAATATCAATGGGTTTAGCAACCTATTGTCACCTTTGAAGTTCTGCCTCAAGACGTTAGGTCTCTATTTTAAACAGAGGTAGCTTAAAGAACTCAAGTGCCCTTAATTTATAGTGCTCTATATCATGATAAGTACTCACTGGTTTTTCTCAGCTTAGGCCGGAACAAAGACTCTGTTTTTCTAGTGAATTATGCTGTAAAGCACTTTTTTCTAGAGGGTTTTATTGAAATGGCAGTGTACTTAGGGCCAAATCATCCTACCTCATGCCGAGTTCAGATAAATGACTTTTCCACAGCACCTATTGTGGTTAAAGAAAGGTGTTTGAGAGCTGCATAGTTACCTGTGTAGATGCACGCTGTGCTTTAATGCCGACCTTCTTTGCATGAGTTTTTTGTGACTCAGTTCATTGCTATGACCAAAAAAAAAAAAAAAATCATCTTTATAATCTTTCTTCTTCAACCTTCTAGCCAGTGGTTAGCCAACAAGAGTTGTGAGATGTATTCCCCATTGCAAGAATTATTGAAAGAAAAGCTGCCGTGCCCCCAGCCATAAGATGACTGAACAGAGGTTGACTTGGAGCTCTCTGCTGTGCCGGACAGTCCTTTGTGGTATTCCTTGTTTCTCCAGTTGAGCTTTCCAGACATAGTACTGGGACATCTCCCTTTTACTTCTGCTAGTAGAAAACTAGATGGAAGAGGAGAGATGGGAATGGACAAAATATCTATGGAGATAAGTGTTGCTCCTGTTACTGTTCAGTGATCCACACTGGACTATTTGGATAGATTGCAGCTAAAATCTGAGAGGATGGCTAATGAACGAGTGAAAACTCGTATTAATGAATGAAAGTAATAAAGCAAAATGTTCCTGTAGGAAGAAAAAGTTTCTAGAAGAAAAAAAAGATTGAAATCTCTGTAACTGTCTGGTTGGCTATGATAGGATTTATGTCGCAGTCATTTTAGGATCCATTTAGGCACAGGAATTCCAGCTGGGTTTTGAAAAATCTCTGAACTCTGCCTTTTGACGTCTTGCTTTGCTTGTTTAAATTTTCACAACAAGAGTGTGCACAGGATGGCACCTTTCACCCTTGTGAATGTGTTTCCCCTCCATCCTGCAGCAATCTCCAGGTGGCAGGAGAGGGCCCTTCTCTTTGCCTTTTTCATTACCTTCATCCGCATTAGTCTTTTGGGATTTTCAGCTACCTTAAAAGTAGGCTTATTTAATCTTCTTTTAAAATTACTTTTTTTGCATTTATATCAGGTTTTGTGTTTGTGCAAACATCTTTTGTGTTCTACTCAACCTAAAGAAGAGAAATTGGGGAACGTGGTTTGAAAGAATGCTCAAAACTCTCGTATCACTTTGGTGAGCTGGAAAACGAGAGAGATTAAGGACTGAGGAGCTTAAGGATTGCAGCTCTGGGCTCTGTTGAAATCCCTGTACTGAATCAAGTCCCGTTTGATACTAGAGCTCATAAGTGACACATGGCACACCCTATACTTGAGCAGATTCCTGATATACTGATGATGAAATGGTGCCTTCAACGCAATCTAGCAATGGCAGGAAAAGGTGAACAGAAGAAATCTCATGTTGTGCCACTGCTCCTGGTTGATTTCTTTTATTTAAAGATGGAGAAGAAAGTCTTGTACATCACAAATTAGGGCTACTATAACTTTTGTCTACTTTGGTAGTGAGGAATTCTGGAGGAAATGTGAAAATCTTATGATTATTCAATGCCATTTAAAAACTACCTTCCCCCCCACCTTTGAAAGAGCTTTTTTTCTCTCTCTCTTTTTCTTTCTTTCTTTTTTTTTTTTTTTTACTAGTGTTGAATACTTGGAGTAGTGGAGGATTCCTGAACAGTCTTAATGCTGTTTGAAATTACAAAAAGATAACATTAAGATTGTTCAATTTTTTTGTGCTAGCACTCTTTAAATGTGACCAATATTTGCCACTTGGGTGTCTAATTCGATATACATACTAGCTTCAATTTGAAACTGCACATCAATAAAGAGAATATGAGATAATTCTTAAGTGAAACCTTTTTGGACCATATTTTGGGAAATGATTAACTAGTGGTTTCTCTGAAGTTAGTGGAACCATAAAAGTTTTCCTGAGCTCTGCGCTTGCTTTTTGCTGCGTGTTTCTGTTTTCACTGTGGAGTCTGTGATTCTGTGGATAGGATCACAGATGGCTGTGGAGAAGTACAGTTGCTGTTTTCCTACTGTGATTCCCAGCACTGTACAGGGAGACAAAAGCCATGAGCTAACATCTGAAGTTTTTCAGGTGAACAGAACAAAAGTTGTCCTGCTCATACTTGTTTGCTCTGCTTGACTGATACTTTGCTCTTTCAGTTACCATGTGGTTGTGTGGTCTGTATGTTTTAGACCATTAATGAGACATGCCCTAAATCTGTATATAATTAATATGAAAAATAAACCTAGTGACATGGTCGTCTGACAAGACTGCTTCAGATTGTTCTCACCTTGTGTTTTTTTTAAAAAGTGCAATTGGTCTGTTACAATGATCTGCAATATGTTTTAACAATGCAATTATAACATTATGTTAGCGTGACAGTCTCACTGTTGGTATAATTTAGCAATTTTCACTGAGTTCCCATTAATTCTGTATTAATGACATTTTGATATGATCTTGATAGTATAATCCTAATGCATGCCATATCTAATAAATTTTGAATTAGAGCTGCACTTCTAGCTTTTCAAAAATCAGGTTTTTAATAGGGTGTAACAGAAAACAGGTCAAAATATTAGGAAATTCTCATTATTTTTACTAAGGAAATCCAATTATCGATTAAAGCCTTACATTGCTACTTTATTAAGAGGAATTATGCCGGGGGAGGCACATATGTATGGCACTGGTCTGAATAAGAGCAGCATGTTCTGTTTGTAGCTCTGTAAAGAAACTGTGGAACATTCTCCTTTGCTCACAGTCTCTTACGGTAACCTCTATTTGGCCATAACTTCACTATAACAACTCATATATTATGAAACAACGCAGTAAAGCAAAGCAGGTATAGGATGGAGCAGAAAATATTTATGACCATCATAAACAGCGGTTTCAGAATGGCACGAGATCGGTGTGGTTTGTGTAGGTGTCTTCTATGCTGCTAGTCACTATATTTTATGTTGTCTGACTCTCTATACCTTTGAGAGACTACTCCTGATGTTATCTAACACGCAGGCAGAAATACTTATTATAATGTGAGATTCCTTATGAGAAGCTTATGAACAGCAGCTTCTCTGTGATTTCCACACACCCTCGTGCCCCTGTGTCTCTTAAATTATTGCACACCATGGGTTCCCAACAGGTAAATGATGATCAAATTATATGTGGAGTTATCAAAAATGCTTAAGTACTTTGAGTACTTAAGTAATAATGCAAAAAGAACATTAGAAAAGTCGACTTGAACTCCAAACTGTTTAAAAAACCAAAAAGTAATTTAAAATGGAAACAAATCCTTAAAGTACTTTTTAGCATAGTCTGAATCTGTTGAACCTGATACTCTGAATTAAGTCCATCTGCTGTGAAACCAGTAAGCACGATTCCTGACCTCTCCAGAGCTCCTCAGATGTGAATGAGATGTGTTATTCTTTCCTTGGTTTGTTAAAATTGTGATTAAAATACTGTTGCCTAGCCTTTTCAATTTTTAAACCAATTAGTCTCACAGAAATAGGGGAAAATTTTCTTCTGAGAATTGATTCTTACTTTGTCTGGAAGGATTATCAAATAGCTTTTCTTTTATAGAAATCAAAACTACCCCTTTTAACACAATATTTATGAAATTAAGCAGGAAATTATTTCAGAGTTAAACAAGAAATAGTTATTTACTGGACCTGTATGCAGATTGTTAAAGCACCTTGGTATGCACGTTCTTTTCCTGCCTTCAGTTTTGAATGAATGCTGACTTCAGCAGAGCTGGATTTTAGTATGAGAAGGCATGGTTGCCCTGAGGTGGATATAAGCAAACCTCAGCTCTGAGATGCTAGAAAAAGAGTTTTCATGTCAAGGACTGCTGACTGAAACACTGTTTCTGAAGGTGTCCTGACTCTTTTTTTTTTAGTGACCTTGGTGAACTTGGTGGCATGTTTGATTTAAGTCTCAGTTCCCGCAGCTACAAAATGAAAGAGGTCTCTATGAAACCTTGAAGTGCTTGATTCAGTGGAGTCTAAATAAACACCACTACACATGACAGCATCTACAAGTTATCAGCTTTGTAACAGCTTCTGAAGCAGAATCTTCCACAAAAAAAAAAAAAGTTTCAAGTTTCCTAATACCAAGTAATATACTGTAGGTCATTGGTTGATGTTGAGGGTTGATCCTAATTCTTGTGCTGCGTAAGTTGTGCAAGTACGAAGTAGAGGATTGGATTTCCCCTTGTACTGTTTTATTCTCCTCTTCCCTTTCCTCTGCCACGTAAAAGTTTAAATGTGAATTTATGGGCAGTTCTGCACTGCTGACTTTGTGGTCAACATGAAGAAATCCAGAAATTCTCCAGTGAGTTGGTTTTGTTGTTCTGTTTTTCAAGATCCTAGAATGGCTTTTCATTGTGGTTGTAGTGGTTGAATCAAGTCTTGTTGTCACTAACGGAATTATTGGAGTGATAATATTACATAAAATGTAGGCCTTCTGTGTAAAACTAAGGTAGGTGGGTCAGATATGTTAAATGCATAATCGTTGCTGGTTTGGACAGAGGAGAAAAGAGGTGTTTCACAGAATGGAATTAAACTTCTTTCCCCCTGTAATTGCATAGAATCATGCTCATGAAATTGCTCATTTCTCTGTACTTTAACAGCAAACTTATGTGTGCTGCATATATTTGCTAACGGTTCAAATGAAAGCTGTAAGTCTGGCACTGTGAATTTTTTTTTTACCCTTTTTTTAATTGTTACGGAGGTTAGTTAGGCACTATCCTTGGGCAGTTGCTTTTTTTTTTTTTTAGCGTAATAAAAACGAAGGTGATGTATCAATGTGTTGTGAGCTAGTATTNNNAATGTGTTGTGAGCTAGTATTCTAACACTGTTTTATATGATAAGGTATTTAAACTTACTGCTAGAAATTGATTTTTTAATGCTTGAGATAATGGCATATCAAACTTCCTCTGAGATGCTGTGCAATTTGGATTAGCTATGTGATTCTGAATATTTCTGCCATGTACGTGCTTGTAAGAGGTAATAATAAATATCCTGCATCACCCTCACTATATACTTTAAAGTGAAATACATACTCCCAAAGACGACGCTGCTAGAAACCCTTCCGCTCCTTCTACAGACGTTGGTGGCTCATGTGCCTGCCTTTGCCGTGCCAGTCTCCAGGGTTTCACAAGTGGGTTCCTGCAGTGTTTATAAAAGCGTGAGTGTTTGTTGAAGATTGAGTTGGGAATCGGTCACCCCCAAACCTATTACCTCACCAAGTGCTCTTGTTAATGTGTCAGGTTGCAGTCTGGAGCAGTAATAAGCCGCATGCATTGATTCTATGCTTGTGTCAGTGCTGATTGTGTTTGTACGTGCGGATATGAAATGTTAGGCCCAGTATATCGAGATACTTCGCCTTGAGACTTATGATTTGCCTTCCTATTTTGGTAAGAACATTTTCCCCTTTGGTAGCTGAACAAGTTTAAGAGTTTAGTGAAATTAAGGAGCATTTCCAAAGGCAGAGCATCTCTCCACTGAAGGGGAAGGAAGGAGAAGATGGAGTAGGAAAAGCAGGAGAAAAAGTAGAGAAAGGAATGCCGCATCTATTTCCAAAGTTAGGGAAGCCTTTCTTTGAAGGGAGAGAGAAGTGGAAGAGCTGAAGTGTCTCTTGTAAGTCCCTTGCCTCTTCTGCTCATGCTTAACCAGCACTGTTGTCTCAGCACTCTGCTTGCGCTCACCTTGCTTCACTGAGGTCTGCAGCGTTAACTAGCTCAAGATAATTAGCCCTAGGAAGAGAGTACTGATGTCTGTGGGTTTGTACTACCTCCATTATTTAAGAGGCTATTTATCATACGGTATTTCAGAGATAATATTATTACTTGCAAGCTCGGTGTGTCTGCCTAGTCTTTTTAAAAAGACCTAGAAATGCAGTTTGTTGTAGCGAGTGTAAAAAGGCATCAAGTTACTGTTGTAGTTACCTTAAACGGTGTTTCAGTTTAACAAAAATACATATCCATGTTCAATATATATGTATAAAATATTACATATGAAATATATATGTTCAATATAAACGTATAAAAATACGCTGAAAAGCTGCGTTCTCTGCACTGCTGACACAATACCTGTGCCATCATGTAGTCTGTTTCAGAGCACTGGGCATGAAACGGGGATGGCTGGGTCCTTTGACTAGCTTTGTCTCAGTTGTAGGGTTTTTTCCACAAATAAAATTACCAATTGCATTTGTAAAGCATCCTGAAGTAAAATGCATTACATTTTCTCCAACAGTTGAGCCCTTATTTTGGAAGTTGTCTGTGCAAATTCTTGTGAAGACTTCAACATTGAGAATTCTAATATTCAACAGCAAGACACAATAACGGTCTGCTTTGTTAAGTATATTTATATAAATTTCTGTCTATTAACAGATATGCATTCGAAATAATGGAATATAACATATGCCATCATTTCATGACTCCTTTTTTGTTACCATTATTTCCAAAGAATGAAAATAAAATTAGGACCCCTGCTCTAGCAGTTATTACACAAATAGAGGCATAAATGGATGTCTTTCTGCTCTGGCAAGCATAAGCTCGTGCTGTATTTTGCAAAGGGAGGCAGCTGATTAAATTTCCTCTCTAAAGTAGGCAGTGATATTCTTACACTATCACGGGATTTAGCCAAACTTGCAAGGACCTGTGTGACAACTAGCGTTCGAAATGCCTTGGAATTTTGCAGTAAAAGTTCCATTGTTTTCTTCTTACTTACATTTCCTGTGTATGTTTTTGGTAAAAGAGCATATATAATCACCTTACTTCTGCTTGCTAAGCTAGGAGTAATTATCTAGTAAGACTGTCAATAAATTTGAGCCAAGAAATGGAAAGCCTTTAATTATAAGAGTGAGAAAATGATATTTCTTAAGTTCTGCATGTCTAATGTATTTATATGGAATATTTCTATCCAAGGTCTTTGAAGTTGCTACACATCAATATTTGATCTTGCTTTAAGTGTACGCAGCACAAAGGAAATTGACTGTACAGTCAAAGTCTAAGAAAATCTGCAAATTCTTTTCCATTTTTTGGTATAAATACATTATTCTTTTTTTAAGATGCATGTCATGCTGTTAAAATAAATCTCACCTAAAAAAAAAAAAGCCAAACCAAAAAACCCCAAACCCTTCAAAAGAATGAAAAGCCCCAGATGAAGGTCAGTTAGCTGAATGAGGGGGACTAAGGATACTTTATTTATATTTTCAGGCAAGCAGCTTGAGCACAGGCAAGTCTGCCAGGAGTAGCTTTTAAGATTAAGTGCCCGATCCTTAATTACAGAAATTTGCCGCTAAAAATGCAAGTTTTCCTTTTGTCCTACCTGCATTCGCTGCTGACTCTCTCTTCGCAGCGACAGCATTTTTTCCGTGCGTATGTCAACGTTTTGGGTTGCAATGGCCGCGCTCCCTGCTTAGCCACCGCTGCCGTCTGCAGAGGGAGAGCCCCAGCTCCCACGTCCTCACCTGAGCTGGGAAAGCTTGCTACAGATCCTCCACGCTGAAGGGTTCAGAGACCAAACCTGAGCTGTGACAGTCTTGGTAGATAGTCACGTCAGAGCAGGACTAAGGTGTTGGTAAGCGTGGAAGCTTCCTAATTGTTCAACCAATTCTGATCAGGATGGAGAAATTATGTGAAGGACGATAACATGATGTCTGGGTGACAGAGCACTATCGTAGCTTCAGACTAGCTGTACTGGAGCCACTAAACCACTTGTGGAGATGTTCTCCCAGTAAAACCCTGGAGATGAAACCAAGGCTTAGCGACAGGTCCTCCCTATTCCACCTCTCATGCCCTCCAGAAAGATACAGAGCAGCAACAGAATGAAGTAATTCCTCAAGTTGCAAAATTTCCCGAGTTCCCTGAAGCTCACTCGGCGTCACCAGGCAGAACTCTGTCCCTTGATGCGCCAGCGCCTTCCCCCACATCTCCCCCCGTATGCGTGCACATGAAAGGAAGATGGAAGAAGCGTTAGCTGCTGCTACCTGACTGTGAGGTGCCTGGTAGCCTGGGAAGGTTGGCTTTTCCTGGAGGAGAAAATGACAAGCTGACTGCACTTTTTATGACCTTTTTACTATTCTATCATAAGTATCCATGGTAACATGACTGTTTCTTTCATACTGGTATGTAGCATCAAAATAACAATAAATGCTGATTTAAATTAATATTCTTGAACAGCACTTGCCACCAAGTGTGCTGAAGAAAGAAATACGAGAGCTGGACACAGAAGAGTCACAAATACATGAGTTTAGTCCATTTTGGCTATGCACATTGCCTTTTTTCTTTTTCTCTCCGTGCCCTCTCCCTTCGTTGCTGAAGAATGTAACCATTAATTGTTTGTATGCCATGTGAATGTCTGATTAAGGGCCAGTACTCACTTCAAAACAGTTCCCGTTCATTTCAAACAGTGAATTTGAAGGATTCCAAAACTACTTACTCCTCAAGTAAACAGTTGAATACAATGACACACCAGCTTAAACTATGGAAGCTTTTACTTGATGCATGTGGGGTGTAATGTAAGTTTCCGGAGGCCTTTCATGCTACCAGACAAGCACTTAACTAACCAAAACTTGTAATAATGGCACTTCATTCGTTTGCAGATAAGTGTGTTCGGTGGTTTGGGGGGTTTGATTGTGTGGGGTTTTTGGTTTTGTTTGTTGTTGGTGGTTTTTTGGGGGTTTTTTTGGTGTTGTTTTTAATTTATTTTTATATTGCATGGAAAGATGATTCTTGTTCAGAAGCCATCTAGATATGGTGCTCAAGGATGTGGTGTAGAAGTGGGCCTGGTAGAGCTAGGTAACGGTTGGACTTGATGATCTTAAAAGGTCTTTTCCAACCCCAGTGATTCTGTGTGTGTGAAATGTCAGTACTTTTGTATGACTTGCCATCAGATGAGCTTCACTTGTGTTCAAGGTAGGGAATACTTAGATTCTGAAAACACCTCTAACCGTAGTTGACTTGATTTAAACCAAGGTTAAGATCAGGTGGGCAGGAAGAACAGTCTTAATTGCCCTGAAGGTCTTACCAGTTGCTTCAGGTGAAGCGGGGCTTTTCGAGATGACATCAGTGTTGCCAAAGACCATTTTGGAAGCTATTTCTGCTTGGTGTGGCGCTGAGGGGGGGGTGAATACCTCGGTGCAACAGCAACTCGAGAATTGTTGCCCTGCAGGAGTGCCACCGCTCCAGAGGCAGCGGCAGGGGGATCTGCCACTGGACACCTGCTGGCAAGCGCTCCTGCCGCTGTTGGCCAAGCTGCTCTGGGTTC
>VZZY01017399.1:80173-163245 GCA_013400335.1 Eurystomus gularis
CCAAAAGAAAAACCAAAACCAAAACCAAACCAAACCCAAAACGAAACAAACCCAAATGAACAAACCAAGCAACCAACTAAAAATACCAAACCACCAGATGTGTGAGCAAGAGGAGCTACTTCTTGTCCCCACTGCACAAAGCTCACGGCCTCAAGGCTGCAGGTTCTGGGCTGCAAAATGGGCAATGGCAAAAGAAGAGACCCTTATCTTGGCAGGACGTATGGTCTTGGAGTGCACGGCCACGGCGAATCTGCAGGCTGTGGGGTAGTGCTGAGATTTTCAAGGAAGCTTTTAAATAAGTTGGGTGGGGTTCCTCTATCTTGTGTAGAAAAGTAAACAAGGACCTGCTCTTGGTGGGCTTCTTTGGCATCAGAGTGAGATGCTCAAGCTAGTTTGGGAATCCCTGTACGTGAACTGCACTATATATGTATAAAAGAATGACAGAATTGTTGAGGCTGTTCATGTACATACACCTGTTCTTAAGGCTGGCCTTCCGTAATAGATCTGCTTCTCCATGTTTGCAGCCCTTCTGCAACAGGGCAACCATACTTTTTTTTTTTTCTATCCATATGTCCTTCACTTGGCTGGGAGAGAGAAGTTGTTGGGTTTTTTTTGTCAAAAGTTTTAAATTTTATGAGGTTTTCTGCTGTTATGATAGGGCTAATTTTTGGGTAAGAAGGATGCCCTTGGAAGTGGTGTGCTTCCTCTGTTCTGGGCTAAAACACTCAAAAGTGCTCCACAAATTTCAGATTACCAACCTAAATTAGAAACCCAGGAAGTCTTTCTTAGTTTAGTCAAAAATACTAAAAATAGCTTCTTTTGTGGTGTCTTGTCATTTGTTTCTGATTCCTGCAACGGGAAAGGAAGAAGAAGAAAAAAATGAGGGGAGAGGAAGAAGCTGCTAAAAACTTTTGTAACCTTCAGAAAAGAGTTATTTTACATTTGATCTAATCTGCAGTTAAAATATTCTTGAAGTTCCATGTGATCTCAGGTAAATCTTGAGGATCTCCAGAATTCAGTCCTAATGTAGTAAACCAGTTGGAGTTCTACTTGTTATGCTATGTATAATGCATTTCTGCCCAGGAGACCTGCTGTGGAGTTACTTTTGACATTTTAATATATTCTTTGTGTTTAGAGAAATTGTAATGCTGACGCTTTCCTGTTTCTTTCTCATTTATTAATTTATAGCTAGGGCAGAATATAAGGATATCTTAACCTAAACTTGTAATCCCTCTTTCTATGGGATTGTGGGTTTGATGTGATTTTCTATATTTAAAAGAAACCTGTTCACAGGTGGTAAACTTTATGATGTGCCACTCTGCAGACAAATAAATCTCATTTATGCCACTTGTCAAAAATAGTGTTTTTTCTCATTGTCTAGTTCTGCACAATGGGTGCACCAGCTGTCTTGTCAGGGTCAGGTCTGTAAATATTCTCTCTCTATATATACTTGACAAGGCAATATGTTTGTCAGAAATAATAAAGATATTTCATACCATCCTTCAATCATAATATTGTGCAAAGGTTTAAGATGTGTATTCTTATAGTTGCTATTTCAAATGCTTTGAAGTGGCAAGTCCCTTTTAGAAAACCTGAAGAGTAAATATGCCATGGCATCAAATAGCAGTTTTTGTTTGCTATTACAGATTCCCCCCCACCCCTTTCCTTCTTGTGCTAGTCCTTACTCATCTTACCCTTTACCTTATATCACTCCCGTGTTTATTAATCCTTACTTTTACTATGTATTACATTAGCAATGCCTTTTGTTGTGTTCCCTCTGATGTCTCTGCTGGATTTGTTGAAACAATACTTTATTGAATCATGAGAGAAATCGATGTGTATGACTCTCACAAGCTGAAGAAATAGGTGTGTATGGAATTTCTCCATATCTTACTTGTTGATCTTGATTGATGGCTTCTTTGGCAAGGAGAAGTGTCAAAAATTCTGATGTGTTTTGTTTCTTGTTTTTCTTAGGAAGATAAGGCTAGTATGCTGCCAGCTAGTGTAATTTATCCAAATGGTTATTTTTTCCATGCATTTACATATTCTTATTGTTATTTATGAATGACCATATTTGATCAATTTATGTTCACAATCTCCTTGTAGGAAATGAGTAGGTTTCCTTTTTGTTGGCTGACTATGAAAGTGGAAGCTGGTTGAAAAACAGATTTACCCACTGGTGGACAAATTGCAGCGCTTGAAAAAATTGAACGCGTATTTGCTGAATCCCATCTAATCACAGAACTAACAGCTTTCCCTTTTAGTTGGAGATGGAGCTGCAGCAGAACATCCTTCCAACTTCTCCGTACAAACATCTTCCAGGCCACCATGCTTTTACCCAACGACGTGTGTTATCACTGGCTTTGCTACTATGCTCTGGCTTAGAGAACATCAAAATACCTTCTTAAGGACAGGCAAATGGGGATTTATGATGGGTACAGTCTCTGTAATTTTACTGTAGAAAACCACTTCAGCATATTTTCAGTAGCTGTTATGGGTCTTTATAAAACTTGGTGGGGGGGTAAAAAAATCAATGAGTGCTGTAAGCGGTAAACAAAATGTGGTTGTTTACTAGTAACTACTATGTAGCTGTTGGATTCTTAATACTTGATGCTGCTTTTCCAGTTTTTCTGTGATTTTGTTTATGTGAATGACTACAGAATTAGGAGCTGCGACTTGGTACCTCCAGACTTGCTTGGGAAACCAAGGGACAGAGTGACAACAAGCCCAGTAATACACTGTGTTCACCTTATGTATGCCATCCTCATCACGTCTAAATGGTTTCACAGGCATGTTTGTTTCAGCCTAGCCTGTGGCAGCAAACAAGGAAAAAAAAAAAGTGAGATTTTACTGGAATGTGGAAAGGAAAAAAAAAAACATGGAAAAATTGAATGGACAAGACTGAAAAGCAGCTGTATTCTGGGTGGCATTAGATTGCCTGCTGAGGAAGTTTCTTCCTCTTGGTGGAGCATCATAAAATGTGTGCTTAATGTGCAAAGAGAGAACGTCTCTCTTGAAAATGGAGAAATAAAGTCCATTTACTACTGCTTTGCTTTACAGCATTTTGTAAAGAAATACTTTTCGGGATGGGGTGAAGCTCAGCCAGGGTGCAAATCGAATGACTGTGTTCAGTAAGTAGCTGAACCTTTGAGCTGCTTTGCTGAAACCAATCAGTTGATGATTAATTCTTGTTTTCTCTGCCAAAATACACAACATGGCCATTGTATTCTTACTGCTTATTAGTAACTGGCAGAGTTCATCAGCCCTGCTGCAGAACTAGCCCTCTATACTATGGGGAGTACAGAAGTTCCTGGCATGTGGTCCTCTGAAAATAGTCACTGTGGCTGTTTTGTTGGTCTTGTTTTGTTTTGTTCTTCATCCTGTGAAGGGAGCCAAGGTTTGCCAAGGGACCAGGCTTTCTAGAAAGGCTTAATACCTATAATCTGTTGTGGATTTTCTTTAAGTCAGCTGAACGTGTCTAATCTGATGCCTTTTGAATATCAAATGGGGACAGCAGGCTGGCTGGACTAACCTTGTGAAAATCTGAACATAGACACGAGCTCTATGCTTTGACAATGACGCTGTTACTTAGCTGCTGGTGTGTATGGGAGATACCAAGTAGACATGATAGCAATCCATCCTGACCTCGTTTAGAAAGTCTAGCCTTGCAGCATGCGTTGTTTAACTCTCCTCTGAGGAATAAGGTTATGTGGCTTAATGAAAATTCCCAAATGCTTAATTCCCAAAACCTGGGAAATGCGTCTGTGACCATGGTGCCTAGATGACAGTGGAGTGCGGGGGCTTCAGAACCTATGGCAGTGTTGGTACTTCCCTTCTGTTTCCTTCATGAAGCATCTCTAACTTTGCCATGAGCGCAGCCTGTACTATTTAATTTGGTGAAAAATCAAATACTGCTTTCTTTGAGATCTCTGCATTTTTACATGAATGATGTATGAAAAAAAATGCACTCCTCAAGAGCATAGATAGTGAATAGAGACTTCTCTGCAGTTGTTTTTTTATTTACTTGTAAAACAACTATCTGCTGTTCAGTATACACAGATGTGCTGTATTTGGCTCAGGAAAGCTTATGAAAGCAGACATTTAATTTAGTATTTCTCTTTAACTCATACCTCTCTCTATGTCCCTGTTCTAAACATTCTCTTTCCTTTCCTGATTTCTACTTAGCTGGAGTGGTTTTGGCTCAAGGGGAGATTGTTTTCTGTTCCTAGAAGCAGAATGAATTAAATGGCTGTAAAAACTAAATAGTAAAATCTGTTTTAAAGAAATATGAATCAATTCTTCCACTGGACTCAGAAAAACTTGTATTTCTAGTTGTTATAATGTGGTAGTATGTGGTATTGCCTGTTCTATAGACTGGCAAAATCTAAATAGCTTCTGAAATAGCTAGGAAGGGATACAGGACATGTATACCAGAACTAGGTGTGTAAGGAATATATGTTCCCTTTGTATGACATGAATCCCCCATCACTGGTTTATAAAATGTAATCTGAAAAGCCTAAACCACTTCCATCCAAGAGGTGATGTACAGAAGTTGATACTGCAGTCAGGGTTAAATATTATGGCATTCACCCTATCCTGCCACAGGAACATCGTGTGTTTCTTTGCTGCTTAAGCTTGATGATCATATCACATGTTAAAATGGTACTTTCATGTGCAATAGAAAACTTTTCCCCATAAGATTTAGCCATTACAGGAACGTGAAGGTTTGGTCATGCTGGATTAAACCTGTAGAACAATGTGCTGTGAACAAGAGGAAGGAGAAAAAACCTTGGAAGAAGCGGTAGGGAATAATTTCTTCTGCTTAAATCTTTCTGTGTTCTAGGGAATGAAATGATCCTGAAGGTAGCTTGAGCCATTCCTGTAGAAGAATGTTCAGACAGGTAAATGAATCTTTGTTCTTGCCAATATTTGCAGGGACCCATCTGGAGAAGTAAATAGATGTGTTTTCAGCAACCCAGCTGGTGACTAAGCTGGAAGCAAACACCCATCCAAGCAATCCCCCCAGCCACCTGATTTATAGGGAAACTGTTGGGAACTTTTGACTCTACAAAGTCAAAGTGAGAAATTGCCATAGCCTTTCTGGGACCCAACAGGATGATATCAAAGGGGCATGATGGGAAAACAGACTAATTTTGGTATCTGTT
The DNA here is from genome assembly GCA_013400335.1 of Eurystomus gularis. Taxonomy (NCBI): domain Eukaryota; kingdom Metazoa; phylum Chordata; class Aves; order Coraciiformes; family Coraciidae; genus Eurystomus; species Eurystomus gularis. Next base: position 85,339 of record VZZY01017399.1, read on the forward strand.
AGGAGGAGGCAGATGAAGAGTGACATGATGTGGCGAATGAACAAGTTGGACAGTTGATACTGTTCCAAAGATACTGTATTTTACCAGAGGCTAGCTACATCCGGGTGCTACTCTTTCTGTACAAAGATGTGAAAAAAAATGCAATGTATGTAGAGTGTGAAAAAAACTTGGAGGGAAGGAGGTTTGTTCTGCTCTGCTTGTTACTGCTCATGACTTAGAAATTATGGTATTGATTTAATTATTTAAAATGAATGCTTAAAAATTATTTTAAAATATGGCTTAAAAGGATCCTGATAAGCAAGCAGTAAAAGCTAGCACTTCCACCTCAGTTCTAGAGCAATAGAACAGATTCCTCTTGTGTTACACATACCTATGTTCCATATACTTTAAACCTCATATAATTATGGACACCTAATGCTACCTTAAGGGTAAATCTTTTAGTGTTCTTCAGGTAACGTTGGGGTGTGTGTGTGTGTGAACTCTCCTTAGTGCTCATTACTTACCACGTACTAATGAGGATGGAGAGAATTCTTACCTGTTTCTTGTTAATGAAAAGAGTGGCAGTGGGAAAGTCTCCTCGTGTGGAGTAGATGCCAAAACGTCATTGTGGGTGCTAATAAAAAGAAACTAAAGACTACAGAATTGTGTCCGATTCCATTAGTGCATTTTTTGAATGTAAAAAGATCTCTTTTGCTCAGGGGAAAATACATAAATATGTATACTGTATGTGCCTCTGTGTAAAGGATTTCTAGCTGTAGACACGTAATGAAGTATGAAAATTGATTTTTTGACTGTCTTTTCTCAGTGGCTTGAATAGATATATACACTTCTGCTTGTATGGAATTAAATGCTTCAAATCAGCTGAGTTTTTTCAACAGCTAAGGCTTCAAATTTGGATACCTTTTTGGAGGATAAAAATATAAAATTATTTCTACAGATAGCATTGGGCTTTAATCCTTTTGGATCCTGCCACTTCCTTCAAACACGAGATTGTACTGGAGACTAGGATTGTTTCTGGCAAACATGTTAATCTGGAATTATTCCATTGACTTCCCCTTCTGCACTCTTTTGGTTGGACAGTCTTTCACTTTGGTGTAAAAAAGAGGAAAAACTTTCTGTGGATTCCTTGTATTTCGAGCGAATATTATCTTTAGTTGATAGTGCCCCTTAGTGTTTTGCCATCGTGGCCACTTCTGAAAAAGAAACTGGTGTGAAATGTGTCCGCAGCAATCTGTTACCTTGGTGGTAAGGTAGGAAGGGAAGGGAACCCAGCTAGGCTGGATTATCCGTGTAACCTCCTGTTGCAGCAGCATCTGACCCATCCTGAGGGCTGTTCCAAACAGCTCCTGTAGGTATGTGAAGCAGCAGGTGCTTTGGCTTACTCTCTTCTTCTCTGGCTCTGAAGCTTTTGCAGAGTTTTGCATGGTAACTGTTCCTTCAAATCTACTTTAGAGAAAGATTGGAATCTTTTCAGGCCTCAAATCCTTTTACGAACTGGCAGCATTTCATATAACCTCTAAATCCATGCAAAAAAAAAATGTTATTTGTGCTTTTGACAATGACTAGGCTTGTAGGATGGGATTTCAAGTGTGAATGGACCAAAGGGTGGGATGAGCAGAATCCTGCATCTGCTTTTGAGTAATAACACAAAGAAGTAAACTTGAGGCAAAAGATAAAAAAAAATTAAAAAATGGTACTTGCACTACTGGGGGTAGCTGGGCTTCAAGGTGTCTCTGTATTACGTTTGATAATGAATGAAAAGGTCTTCATACAGTTTTTACATACAGAGATGACAGGGCATTAACGTGACCTGTGATATATGGAAGCACATAAACGACAAGGTAATGGAAATATAGAAAAAAAAATTGTTAATAAAATTTAGGCAATCTGTTCTCCTTTGGACAGGTATCAGTTGTGATAAACTGGTAGCTCTACGTTTCATCGATGTGCATTTCGCTACTTATTTACTTTATTGAGCGTTGCCGCTCTTACCATACTGTAATCATACTATAATCACAGAAATAGTAGAAATAGTAACATCCTGTGATGAGCAGGTTTGTAATTATGCTGATTTGTAATGGTTTAGGATTTAACGCTGTCTTGGAATGGATGTTTTGAGGACTACTTTCTCATTCCGGTACTTCAGCCTTTTGACCCATGTTACAGCACACTGTTCCGCAAAGGAAGAGAGTAAAGTAATGGAAGATTTCAGTCAACAATTAGGATATTTACTTACAGAAGCCACTGGGATTAGAAGATACCGATCTAGAAAATGGTATCAAACAATAGCAGTACTGACTTCTGCAAGACACAATTTTGCTCCAGGTGATTGGAGCAAAGAACAGTGTTCAGTCTTTGACCATCATCATTTCTATGCCTTGCAGCATCATTTTCCATTGAGATAATTTAGAATTGATGAAGTGGTCTATGTTAAGCTTCAAATTTTAATTGATGTGGAGGAGAATCATCAATCACAGCACACCAGGTTGGAAGGGGCTTCAAGGATTATCAGGTCCAACCTTTCTTGGCAAAAGCATAGTCTAGATAAGATGGCCCAGCATCCTGTCCAGCTGCATCTTGACAGTGTCTAATGGTGGGGACTCCACCACTTCCCTGAGGAGATTATTCCAAGGGCGATTGTCTTTGTTTCTTAAAAAGAGAAAAGTGAGAGGATTTCTTTTTCTATTTGATTTCCTTTTATTCTCTTCTTCTGAAAGCCTGTGTGGGAATTAAGATATAAAACTTGATTTAAGTGGAAAAAAAATAGATAAAATCTTCCCTTAATGACAAGCAGCTATGGGTGTTTTTGGACATGGCTAGGGTCATTACTGCTTCATTTGCTCTGGGTTTTCAGCTTGGCACCGGTCCAAGGATCATCCTTAATATGCTTGTGTAAATACCAGTTTCTTAAAATACTCAGAAGATCCAGATTTCCCTTACACCTTCTGTTGGAGTATTGGAAAAAATGAATGCTATAAAACCAAGTGAACAGCAGGAATAATAGAAAAAAGCAACACTTTCAGTAGCATATGAAAACTTACGTATTCATAGTGAGCATCAAGATGCAATCTTTTAAAGATTAATCTTAAAAAAAACCCCAACAACAAAACAAACCCCCAAAATCCTCCAATAACAAACAACTCCAATTACTTAAATGGATATGACAGTGTTTGACATATGTTCTGTCTCGCCGTTAATCTTTGTTTGCTTAACAATTGCTTGGACGTTGTAAAACTTCAGGCCATGTTCACAGGACCACTGTGTTCTTGCATGGAAGGAGAACAAGCAAATAAGAAATGGGCACTCACTTTAATGAAGACAGAACCAAGACAACGCTCACATTTTTTTTTGGATGGAGAATTCGTCTCTTATTTATAGACACAATGGTTACAGATTAATTTTTCAGTTGGACTTTTGATATTTAGCTCTAATTTCTCTAAAATAGAAAATCTCACTGGTTTAAGGCTTCTTATGTGAAAGATGTTTGGCTTTTTAATTCTTGTTGTTTTCAATTATTTCCCCACTAGAAGAACATAAGTATGTGGCTTTAGTTAAATTTGCTTCACGATTTAGATCCTTGAATACATACAGTGAATCCTAGTTTTTATTTCTTTCTTTAAAGCCTTTTTCTGCTAACGCACACCTGATTTACTACTCTCTTTAAAGCCTATGGAACCACAGTAAAGGTGGAATGCGTAATATACGGATCTGTCTCCTTTTACGTTCAACCAGTTCCTTGTTTCATAACCTGCTAGTGTATTTACCCTGCTGTTCTTGGTTCAGGACCTATGGAAAAAGTTCATGCCTCTTGCTTGCTTGATTCTGGGGCTATGAGGAGAAAGATAAACTCAATACGGATCAGAGCGACTGTCACTTGTGTTATGGGAATAATCTTTCAGGCATTGTCCACTTCCCCTTTAGCTTTTGACTTGTTTCATATCCTGAAGGATACTGTTCTGCAGCAGTTGTATAGCTTTCTATTTGAGTAAAGTAAAGGGTTTAGCTGTGTGTTCTTACTGTTCTAACTTTATGGCATCCTGCTGCTAAGCGCACAGGGATGTGCAGGTATTCTAAGCAGTCTGACCTAGCTTCCTTTCGTCTTTCTCTGAGAGCCATCTCACTGTGAAATAAAAGGCATTCTGCTTTTAAGTTGGTGGGGTTTCTTTTTATTTTCTCAATGATATTTATGACTGTCTGAAATGTTTGTACTTAACGGGTATTGAACGGGTATTACAGTAGTTGAGACACAGATGAAATCTGCAGTGTCCCAAATACATCCTTAACAACTGTAGTTTGTCACTTGAATATTTTAAGCCTTTGGTGCTTTAAAAGTTGTTTTTCTTCATGTTTGCTGCTGAGAGCTGCTCATAGGATATTGCTAGTCCCCTGCACGACCTGAGTAGCGAAAACGATGATTGAAGGTTCCAGCACCCGTCAAATTAGTGCTGATCAACTTAATGTGAATGCAGGCAGGGCAAGGCTGTACTTCAATTTGTCATAGAATTCAGCAGGCAACACTAAAAAATAAAGTGTCTATCTGTAAGTAATTGGACATTGCACGTCAACAGGAAGAGCTGTACCTCATAGCTGAAGGATGGCTCTGTTGAAAACGGAATCTGGATATTTTAATATTTAAATTGTGGCTGGATCTGTGCCACTGAGAAAAGAAGAAAACAATGCTCCCCATTTTACAAGCCCCTATCTGAAGTCAGTGACTACACTGCAATGTAAGAATCACTGTAATCCCTTCCAATGTATAAGAAAGAAACGCAGTACTGTGTTTCAGAATGGAACTGGCTCAGACCATCAGCTGGCATCTGCAACTTTATTCCAGCTATGGATCTGGCTGCGAACCAAATGGAGACATCTTTTAATTGTGAGCATTGTATCTTTGCCAGTTCAATTAGCACTTTCAATATTTTGATCCAAATAGGTGTTTAAGTCTTGATTCTTAGGCTGAGCTGTTAAGAACAGCCAGTGTTTAACGTCAAACATGAAAAATAATACTGTTAGATGACCTCTTGTTTCCCAAACTACACTAGCCCCTTTGAGGTAACTGCGGCATATAAAACAGAGCTTCCTCCAGACTCTTCATGCAGAAATAAGTTCTAGCCTGCAGGCTTCCCCCCCCTCACCCCAACTGTATTCACTTCATGGTATCAGTCAGTCTAGTGCCTTCCTGCCTTCTTTCTTACTCACCTGCACAGCTGCTTCCAAAAGGTTCCATATTGCTTCTGCAGCAGGCAGGAGGTATGGGGATGGAGAAGAGAAAATCAGGTGTTAACGTGGGATATAATGATATATAAAATATCTCTTTCTGATCACTGCCTTTCCCTTACAGGGGGAATTTGTGCTTAGAGTAGGCTGTTAGTTTAAGTAAACTGTAGTAGCCGAGTCTACTTTTGTGGGTGATGCTTTATTTTACTTTATCTGCTTCAGTGTTTGTAAAATCTGGAAACATGATTAGACTGTCAGTATTGCTCCCTGATACTAAATCAGTGCTGAAGATGATGAAGAGCACTAGGAGGAAGTATTTATCTTGATAACTTGGAGGTGATTTGTGTGGAAATCCATGTCTGTTTGTTCCAGCAAACGGTATGAAGAGTCTGAAATAGAGAGTACTTTTCTTTGAGATTTGGTATTGCTGTTACTGTTTTTAACATATTAAGCACTAAAACAGTCTTCAGTGTTTTTTTTGAACTTAACACCCTGTATGGAATGCTTAACATTTGCTGCTAATGAAGCAGTGACTAAACAAGCAGGGCTGTAGGGCTCTGTATTGAACATGGTTTGAAGCTAGAAGTGAGGCTCTGTTTCACCACATATGGTTTTACACCCATTCTCTGACCAGTAAGCTCTCTCTTAAGACTCATATCTCAGGCTCGCTATCATTCTTCCTTTGTGTACGTTTTTCTTTGACCAAATTGTGCATGCATAAGCTTATAGCTATTGCTGTCAGTTGGCTTGTACCATCTGGGTTTGCTTTTTTTTTGGTAATGTTATGACTGATGCTGTATTAGTTTTTAGACTGATGTAATTGCTACCGTGCCTGTCCTTTGAGAGTCAGGAAAGAGAGCGTACTTTTCTAATTAAAAACATGGCTCTGTGTTGCCACGTGAAAATAACAATTCTCGGATTTCCCCTAGCAGTGTCAGAATGTATACAGATATATTTGGGATACCGGAATGTAGGTATAAGATGCAGTGCTTGAGGGGAAATACAAGTAGGATGGAGGTAGCAGGGACGTAGTATATAGTAAAAATGTTACAGTGCAGCAGGACTGCAGTACTACCTTTGTGCTACCTTGTGGTCCTTGCCCAGCTCTGTTCTCTATCGCTCAGATTCAGTGTGCGTGCCTTTGCCTTCAAACCTAGCTTTGGCTAGGAGGAAAGGTTTTCTTAATTTCTTTTTGTGTGTGTGCTCCCCAGCCCCCTCCAGTGTAGCAGGCGGTATTGTATACTTCGTGTCCATGGGTCTTGGAAATGTATGGGCAAGGCATGCGTCATTAAACTATCTTACTTTCAGGCAACTGAGTTAAAAAATATTTCTGGTTTCATTATAGAATGAAAGGAATAGGGCTAGAAAATCAGTTCAGCTTCAGGAAAGAGGAGGAGAGAAGGCAGGTAATGGAGTGAGACCGAGATTGAAATCCCATTTATTTCTCCAACAGTGCTGTGATACTCAGTGATGTCACGTGTAGTAAATACCAGTGTCAGGAAAGATTCACGTGGTTTCACCAGATGACTAACATATGTTGGGCACACTGCAGTAAGAGGGAAACAAATGTTTTTCTCTGAAGGCAGGACTGTAACTTTGGATTTTAATTCCTGCATGCGCTGAAGCACAAATTATTGAAGAACTTGGTAAATGAAGCACAACTGAAACAATGGGGATGCAGAGCAATGTGTCCTGTTTGTCAGTCTCCCATGCTTTGCGCTTGATGGTTGATGCAGCTCTGAAGAGAAGCAGCACATTGAGGACCGTGCACGTCTAGCATGTGGAGGTTCTCATGGTGGGTAGCTGCTCAGGGGCTGCCTGGAGAAGGAAGTGGCGCTGAAAATGTAACTTGTAGAGATACAGCTGCTGTCGTACAGTGGAATTATTTCCCACAGGCAACAAAGTGCAGCAGCGCTTCTGGAGGAACTGATAAGTAGTGAAGGATGAAGAGGAATATTGCTCAACAGAAAAATAGAGATCTGGAAACAAGTGACTTTGTAAAAGACTGAGTTAGAGTATTGGAGTTTCCTTTGAGACTGACCATAAAATTTCTAGGAAGAGTCATAGAAATAAGATAGAGGAAGAACTGAAACATGAAGTTGTATGCGTGTGTTTCTCCAATTCAAACAGTGAGTGCCTTGACTTCTCCAGTAAAATGGCAGAAGAGCCAGTTTACAACTTTCTTATAATCTACCTTACTAGTGTTGGAATGTGAGGTCAGAAGTGTACTTGTCTTAGCTGTAGAGCATTGTCTGGATGGATTTCAACCCAGGATCAGTCATGCAAATACGGCTGATCCAAGGGAACTGGATCTTGAACCAATGCATTTCTTTTGGCTGTGCTCCAACTTGTCAAATGGTCTTAAGTTTGTCTGTCTGCATTAGAATTCCTGTTATCCTTATGGCATTTAGTGCCATGCTGCTTTTCTTTTCCCCTCCAAAGGAACTTATGGAAAGAGGATTCTGTTTGCATGAACAGACTATGTGATGGAAATAATGGACTCTATCATAAAAATGCTGAGAGAAACATGCTCATGGAAAGGAATCCTTGTTTTTCTCTTGGATTATTCCACTGGCCTTAGGTAATGACCTTTCTAAATGTTTTTGTGACTGACAGAATAATCTGAGCAGTTTCATTAGAGCTGTGCTTTGAAGGGTAATGAGCAAAACTTGTAGACAGCAAGGCATTAAAAGTTATGCTGTTTAGAAGCAGAAAAAAGAAAATTACACCCTTGTCTTTTGAGATAAAAACATTAGGGAGATATGATCTGCAGAAATTAACTGTGGAGCAGAGAGATGCTGCATTTTAAAAGGATCTTGAATTAAACGTACTTAAAATATCATTTTAGGGTAGTTGTTACTCCATGATATTTTCAACAGTTGGCAGTAATGTCCAAGTAATGTCTGCCTGGGAGAAGTCACTTGCTTTGTAAAAGGTTGGCAGTGTGCATCTGCCTGCCTACTGCGCTTCTCAGCTTTTTGCTGAAGTCAAAACCTTCTCCAGCTGCAGCCCCCCTCTACCCTTGCACCCCAAAATCCACTCAGTGTCACAGTGTCCCACTGTGACAAAAGGATGAAGAAGCTGTTCCTTGTCAGGAAAGTCTGTGCTGTGATGGAAGAACATAATTTTACCGTGGCTGCAGTCCTTTTCAGAAAGCCTTTGCAGCAGTTGTCAGCATTTTTTGGAGAGTGTTTTAGGAGAAATGGTATGGCTGAAATGGTGCCTTTTGGTAGGAAATATTTCCAAGAAAACCTGGTTTTCCATCGTCATAATGCACTGACTATGCTCAGCTAAAATAGTGGAAAGTGTTGTTGATGCTGACGGACGTACAATCAGTTACCTGGTGCTTCTCACGGACCTTCCTCTTGACTGGCTGAGCACATCCAAGTTATTACTTCTGTTGTGTAAAGTAAAAAATTCAAGGCGCTGAAAACAACCTCTCATCTCCAACCAACACATTTTAAAATACTGGTCAGTTTAAACATTGGGGAGGGCAGTAATGAATATTACTAGTTTAGAAATTTTAACAGTATTAATCTTCTACTTTACATGTTATAACATGTAGTATGAGTATAGTTGTTAGTTAATCCTTAAAAACAGCATTCCTCAAGGGGTATTTCCTTTGAGTTACAAAGAATTGTATGAGGGAAGTGAAATACATTTTGAATTGCCATCGTTCTTCCGGAAGAACATCAGGAGACTTTAGGTTGATGTGGAGCTTCCTGAAACATATACTGCTTATTTCATCTTTATACCGTTTTATATAAACACAAAATACAGTAGTAGTTGTAGTTTTGGGTCACAAGTTGTTGCAGAGTTACGATGTTTAACTCTGAGCAACCAGATTTTTTTTTAAATGAAAAATCCATAGTTACCTTTCCCAAGTTTTGATAATCTGATTCCACTGAAGTAGATGATAATGAAATAATAGCTAATTTACATTTCAAAACAAAAGGCTTTTTCCCTTCATCTCTAAGAATTTTTTTTTCTCTTGAGGTATTTCTTTTTGGAGATTCAACAGGAAGCTGAGGCTTAATGACATGTAGTGACTTGCAGCCTGGTGTAAACCCCAGAAAGGACCAGTGACCACCTCTTCTCATCAATCACAAATGTTAGGTTGTTCATGAGTGCATTCCTGAAGCCTCCAGTTGAAATCAGTTGGCTGAAACAGTTTAACACTATGTGCCTTTATAAAACACTAATGCACAACATGTTTTAGTGTAACAGTTTCTGATGGAATTTAGTGGTAGTATTGCTGTTGGATATTTGGATGAAAAAAGATAAATATTTTTCGTGAGGAATGAGTTTTGTATCCATTAACATGCGGTGACATGTAAATTCTCTGCAACTCATCAGCTGGAACTTGGAGACATTTTAGATTAAGCATATAATTTTCAGGAAAAAATATCATGGTAGAAAGAATCCTGTTGTGAATGAAAATTACATAATTTTTTTTACTCAGCGGGTGCATTTGTAGGGATTGGTAATGTATTAGCTGCTGCTTACATAATTTCAAAATTATCCCTGGAGTTTTGTAGTTCAAAATCACAATTTTTTTTCAGCTGTTATGAGCTTATTATGAAGAAAAAAAAGAAATCACCCTTCTTTTCAAGCAGTTGTAGTATATCTTTTCATTTTTTCTTTATAAGCTCTATGGTGAAACACTTATGTTGTTACTACAGAAATAGAAGATCATGAAGTATTAAACTTGTATTGGTACAACTTTTCAGACTTCCTCACTTGTTTCCTTTCTGTTGCATGATTACTTGCACAGTATTTCCTGAAAAAAAATCCAAACTGAACAAGAAAGGCAAAACCAAATAAAAAACTCCCCCAAAACCCTAAGGCTTTGGAAGAGCAATAACAAGTAATGTTTAGAATCTGACAGATTAATAGTTTTTAGAGACTCTTAAGGCTCTGATATAGGCTCCCATATATGCGTAAGTAAAATCAACAAAAATAATGAAAGTACACTATTATAGTAATACTTTGGTTTTAACTTTTGTGTGCTGAATGTTGGTCTTGCTTGAAATCAGAAAGAAACCATGCCATTGACGTGACTGAAGTCAGAACTTGTTCCTATTATCTAGAACTGTGTGTAAACATTGATTGGATGAATCCTTTCTGACAACACATGGGAGTAATAGCAAAAGGGAAGCTTGTTTCTTGTTTTAGTGAATACAAAGCAAATTTTCAGTTTCTGTGATCAAGACACATTTCAGAGAGCGAGATTAGACTTCTCCATCAGCTTTCCTGTTGTGGATTGACATTTAGATGTTGTAGGAAGTTGGTGCTTTACACATAAGTTATCTCTGCGGGAATGTTCAAATAAATATATTTTCAAATGTGCTTTCAAAAACATCAAAGTATGTTGTGTTTGATATTAGCAGAAAAGCAAGCACTTGGGTAAGAAGTAGAAGTGTCACTATGCAAATTAATATTTAGCTGCATTCTGATGCAAGTTATGAGCAAAATGGAAATTTACACTTTATTAGATGGAAGGGTCCTAATACAGTTAGGATAATCCCAGTTATGGTAGCAGAGTCCAAACTAAAGATCATTTGCAACCATTCCTAGTGAAAATAATAATAAAAAAATCTTTACTCTATTGGTAGTTCAAGCAGCCTGGGGACCCCTGAATGCAAACATTAGGAAGGTGCCATCAGCCTTGGTAAGTCTCAATGTGAGGTCCAAGTGTTACCTACAAATGTGAGCATATCTGATTGAGACAGTATCACCCACTGCCTTCAAAAAGAGAGGTAGAGCAGGTCATACTTGTAATCCAGTTTGCCTGAATTACTTGTACCTTAACCAAGGGTAGACTTATCTCAAAGATCTGTAGTGAACCCTCAGTGTCTCCTGTTATATCTAGCTCGTATTTTCCGTAGATGATGGCATCAAGAGAAATTTGGCTATTTGGAGTCTTTGGTGGTGGGGTTTTTTTTGGGTACTAGTTAATATGTAGTCTCTGGAGCACAGAGATCAGATCTGCTGATGTAGAGATGTATTTTTACTCATGTTATTGAGAAAATCATGATGTTCCTGAACTGGAGAAAGTTCTCTTAGCTCCTTTGCCTGTTCTGTGTGTGTAGTAGGTAGCAACCTGGGGTTGTTTTCAAGGCTTAGCAGTACTTTGATAAAAATCTCAGCCAAATACAACTTTTCCTTTTTAAGACATTCTATATTATGACTGTGGGCAAATTAACTGCTGTTACTCTTCTGACAATCAAATAACGATAGAAAGTACCTCACCTTCTCTGTGTCTTTTACATGATAAAATCTATGTGTAATAAACTCTGGAAACTGGTATTTATTCTGGTTCCATGTGGGAGAGAGCAAGAACTCTCATATCACCTGTAGTACTACGTGTTGTAGAATGATGTGAAATGTTAGTAAAATGTTGTTTAGAATGCTTGCAGTTGTTAAAAGAACACGATTCTTTTTTCTTTTTCTTTTTTCTTTTTTTTTTTACTTTTTTGTTTTGAAAAGAAGCAAATGGTTTTTGGTTGCATAGTGTAGCTTTTATGACGATTCATATTCCAATTGAAGTACAAAATTCACTTTGGTCTCTTATACGTGTCATCCCTACCATGTTGTAGTTTGGCTACAAACCCTTTATGAAGTTTTATGTCTTCAAAAAAATATCAGTAAATACACTTCAGAAATTGGTGTCAGATGAGAGACCTTACTGTTTGGAAGAATAAAACAATATTGACAACACACTCTGAAGTCTGCAGTTGCAATTACCAAACAGGCATATCGCCTGTATAATTTTTCATTAACAATATAGATTTAGACCCGTGAAATTGCTACAGAGGTCAGGCTGAGGAATAATATAGCAAATGAGCTGAACTACTACTTGTGCTGTGCATTTAACCCGCACAGATTTCGTGCCGTAATGAGGATGGGGCAAGGCTTTTAAGTGAGTTCACCAGGGAAAAGTCTGCCTTTAAAACTCAGGAATCCAGCAGTTTTTCAAGCACTCTCTCTCCTGGTTGATTTTAATGCAGACACATCCCAGCAAAGTAGGCAGCTGTCAGAAAGGATGTGTTTTCAAATTCTATTACTGTTAATATTGCGTATGCAATAGTGCCCGTTAGATGGCTTCTCCTACAACAAGTAAATGGGAAAACTGAGGGACAAAACCAGAATTATGCCCTGTGAATTTTCAGACTGCTATCATACAGAAGAGTAGCTCAGACCTGCTTTCTCAGGTTTTCAATGTTAATTAGGAGCCCTTTGATTTTGGACTTGGTGTATGCTTAATGATCTTTGATGTTAGCAAATTAGCTCTGGATTTACTATGTGCAGTGGCAGTAATTGCAATTTTTTTTTTAAACGAGTGGAATGATTCCTTTACTTAAGAATTTAAAATCATGACATAGGTGTCCAGCCAATGGAAATAAAAGAATGACTAAATATGAGTCATTTGTTCCCTCTTTGTTATTTTCTAATGTCATATCAAAGCTCTTTTTCATCTCTTTCTTTTCAGATGTAAGTCAGAACTGTAGTTAAATTTGGCTTGAAAAAGCCATTAAGGAAAATGTATTTGTACTTTCTTGTGTAATATGCCATTAGATGGCTGAGTTATATTTGTTTGGTAGAAATATATAGTTACTATTTAAAGGACTGTATGAATCAGACTTTCTTGCTGCTTTCCATTTCAGCGCAGACTTAAACAACATTGTACAATATCATACGTGTTACAGACAAATTTACTTGGTCACTAAGATAACCAGCTGATAACTAGGCAGGGCTTTGGCTGTTTTACTGAAGTCAAAATGAGGTTATACTTCAGATTAAAAATTGAAAGCAAGGAAAAGTATGTGATTGTTGTCTCAATTTTTTTTTAAATAGAATACATGCTATACAGAATACTCAGTTATTTTTACTTGGCATATTAAAAATATGTGCCTAAATCTATTGTATCCAGCTATATTATTGACTAAGTAGCAACTGATTTGTTTTCTTCTTTTCAGAAAGTGCATTCCCATTTTAGGAAAAAAATGGAAATTATTAGTTACCTTTTACCAAATAGTGTAGGTTGCTTTTCTGTGCTGATGAAAATTTTGAAGTCTGTCTAGCATGAGTAGTCTAATGTCTAGTGAATTAGGAAACATAAATCAATTAAAGCTAGTATAGATTCTTGCTATATCTTTAAAATGTGCACTGTTGTTTTCAAAAATACTCTGTTGGATGCAGGTATGCTGGATGGCAGTTCTAAAAAGATTGCTCTTGACTGCCATGAACACTAGCAAGTAAAACAAACAGTAAAGCTAATTTCATTGCCTTTCATACTTCTATAAAACACTATTACTGTAGCTTCAGAAAACAGGTAGAGAGTGATAGTAATATGCTGTACTACTAGCAATAATATCCCATACCAGTGACAACTTGCTTGGTTTTATCTGCTGAAATACGCTAACTTTTAGGAAGACTAATTTTAACGAGTGATAAATCACATTAAGAATAAACTTTCTGATTGGGACCTACCCAGTCTTCTGTGTCTGCTCCTCAGGAATTTAATCACATCTAACAGTCTTAGTGGTTCATACAGTTAAAGGAGAGAGGATTGCATTCTCCTCCCTTCAGTACATTATTCCTTGTGGCCTCTTCCACTGACAGTTGGAAGCATTTGAAATGACTTTTTCCTAACTGCAATTGCAGGGTCACATATATTGTGATCAAAGGTGTTCAAATCATGTCACTGAGACTGATTTGGCCTCACATATTTCTGTCCAAGGTTCATAATATGCTTTAGGGAAGAGTGGGAGGAAAATCTAACTTGATTTCAGCTCTTGATAGGAGAACTTAACTGGCACCTGACATAAGAATACTTCTCACATAAATATACATTATAAATACAGATATTTGCAAGATGGTTTTTACTCCCTGTGATTTCATTTATGGATGGACACAGCCCTAAAAATACACACACCGTTCTGCGAATTGTTAGTTTTCCTTGCTGACTGTTATTGGTGGTCTTTTATTTTTAAAATTCTTTTGTAGAACTATTTTTACTGTTTGTTTATGACAAACAAAATTCCCAGAGGAAGTAAAGATGAAATGTATTCTCCATGAGCATTTGCAGCAGGGAACAAGAGCAAGAATTATTTTAACATGGTCAGAAGGAAAGGAGTCCTAACACAAATGGTTTTCTTTGCTCTGAACTGTAAATGTACTTGTGCATTTACGATATGGAGTAAAGTGGAGTGATGGTGGTGTATTACATAAATGGACATAGTGGAAACAAGCTTTCAGCTCTCCCTGAGAGTATTCTCACATGCCTGTGACTGTGAAGGAGAAGTTAAAAGCATGAGATGGTTGGAGCGCGCAGGACTGTGGAGGCTCTGGGCAGCCTTGTGGGTTGTTACCATGAAAGCCTGCACTGCTAAGGATCCCCAGAGATCTGAATTAGGCTGGAGACTCTGCTAGTTCATGGAAGAGGACTGATTAGGGAAGGTAGGACTCTTTCAAGTCCATTCAGTAACAGGGCTCAAATTTTATATTGCGGACTTTAGAGTATATACAAGCATGAAACAAAAGCTTGGTTAGTTTAGTCAGTGTGTCACTCGAATCAAAATGCTTCTGCTCCACAGTGGATTTGGCTGCTGCTTTTAATAATAACTTTGGGGGGGAGGGGACTATTAATTTTCTTCTGCTTTGGAATAAAAATTTATATTTATCTATGGAAGTGTCCATATTGAAATGTCTGTGTTGAGAATTTAAAAATACTTGTTTGAACTATTTGAACAATTGAAAACTGTATTGATTAGCTCCCCTTGTGAGGTTTTGTTAATACTCTTATCTATAACGGGCGTAGAGGTATTGACCTGAAAGTGAGGATAGTTGTGCAGAAATTTCGTAGGCATTAGAAAGCATTTATATTAATCATATATTAATAAGAGCATTAACTTTCAATGCGTACTTGGTTTTCTTTGTGGTTTTTTCATAAGTGGGTAATGCAGATTATGGTTGTCATGGTGTAGAAATGTTTAAGTGCTGCTTTCCTCCGTTGCAAAAATGGGTCAGCTCTAATCCTTTTCCCATCAAAGCTGTAGAACAGATTGACTCTTGCAAATAACATGCATCCTATTCTTCCATTCCTGTGTTTCTGAAATAATGAACCACTGTTGGAGGAGACAGGGCAAGAAAAATGACTCGATTATCAAATTAACTTTTCCCAGAGGTATGCTATGAAGGTAATAAAAGTTTAAATGGGGATTCTGACTTGGCATGAGAGAGGCATGATGTAGATAAACAGCTTTTCCAAGATGCCTTCCTCCTTTCCACTTAGTGCCTAGTCGTTTGGTTGAATAAGTCTTGCTTCTTTACAAAGAAGTGTTTCCTAGTTACTATTAAGACTTTTTTTTCCCTAAACAAAAACCGGATTGCTTTCTGGGTTAATGAACTCTCTTGGGATGAAAATGCATTCACTTCAGAATTAAAAAAACAAAGCAAAATACGAACACAAAACTTGGCAGAAGCTTGTCCTCTAGTGGGTGATGGGTTATTTTGGTGGGTTTTTGTTTGGTTAGTTGTGTTTTGTTTGTTTTTTTTTTATTTGGAGGGGGGTTTGTTTTTTCTGGCTTTTTGGGGTTTGTTTGGACAGAGCTTTTTTGTTGTCTGGACCAAGGGCTTACTGTGTGGAGGGTCTTTGTTAAGTAATCCTTATGTAATGAATGGTTAACAAAGATAATGATCCCTGAAAGTGGAATATGTTTTTTTTCCTTCCTGTTCTTCATAGATATTAATACAAGCAGTTTCTGGAAGTGATGTAGTTCTTTGAAAGTATGTTTGTGAGTTAGTATAAGGCCAAGTATCAAGGCTGTTTAGGGCACTCAATGAAAGCTTAAGCAACTTGACTCTTTTAAATTGGTGAAACTATGCTAGAAAATTGAATTGAAGCAGTTTGAGTCCTTGTTTTGGGGCCCTGGCAGTACTGGAAGTGTTCAGCAGTACATCTGCTGTGATTCACTGGTGGCACCTGCTGTTTCTTCAACTTTCCATGTGTTGTTTCATCTCGTTTATGTCTTCTACATTAGCTTTAATTTTCCTGTAAGAATAATCTATTAATGTAAAGTGTGCTTAGGCTTCCAAATTAATATATGATAAATAATAGAAGGCCAGTCAGCCAGTTTTGTTTTCACCTGTTTCATTCTGCGTGCTCTTCTTCTGGACTTCCTTTCAGAAAACCACCCTGGATAAAATTAACTGCATAAAGGACTGCAGACGTTTTAATCTCTTGAGAGAATAATGCAGGAAAAATATCAAATACTACACAAAACAAGAATTCAAGCAATATGGGATTTACTCCCAGATGTGCATTGTTGGTTGTTCTTTTCTATGGTGTTAGTAATGTCACTTTTTAATATATTTTTCTGCTCTCTATTCAGTCCTTTAGACTATGTTACTGAAAAGGCTTGAGTGTTCAACAGTATTAATAAACTAGCCCAGGGGTTTCACTGAGGACATCTGTGTTACAGAGGTAAAATGTGAGCTTAGCAGGTCAGTTGAAAATTGAGCTATAAAACTACCTGATAGGTAGTAGGCTAATTGCAGAACTAGAATCCAGTTGCTCTTTGGTTCAGAGTTAATGTGAAAGCTCTGTATTCTACTGCAGCAAAATAGTAGTTTCTGGCTCCGAATCCATTCCCAGTACTTTTAGAATACATTTGGATTGAAATAATAATGAGAACACAGTACGCTTGAGCAGAATGGTCAGTCGTTCTTTTCATGCTGAATGAAGTAAGAAAGCACAATTACCCACTTTGCATAAAGCTCACAGTTGTGCAAGCAGTTTGTTTTAAAACTGGGGCCTATAATATTTTCCGTACAAATGTGTTTAAGGACCTTAATAAAAATAGTTTGCTGAGTAAATGGAATTATTGCTCAACACTATATTGAGACTTAACATTTAGACCTTATTTTCTATTCAACAAACTGCTCAAAAATTCAGTTTTGGAACCCAAAGTGATTTTGGTTAAACATGAAAAGTGAAGATTTACCTTTATATATATAAAGAATGTTAGTAGGGAATCAAATTACACTTTCTGAGGCTTTTCTCAAAGACATACAACACAATAGTTGGTTTACTTTGTAAATGTATGTTGGATACACCTCATAAATAAAAACATTGAGCCTCCAGCAACTTATTTCACTCTACATGTAACAGCTGGTGCAATGCTTTTCACATTGATAAAAACGCATGACAAATCCAAATGTAAAACCAAATTTAGGTTTGTCTGAAGCAGTTAGAAATAAAAGCATTAAAATATGGAATGATACTACTGTCAAAGCCAACGGATATCACCAAACTGCCCCACGAAAGCTTTCTCCCACGGTTCTACCAGCTGAAGACTATTTAGGTAGTTTATATGTTATTTGAATAATGTATCTCTTCCATGCTAGAGAAAATGCTAAGCATAGCAAACCCAGTTAATTATAGGTGACAGGGCAGCAATCAAAGTAGAAGTACCTTCTTGCACAGTTGTTGCTCTTGGCAGCAGGAAGTCTTGATGAAACAGAGACGACTGCTTTCTAAACTCATCTTGAATACTGTAAATTCTGCATTAGAAAGTCAAATCTTATTCTTAGATTTGCCAACGTACTTTTTGGACAGTATTTGGCAATGACTCTGAGGCACAAAAAATATGAAGTGTAAAGCTATGACATTGACAGTTTCAGGGAGAAGAAAGTCATTCACTATCTAAAATCAATAAAGCAATGGAATTTTTTTCATTTATGAAGGAGCCAGATGGCATGAGTAATGACTACAAATGTAAATGAATTGGTCAGAGAGATGCTAAATGAGAGATGTTCACCTTGAATGTTGTGTTTGATTATGTTTTCAAAAAGTGGAAAACCAGTGGTGTTTAAAATCCAGTATGCACTTGAGATTTCTGACAAAAGTAATTGGCAAACAAAGCTGAAAGTACTTAGTATGATTAAAAATGTAGAGGATGTATACTGTAGAACACAGTAATTTGTTGAACGTTTATACTTAGAAAAGTGATTAATGCGAAGTAAAAACAAAACCCCCAACCCCCAAATCCATTAATTTCTTTTAGTTGTTGAATTCCTGCTTAGTGTCAAGTTGCATTCAGAAATCTTTGTTTTATGAAACATCAGCTAATGCAGAAAGCCAATGAGAAATCTGATTCATGTAAGCATGCAAAAACTCCTCTTTACTCTTATCATTGCTATTCAAGCAGGAATTTTGAACCTATACATTTTATAATCTTTTAGTGTAGGTAACTGTTGGGATTCCGAGCTTACTTTCTGTAACTAGATGTGCTTGACAGTAAATAAGCTTGATAGCTCATTTAGACAGATTAATCACTGTATTTGTAAGAAACTGAAAAAAAATAATTTTGTTGGAAATACAGAGGTTTGGTAACAATTTGATTCTGTACCTAGAATGGAGTGGATTTGCTCTGATTTCAGTGTATATGGTCACTGGACCCAGAGCTTTTTGAAGTGGACTATTTGGCTCTTAATAATAATAATTTTAAAAAGAATTAAAGCATGCTATGTATTCTAGTAAGGTACTTCTGAAGTGATGGTTAGGCTTTAATGTGCAAATGGGTTATGTTCTAAAGAATTTCCCGAAAGGTGAAAACGACTCCGTTGTTTGCTGTGTGATACCCACCTACAGTGAATTTAGCATTGTCATATTAAATATATACAGTCGAATATCACTTTTTCTGGGATCTAATCAGAAAATATACTTAATGTGCAAACACTTTTTTGTCTCTTTTCCTCCTTTCTCCTCAATGAGCAATTAAAAAAACCTGTATTTGTAGGTTAGCTGGGGCAAAAATCTTAAAGCAGTGCGCTCTGGGTCACAGGGCTGTACACTAGAGAAAGCATTTATTCTGGTTGTTCAGCCAGCTTATCTGGAAGCTGCAGCCAGTCTGGAATCTGGAGAATAGCCAGGATTTTGTGGTTTAGTCTGAGGTAAAACAGTAACTTCACTTTTTTTTCTCTTTTCTCTAGCAGAGTTTTCAGTTAGAACTTGTGAAAAGTACAAGTTACTTTCTGATCTAGAGATCTGAAGTGAGGGCGTGTTTGACCCTTGAGCAATCGTTGTTCATAAACTATTAAGGGGGGAAAAGAAACCACCACCAAAACAAAAACACACAAAAAACAACCCAAGACCAAAAAGAAACCATACACAAGCAGAGGAATTCATAAAAACAAAATTTTCTTTCCTGCAGTCCTTTGAGATGTCAGCTAAAATTGCTTGTTGATTTTAAGATATAAGCTTGTTTTTCAAGTGCAGTGTTAAATACTTTTGGAAAGGCATCTTCTGTATACCTTACTAAGTGTTAATTTTTTTTTTTTGGCTTTGTAGATGGCCTGCCACACAACTGAACTTTATGCTAGCTATTTCTCTAGAGTAGTGGAGTAGTAGAAGTATCTTGTAACTGTAGACCATACATGTAGGGTTGTGCAGCTGTAAGCAAACCCAAATTACGAGCACACAAAAATCCCAGCCTGCTTATCCACTAGCACATCTCAGATTTTTTTTTTGTCTTTGTGCTGACAGAGGCTGCTAGAGGTTACAGGACTTGTACTCTGTGTTTTAATAAATGAGATTCCATCCTGATTCTACCAAAGCTACACAGAGAAGTGCAAGTGCTTTGCGTTCACATGACTCTACCACACAGGCAAGTGAATGTCGTGGAAACGGGCAAGCAAGCGGTAGAAAAATCCACACAAGTGCTGTGCCGATTTGGTGCTGCTCCGTAGGAAGGAATGAATAACGCTTCTACTTGGCACAATCAAGTAGGTTCCTAAATGTGCTATTTAGGAAAGCAGACAAAACAAGAACTGTCAAAAAAAGGAGATACATTTAAACAGAAACACTTGTTGTGGGAGTTGATACCAAGGATTTTATTTTTTTACTTAAGTCTGCACTGGGTTTGTGTGCCATTTAGCTTTTTAAAACTTGTTATTCCCTGGCAGGCATTCTCAAAGGAAAAGATAATCTGTTATTTCATCAGTTGTAGTGAGAAATCTGTGTGGTGTGATTAACAAACCTGAACCTATAATTAAGTAGAAAAAATACTTTTCATGGTAGAATACAAGAGGAAATAAAAATCAGTCTGTCTCTCCTTTGCTCCGGTTTGCTCTTACAGTTGTCAGTGGAATTGTCCTGACGTACATCTTTTTGTCTAGTTACCTGTGTTATAGACAAGAAGTACCATGTGAAGAAGTGTTGGAATAGGACTTTTAATATTTTTATTCCAGGCTTAGTGAAGCAGAGAGAGGAATGCCTTTACAAGTACAAATCGCAGCTAAGAGAACATAATGTAAAAACCTATACATAATGCTTGCACAGCCATTTTTCATTTTATGTTTTAACCTTTGCAGGGGGAATAGATTCACAGAACTGTACAGGTAGGTAGTGCTATAAATCAAACCGGGACTAGGAAAGAACATTCTCAGAAATGCACGAGATTTCAGAATCTGGTTTGAGATGACTCTATAGCAGCTGTCAGGACATCCATTACTCCTAGATTATATATCCACTACCTAGAAAAGCTCAAACCATGTTCTGTGCAAAAAGCATTTA
Organism: Eurystomus gularis; assembly: GCA_013400335.1. Classification (NCBI taxonomy): domain Eukaryota; kingdom Metazoa; phylum Chordata; class Aves; order Coraciiformes; family Coraciidae; genus Eurystomus; species Eurystomus gularis. The sequence continues at coordinate 106,136 of VZZY01017399.1, forward strand.
GATATCAGTATAGTTAGACTACACAATCTCTTTTTGGGTCGGTACTGAGATGTGTAAGGTTATAGCTTACCCTGTTATAGAATTGTGTCCTCTTAAAGATGAAGTTGGCTGTCATACATAAATTACACTTTTATGCTAGTGCAGAGCATTTCTCCGAGTACCTTACACCAGTAAAACTACACTGAGCAAGTAGCTGTGCTGCATATACATAATTTCACCTGAATATCCCCTAACAAAAAAGCAGTCTAGGTGATCCAGGCTTCCAGAAAGCTGGCCCAGGTTATCTTTGTCTGCTTTCCCCTGACTTGTCTCAACTTTCCCATCTTGGATAAAACCCTAATAACTATTAATATGGATGTTAGCCTTCAAGTAGGCAGTACAGCTGTGCAACCGAGGTAACTTCTTCTTCTGTTTAGCTTGCGATGATCTCAGTGGAGTAGAAATATTCTTAGTACAGCATCCGGGGAAACCTTGATCCTCAATATAATAGCACACAAGGTTTCTATAAATAGTAGTGGTAGTATGTGGTGTTGAGAGAGAGAAAAAGAATAGCTGTACATGGAACTTGCCATTTACAGATCATTGTGTATTTGTGTTTGTAGTTTGACAAGCGCTCAGAGGACAATTTAACTTTCCTTTATAACACTTAGGTCTAATTCACACAAACCTGCCAAATAAAAAATTTGGTACAGGAAATACTGACTTTCTTAGCAAGGTACTTTCTTGGAAGACTACTAGTAAGGAAGAGACCACCTCACATTGTCATCACTTCCAATATTACTTCAGGACAGAACCTCAGTTGTAGCTATACATTATGTACACTATATATGAAGGAATAAAGTATTTTGTAGGTTTAAATGCTCTAAGAGTGAGTGGAGCCAATCTTTTTGATAATAGAAGGGAAGTGCAGGACAGTGTATTTTGAGCTGGGATATGCTCCACAGCGCAAATCAGAATTTCTATATGCAGCTGTCAACCTGGAAATTTTGAATTTTAAATGAGAATATCCCCGCTGCTTTACAGTTCGTAATTTGTGATGGAGGGTTCTCAGTGATTTCTTATGACTGTGGTTTACAAGGATTGGTTGTTGTTGTGTTTTGATGGTTTGGTGGTTTTTGTTTGTTTTAAAATAATAGCTAATAACCATGAAGACACTTCTTATGTTTTGAATTGTTATAATGGTCAGGTAATGTCCTCTACTGAAAAGTACTAGAAATGTTAGTTTATTAAAGCAGTGTCTCCTGTAGTACTAGTATACAGGAAGATATAAGGCCTGAGAATTTAGGAGTGCCACTCAGTAAGAATAGTGAATGAGTTTTTTGTGGCCAAGGTTACAAATTAATAGTTTTCCTGAAAGAAATTATTTTGGAAATCAATGACCTTTCATATGCAAGGGAACTGTAATTTTTTCTACCTGCTTCAGGAAATAAAGACTTCTTATCTAATGGATCTGTCATTGCACCGTCAGCTTTCAAAGGCTGCAGAAAGAAGGAGGATTACTAATTATAAACATACTGTTGAAATGTTCATCTGCTTACCAATAATTTGATTGTGAAAAGGACATGCCCTTTTTATCACACTTGATCAGCTTATTTTAGTCAATGGAGTACTCCTCTTGATATCAAGAGACCTGATTCCTGTTCTTAGCTCTGCTACCACTGTCTGACCTTGAGCAAGTTCCTGCACTTGGGCACGTCTCTCTTGCTCCCCTTGTAATTTGTATGTTGAGCAATGTAGGGCTGAAAGAGTTACTCTTCACAGTATTTGGAATTGTGCCTTTTACACAAGGGCCTCGATATCAATGTCAGTATTTCAGTCATCTGGGCACCACTGTTCCATAAATAATAGATTATAATAATAATTGAATTTTAGATGGTAAAGCAAAAAAGAATATTTGAGCTGTTAGTTTTTAGCAACAAATGATAATGGAGCTTTTATCTTGCTTTTACCATGTTTATTAGGAGTAGTTCTCTTCCACCTGTTTATCTGTGAACCTTGATTATAGGAAAAACAAAACCAGAAATTAATAGCTTTAATCTCTAAGGCTTGGAAATAACAATACATTTATCAATGAGACACCTTATTCCATTGATGATTGTGCTGCATTTGTCCAATTAGATTTTGCTTATCTTCCAAAACAATATAGACTTTGCTTATCTTAAATCATAGACTAGACAAGCTCAGCTGTAGTTGTAAGTGCTCTTTGTTCTCAGCTTCAGGAAACACCAACTCATGAAAAGAGATTAAAACTCAGATTATGTTTTCAGCATACACTGAATGTTTTCTTGTTCTATGTCTTCTGCAAAGTATCTTGAAAATTCTTGGACTTCTAGCAAGTGCTTTTTATAAATATGGAGTGGTTGGTTGGTAAGGCTAATACAATAGCAGCAGTGGGAAGCAGTTAGCTGAGGTACTTCCTTAGAACGAAATCTGAATAGATTTTACATAGTTGACAAATCAATGTAACTTCTGTATGGATTTGTCCCGATCATGTTCCACTCCTGTTTCTCCAGGGTTTAAATGTTTGAGTGTTGCTACAGGTAATGCTCTTTCCCAGATAATAAAATAACACTCATTCAGTCACGATTACAAAAATAGATGAAGTTCTACAGGTGTATGATAGTGTAGATTTATGTTGCAAACTGTTCTTGAACTCAAGGTCTGTCCTATTTTCTGTTTATTCTACTCTGTACTGCCTGCATCAAGTTACTCACACAAGAATGCCTTAGAAAATAAGTGAGTGACAAAGTTCTCCTTTACTCTGAGGTGCTCTCTGATGTGCGTTGTCTCTCTCTGCACAATACCATTAGACACCTTCCGTGTCAGCACACCATGACTGCCAAGTCTTTGGTCACTTTGCTCTTGATGTTCTTGGGTGAAGCAGAGGGAAATAACACACACAAAGTAGAAGATGCTGTTGAAGAGTCTAAGTCCTGCTACCTGTCACATAGGTGACAGAAAACTTCCCAGGGAATCTAGTTGAACCCATACAACAAAAAGAAAAGATTTTGTCATTCATGAGCAAGATGATCTTAAGAGGTGGCTGAGACTGCTGTACGGTTTTTATCCAGCATGGATTTAAAAGGGGAAAAAAAAAGCAAACAAACACAACCCCCCCAAAAAACCAAACACCACCGCAAAAAACAAAACCAGAAAAGTTTAGTGTGACAAGGAAGATAGCTTCAAAAATCCCCATAACAAGTTCATATTGCTGATTTGTTCGTGAAACACCAAAACCTTCAGTAAGGATTGGAAGTTAAGACCACTGCTCTGAGTGGTTGAAGAATGTAAAGAATGTAAAGATGAGAGCTCAGAGTGTGCTGTTTCATCCTCAGTAAGCAATTAATGAGCTTAACGGAACAGTGCATCCAGAACCAGACATTGCCAAAAGTGACAAATGCAGGAGTTTAAACTGCATTAGCCATCTGAAAAAGTTGTGTAAAGAGAAACTAAAATTCTGAAAATATGCCATCAGCCTACCATGGAAGAGAGAAGGCATCAGTTTATGACTGTAAAAGGATTACAAAGTAAGTCAGACAACCTGAATTTTAAAAGCCTATTACATTTTTCTTTTTTATAGGTTTGTCCAAAAGCTAGTAGTACATTAACATTATCAATGTCTTAATTTATCTTTGTTTAAGAATATTTAAAACTAATAACATAAGATGGAAAAACAAAGTGAAAGGGGAAATCTATCCTACTAATAATCACACACCTCTGTAAACAAGGATAAGGGAAATTGATAGTGTGCAAAGAAAGGGATAAGCATAAATATACGGTGCTGAATAACTATGAAAAGCATAAATACTGCTAGGGAATTTATACCAAACGACCAAGTGAATATTGCAGTGGGTCATCCTTTCAGTCTGAAGACTTGCTGTGCGTGTTGTTGTATTTTGTTGTTGTTGTTTGCTCTTTGCCTTCATGGGTTAGGGTTCTCTACATGGGATTTTGTCAGATCCCAGACTCGGTGTGAGCACGTATTTTGGAAACTCAAGTGATTGTTTATGGCATGATAAGATTTCTTCAAGGAAGAAATTTTCTCTAAATTTGCAGCAGAAGAATGAAATAAAGGCATAGTGTCAGTTTCAGCACATGCAGTGTCATCTTTGAAAAAGTATAAACTCCTCGGTTTTGCATGAATATTTATTAGTCTCTGGAAAACATCAGCTATTGGGGGAAATCCAGCAATAACATTTGAATCGCTTCTGCAAATCATAATGGTTTGCCTTATTTCTGTACATACCTGCTGCAAAATGCAGTTTATGGAGAGTAAGCAGATCAGAACTTGTGGACTATTTCTATAAAGGCTGGATCTTTTCCAAAGATCTAATTTATTTCATTTCAAGGTATGTTTGAGGATCTCTCCTTACAGGAGTGCCTCAGCAGCCTCTGAAAGCTATCTAAAAAAAAAGCATTTAACACCATGTCCACCCATCTATGATGTATGTTAATTTTTTTTATGTGGGTAGTATAATAGGGAGAGGAAGTTTTGGGAGAATTACCAGGCTAATAGCATTTTCCTAGTGCCTGCTGTTTTGCCTCTACTCCTTTTGAAAGGTAGAATCGCTGTCATCTTCTGGCAAGTTTTTAGTCTTAGTAATTTTGTGGTTTCATGTGGTTTCTCAGTAATTTTGTGGTTTAATATCGAGGTGATGCATAGGAGAAAGGCAGCAAGCACTTTCACGAGCAGTTAGCAGCTACCTGGTATTGATTTAGTTTACTCTGAAAGGACTGGAGGACTGATCTGCTTGGAAGAGATCCTCATTGGTGAGGATGGCTTTAAAGTGTTGACCAGCTGATAGCAATGATAAAGAATCATTATTGCAAATTAACCAAGACAATAGTTGTAAGTTTTATAAACCTGAAAACTAGGCAAGCAGCAGTTCATCCCTGGATATTAGTTTAATGAAGCTTCAGGTTTAGTGTAATAATATATTTTGATTTTAATAGTGAGTCTGGTCTTGGAAAGGTCTCTGAACTCTCTTGAAAATCTATAGTGCGTTCTTATGCAAGTAACTCTTTATTTTTTCTTACTTGTAAGCAAACATGCAATTTTACTTCCTGCTGCTAAGTCTTTTGTATATTGGGAGCAGCTCGTGTGGTTGTTAGGATGACTTTACAGAAAATTTATCTTTAAGTATGGAACTTTAATATTTTAGAAGCATGCAGGCTTTCTGTATTGACTGTATATGTAGCTGAGAAAGCACCACGTATGAGACTACACTTGGCATTAGTATCATAAACTATAGGCAAAACTTAACAATAGAGTGTTATGCATTTCAGATACAGATTCTTAACTAATTTTTAGTCTTATTTATATTTTAATATCCTTGCTAATATCTACTCTTAACCTATGATTACTACTGGGCTTGTGCTCTCCTTTTTCACCCAGTCATTTGGAAGGAGAGTGAGGAAAGCAAGAGATGTCATTAATCAAAAACTTAAGCATTATTCCTATGCACTAAACTGACTGTTCTCATTTTATCTGATCTTTTTTCCTTTCGTGGTGGGAGGAGGGGTTGATTTTTCAAGTGAAAAGGTGGCTATTTGGATTGGAATGACTTAGGTGGCAGCGGTGCTACTCTTGAGTCAGCAATTTTGTGAGCAGCAGGCACTTAATCTGATATCAAAGCAGTGTCACGCTTCTCCTGCGTTCAGATGTGCGTTTCCTCATATACGCATTGGTGTCCTCGCTTACGAGGCCTATCAAGGAAGCGATCTTGCTGAAGCTGTATCCAAACCCTGATCCTCTCTCTCAGTGACGGATTGTACATAACCGCTGGTGCTGGCATGAACAGGGAGAGAGGGGCACACGGTGACAGCCTGTCTTGAGCTTACCACAGTGGAAAACAGAAAGGAAAAGATGCTCCTTGATGTTCTTCAATACACTGACCCAACCAATCTAACACTAAGGTCTATGTATGGACCTGGCAAATCAATTCCAAATTTATTTCCAGTTGTGGTGTATTTAATCTGAACAGAGAGAGGCAAAAACTTCCAAGTATGTTTAATATGTTGTAGCTACTGGGGCATACTCGAGTGGAGTGTTACCTTTCTCCTTTCTGTACCTGCTGCTGTGTTGATCTGTGAGATCTCTGTGCACAGCAGCGTGAAGCCTGATTCTGGCTGAGCTTTACGGAGTTTCCCCTTTGCATCTTTACACGTGTGACTTTGATCTGTGCTGTTTGCTATGACTTGCAAGTGCCCATAGCGAAAACTTGTTGGGGTGATGACCTCATAGTTCATGAAGTTCTCTGCTGGCTTTGCTCAATTACAGTAAAGGATGTTGGCAGTTCTACTTGCCTGGGTATCTCTTGACTCAGTATTTGGAGCTCAGGTGGAGAAATCTAAGTAGTATTTCTAGACCTATATTATTAATAATTGATTTGATAATTTTTCCTATTGATAACTTTGAAAACAGAATGATACAGATATTTGGCAGTGCCGAAAAACTTTGAAAACTAAAGGAACTTGCAAGTGAGTTCATGAAACTTGTACACATTACATTAACTGAGTACCACCATCTAGCTGAAGATGCCCAGAAAATAAAGATTAGAGGTAAGGTTTCATTTAGATACTACACAGTCCATTTCTTTGTTTTTATTAAAACTCTGCAGTCAAAGATTTCTAAATTTAAATGGATTTTTTTAAGGTTTCTTATTAACAGTCAGCCTATCGACAGTGAAGTACGTGCAGATCTTTGGTAGTGATACCGTCGCATAAACAAAGTATTAGTGAGCAATTTTATTCTTCTCATTTCAAACTGAAAACAACATTATTAAAACCATTTCTCATTGTTCGGAAACCTCTAAAGCTACAATTAGTAGTAAAAGAGCTGTGTATCTATTACACACAATACTGTAAAGATTCATTTTCCTCCTCCATTATCTGTCAGCTCAAATTAACAGCCTGTTAGTTTATCTATGATAAATGCACTATATTTAATGCAATGGGACAGTCCCTTAATTTGAGCACCTAGCACGATGTCAGCCTAAATCTCCTTCAGCTTAATTAGCAAAGCTCCGTGTTAATCAAATTGCAATTAAACTTTCAGAGTTGTGCTAGGAAAAAGGAATCTCTTCACAAAACAAAAAATTAGAATTAGGCCGGTGATAAAAGTAATTTACATGGGGTTTGTTTTTTTTTTTTAGTAAATATATTAAACAGTTGATGAATTATTCAACACTAGGTGTCTGTAACAGATTTACAGATTTTAATGAGCTTTCCTAATTCGACTTCCTATACTAAATTGTACTATTTCTTGCAGATTTATTAAATGAAAAGCGTTCATTAGTAAAAGATATTCATTGATATATTAGCTCTTACAAATAATGGCACTAGTTTTTCTATATTCAATGATTTATTACCTCAGTGATGCAGAAAACCTTTTTTTTTTCTTTTTTTTTTTTTCCCCCAAGTCTAAAATTATTTAGCTAGTTTGCTCATTTCTTTGTGAGGATTAAAACTGGGATTATTTTGATTCCCATTTGATTCAAAGTCCTTGTCTGGATATGTTTAGTGTTTAGGAATATGGGAGCCAGTTGTAGGTGCTGCTTCTTGGTTGCTGCTCTTCCAGCTTGAAGATGGCAAGTTCTTCATATTGCTGCATTGAATGATAACTTTAGGAGGGGACAGAAGTCCTTTCCTGGGCTGCTGCTGAACTGATGTAGCAAAAGCCCCATTTTCTCAAAACCTGCCTTGTCTTTCTCAGTGAGATGCTCCGGTCCCTTACAGTCTGTAACATCTATGGACTACGAAGCGGGCATTCACAAGATACATTTCTGTTTCCACACACTATTCAGCAGTGTTGCTGCTTTTCTGTGCCCCAGGCAAATTCCCTGGCAGACTGGAAATGCTATTTGCTGCCTTATCAACTCTTTTTTCTCTTTATTCCAATCTCTTTGCAAATTCCTCTGCAAGTGGAGCTTTGTTGCTTTCGGGTGGTTTTTTTGGTCACCTGTTGAGTGACTTGAATCTCTCTTGGCTGAAGTGTGCAGAGGAAATTTATTACATGGCTTTTCTAGAGATTCTTCTCGTTTCCGTTTCAGTCATATGGTGTATAAGTCATATATATTTACATAGAGTTCATATTAGAAAACGCCCACTTTAAAAGGTGAATTAACTATAATGTTGGAAAGGTTACTGTTACCTTAATTTTAAAGTAAATCTGTGCTTTTAAGCTTCTATCAGTTTCAAGAGAACTAAGTTGAGAAACTTGTACCCGCTACTACCTCTAAGAGAAGATAAACTACAAAGTCCTTATGTTGCATGGAATTACATTTGTTGATGGAAAGATGATATATCAGACTTATTTTAATAACGTACTGTGGCTTTTCCAACCTCCACTTGGATGTTCCAGTTGAAGTGAACATCTGAAATTTGCCTCAGTAAGTTAGATTTTGTAAACACTTCATGTGTTTGTAAACAGTGGGAAAGGAGATAAGTAAAAGAACATAACTCAGAGAAAATCATAGGAGATGGAAGCAGGACCATGTTTATTCTGGCTGTAAGAGTTACACATCCTCTGATGTAGTCTGTCTTTTTTTTAGCATGTGTTTTCCTAACATTAGGGCAGTTGTCATTACCAGATGCTTTACATGTGAGATGTGTGAATTAAGGCAAGTTTTTAGAACATGCAAAGAGCCCTGGTATTTGGAAAGAGCATGTGCTAAACTGGTTAATCTAACAGATTAACAATATGATTATCACTTTGCTGATCTGAGATTCAGTGTGAATTGTTTAACTGGCAGTTTGAACATACTGTAGTTCACAGTCAAAATAAATCCACTCTAGTGTAAAAACTGCATGTGCAGATGTAAAAGAAGAGATTGGTTTTTATTTCCATGAAGGAAGGCTGTCTGTATGTGTGTGAAATGTGAAGAACTACCATAAGTGTATGCAGGTGTGAAGATAATCTGTGTAGCTCCTACAGCTGTACTTCCTCAGGTCTCTCTGGTTTTCATTTGGTCTATACAAATCAAACCAGGAGCTTGCTTGTGAGTCAGCAGTGAGACTCACAATCAAATTAAATACTACTCCTGAGATGTCCTCTCATCTCACACTTCACTGCATCTCTCCAGATAAACAGAAGATTTCCTCATTTAGGGTTTATTTCTCTGCTCGGTGGTTGTTCTAAGTCCGTGGTTCCCTGTATGGTAAGTGATGTTTCCCTGTGAGTTTCCATGATCTTTGTCCCCTTCTATAAATATTTCCTCTTTTTTAATGTTTGCTTTTGGCAGAGGAGTGGAACGGTGGCCCTTAGACACATGAATAGGATGGTAATATTAAGCAATGCATTCAAAATTGCTTATTCGTACAAATTCAGGGAAAAACCAGGAGCCCAACACTTTCTAAAGAGTCATGAGACACTGTGCAGAAACTCTCTTCTAGCCTTACCAGCCACGTGGGTATTTCAGGGGTATTTTTCTTCTCTCTACCTCACCCCAACTTTGTCGATCATCTCATATCTGTTTATCACAACTGAGGATTTTAATAATTAGCAAAATGCTTACGATCACAAACAATGATTTTTATCAAGTGAAGTACTGTAGGTGCAAGTTCTTAAAAACTCAATCCTGTATTTGTGTTACATTGACTTCAATCATAATCTGAAATCATCGCTCCTTCTTACAAATATCTTAAAGCTACCAGGACGGCTTAAGTTCTTGATCCCAATTGTATGGCATCAGATTAGATGTCATCTTCATTGAACGCCTAGCTTCAAGCTTTATTGTGAAACTCAGTGACTTCCTATCTTTTAAATAAAAAGATCCAGACATCTGCTATAATATTCTCATCAATGTAGCTTGCTTCATTCTATTCCCAGTGTTCTGCACGAAGTACAAGAAGTTTTGTTCGTTAGAATTACAGTCGCTTCTGAAATACTCCCAAACCAGTCCCAGTTCTTGTCTGTGAAGAGATGTTATGTATTCATGGAATTATCGGGGTATTTTTTTGCTATGTGAAAAGCACATCAGCAGTCCCAGTGCTACATTTACAATGCTCAAATAAAAGCTTTATTATTCTGAGCACTTCTCTTCCTAGCATGTGCATCTATCTGCCCATTCTAAAAGGTCCTGGAAAGTTAGGACTCCTGGTTTTCTTTTTGTGTTGTCCGTCTTTTGCTGCTTGCATGGTTGTTTATTTAAACTGTGTGAGTTTCATTCCAAGTTAGCATGGCATCTTCAGAGCCCAGATTAGAATAATTAACTGTGACTAACGAATGACACAATTTTCTGTATAAATTTTGAGATACGTGATCAGTTACAGAATAGTGTTTCATTTCAGAAAACTTTGTCCTTCACAAGTATTTGTGCCTGTAGCCTCCAGGTGTACAGGTGTTTATAAGAGGGAATGATACAAACTTTATCAAGAGGTAACTTATACTATCTTAAAGCAGTAAATGAACAACATGTTATCAACAGAATAATAAAAACATGGCTACTTCAGCCAGACACACGCTGCTTTTTCTTTTGTTAAAATAATATAATGCCAGATGTCAAGAGCTCTGAGACGTTTTTGTTAATAAAAGTCCTTTTTCACAGAACGGTCGTACTCTTCAAGGCCACTTTGTAGTGGTTTGATAGGAAATCTTTTTAGACAAGCTATGCCTTTTGTCCAAAATTTAGCTGCTTTTTTTTTTTTTAAGCTAATAGATGAATGAGACACTTCTACACTAATGGAAAACCTCTTACTACATTCCAGTGCAGTCTTTACAAAAAGGAGATGGATACTCAAGTACACTGAGAAGGAATCATTTTTATGATTTCTTGAAAGTTATGGGGCACTTAACTTCACAAAAGCATACAGAAGTTTGTGTTTTAGAGAAGAAATGCTTTTCCCATGGAATTAACCAGTTGGGATGGATGAAATCCAAGCTAAATCCTGCTCAGAGGGCACCATTACTTCCTGTTCCTCCTTGAATTTGCTCTCACTTTTTCATTCGCTTCCACACCATCAGACAAAAAATGAAAGTGAAATTCTGAAACCAAGGCTCTCACAAAAATAGCATTTTTCCAAGGTTAAAACCACCAACTTCTGGGTAAACTTGCTCTTCTGCAGTTCACAGACATGGAAAAAGAAAACATGAAAAATAAATGCCTGAGAATCAGATTGTCAGAAGCTCTTACCTAATTAAAATGAGTCTGGTGCAGTTCTAAGCACGACGGTGGCCTGCCTGTACAGAATTTGCATTGAGTGCAGGGAGGACACAGGGAACTTGCAGTCCTGCCTTTTGTTCTCTTCAGAATTCAGAGCACACGTTGAGTCACCTCTTACTTCTAATGCTTTTTAGATAGTAACTATAGAGGAGAGGCCTGTGGATTTGCTCCAAGTCATCACAGTTTGCCAGTTAAAATATTTCTTCTGCCTACACTGTATATTGCTTGGATAAGAAAATGATCCAATTTAGCCACCAATGCCAGTTTTCCCCATTTTCCCCACACAGTTCAGATTTCTGAGAGAGAGTTTTTCAGGAGAGCTCAGCCAGAGCTCTCTCTCTGTCGGTAATGCTTGCTGTGCAGCAGCTACAGTTAGAGGAGGAAAGCTGTTGGATGCTGACAACTTAAACAAAGAAGGGAAAAAAATAGTCCCAAATACTGATTCTGAGACTCATCTTGTGGTGGGTAGGAAAGTATGTGTTCTCCTGTAGTAGGCTTGCATGCTAAACTAAGAGCATTGACCATATTCAGTTTTTTTATTCCATTAATAAAAATGACAGTGTTTTGAATGTTGTGGTTTTTTTTTTTCTCAAGATGATTTGGTGCTTGCAAATTCTCTAGCTGAAGTTCACCCTTAAACAGTTTCTTTTCTAATCTCAAGGGAAATAAACAGCCGATCTAGTATATCACACTGAAACTCCAGTACGAAGTCATCACTAAAGCCAGAAGACAATGGCTGGGAGCACCCCAAGTGACTTTTTTGACTATTTTTCGGTCATGCTCATAGTGCACACAGGAAAGGGAAGCGATGAACCAGGCAGCTCTGGTACTGAATTTGCACTGAATCAGTGACAACAGCCTGTGCTGTGACTCGGAGCGTTTGTGCCTATGCTGAGATCCGTCAGTTGTTATCAGAGCAGTGTGAGAGGGTCTGCTGCTATACGGACTAATAATGCTTTCATCTTAGTAATGATGATTTTATCTTACTTGTTAAAATAATGGCCAGAACAAAGTCGGAATGAAGTCCCATTTGTGCTAACTACTGTGCAAACACAAGTAGTCGGTTCTTCATTCGTCTGCTCCAAAGAGAAATGACAGAAGGCAGGAGAAGGTACAGAGCAGCTAGCAGGGTGGTAAGATCATGTCAAAAATCAATTCTTCTCTTGGAGGAAGTGGGATTATTTACTTGAGTTATGTAAGAAGTCAAAGAGACAGTGTACCACAGAAGGTAAGAGAGGTAGAAATGATGTTCAAAATCTAGGGATGTTTTATCTGTGCTTTTATACATATTGTTATGGATAACAGCAAAGGCGTCCTGGAACTGTTTATGCAAAAGAACTTGAGCACAGTTCTAATGATCAGGAAAGTGTTTAAGAAATTTTAATAGGTCCAGGCAAATTTATGACCTGCTGGTATGTCTTTCCTGTGTAAAACTCTTTTTTGGTATTCATTTAACAGAAAAGTAATTGGAAATCTGAACCCTGCAACTTGTGTGTAGAAAAATCCAAAATCGCAACCCATAACAAAAGACAAGGAGTAGCAAGTGATAATCAGCTATTTCTCTCACTTGTCTTGCTTTTGATTTTCTTATCACATCTTAGAACAAGGAGAAGGGAACTGAGGAACTGGTTCTAAATCGAGGACACGCTCTAAGTACAAATCTGTATTGAGGCAGTAAAAATACCCCGGAAAAAGCAGTTAATGTGGTATGCTTAGGTGGTGATGGAAAGAGTACTGTGAATAACGCCATCTTCCTGGTCATCTGTTTGTATCTACTAGGTAGGACCAAATTGCAGCTACCAGCTGTGGTCATATAGCTGAGTAAACACTTACCAGATGGAAAGTTTTGGCCATTACTGCTGTAATTTGAAACTGTTTCAATGAAGCAGAAAATCATTTTACTCTGCTGAACTGCACCCTGGTAACATCTCTGCCATTCTTTTCCTCATTTCTTTAAAACTGTAGCTTTTGAGAACTAGAATATAGCCACAAAACAAGATCCAGTGTAGTGTCAAAACAACAAACCCAGAAGGAGGTAATCAAGAGAACCTGAGGGAAATTAATGCACATTTTTGCTATGTGATGCAACGATACAGTGGTTTAATGAATGCTCACGATTGAAGAAGTTGATTCCATATTGTACATGATGTTTCTGGTTTTGTTCTATAGTAGAAAAAGGGAATTCTTCTCATTTATATGGCTGGTAATAGAGGTGAGGTTGAGCTCTGCTGGTAAAATTTGATTTGAAATTTCCCTAGATTGTAACTTCTCATTTAAATGAATTGAGCCATGAAAAGCACAAGCCTTTGCTCCTCTAAATTCTATTAACGTAACTGAAGAAAAGGCATTACATTTCTCAAAAGGTTTCAAAATCTGTCTTCCTTTGTACTTTATACACTTACTGTATTTTAATTATTTGTTATTACTGTTTTAAATTCACTTATAATTTTCCAAATGACCTAGGTATTTTGTAATTACATTACTTTCCCATCTCTTTGAAGGATGTTATATTTGGATGATAATACAATTTTTCCAAACTGTTCAGGAAAAAAAAAAAGTTGCTTAAATATTGTAATGAAATGTAGATTAGAGTGTCAAATGAAGTTTTCAGCACTCTGACATAGCATTGCATTTTTTCCACTTGAGGTGAATGGCACTGGGAAAGCAAAAAAGGAGATTCCTGAAGTTGTAGCTTTCATGGTGCAAAGTGGTTTTGGGACCTCTTTGTGCAGAGGGAAGTAGACCTGTTCCATCCAAGTGGCTTCTGCAGATGAAAAGACTCTGGATCTCCTGGAGTTTCATGTAGTTTGAGGGAGTTTTCGAGTAGTACCTACAGTGAACCGATACTTCTGAGCTCATTTTTTCATTCTTATTCTTACTGTGTTAAAAATACTTACTGGATTTGCATATATTGGGCAGCTCAGTAGTTCTGTGTTTTAGCTTTGTCACCATTTCTGGAGTGAAAATAAATCAAACTGGATCAATTGAACTGAGAAGTGCCACAAAAGGCTGAATCAGAAATGCCAAAAGTTTTCCTGAAGTATTTTTGATCAAAATGAAAAGCTTCATTCAGGCAAGATTAACATTTAATATATGTGGCTTCCTTGCTTTGATACCTTTGGGAAATTAGGTTGGGTGCTTTTTTTATCTTGTAAGTGCTCTTCTCCCATTAGCTCATTTAGCCAGTCACCCAGAACTGTTGTGCTGGGATAGTTGAGAGCAGCAGAGTGAATGAGATGCCTCATTTTAGCTGCTGATGCCGGTATTAGACTTTAGCTGCCGTTCTCTGGAGGAGGCTGCAGTTATTGTTTTAGCTTTGAATGAATCGGAGAACAACGTCCATCAGCTATAGCAACTCTGCTGCTGTATGTTGCTCCAAGGCCCTGCTTGAATTAATTTTATATGAAATAGGGATGGGGAGGGAGTGGGAGGGGGGAGAGAACAGTGTAAACTACTCCATAGGTCGTATGTAAGGTTGATAGCTCATATATTGGAAGAAAGGCGATGCAGCTGTGCTTGGACAAACGTTATTCTTTCTATGTTTCTAGTCTGATATAAAACAGAAGTTAGGAGCTCCTCAGATAAGAAATTTTAAGTGAAGATCTTATCTAGATGATAGACCATTGTAATAATCTTTTTTTTTTTTTATATGGTGCGTATTGGAAGGAGTAATGATAAACAAAATGCTGTAGAAAAAGAACCGGTACTTTAGGGAAGAGTTTTTTCACTTACATGGTTCAATGAGGTGATGATACCATGGAGAGAAAAAGTTTATATCTTGAGTTACTTGGAAAACAGATCTTTGATTTTATGCTGAATGTTTTTGTTGAGGTTTTTTGGTGGGCTTTATTTTCATTGTATTCCTTTGATTAAAATGAAGGAAAGATTAAAAATAAAGTGAACCTGTGGAAGAGGGAAATATTTTGTTGCGCCTGTGACTAACGTGCTTTGTATACGACAATATTAGCTACAGCTCTTGGCTTTTTTTTTGTCAGCTTTAAGTATAAATCTAGGCTGATTAAAAAGCATGGGAATTCTTGTATAACTGATTGCATGGGGTAGAGAACAGCGGAGATTATCTTCCTTCTCATTTATTTCCTAGTGATTTTTCTGAGACCTTTTTAGTAATTTTTTTTCCCTGTATGGCATTCCCAGCTCTGCAGAAGAGGTATTGATCTGCCAGACACATAAGCCTTTTCAGAGCCGTGCCCAAGGAACTTTTCCCGAGTCTCTTCAGAAGATGAAATGCACAGTGCTGTGCATTCCCATCCCTTAGCTTTGAAAACTGTGAGCAAGTATCCCATCTGCTGAAGGTCACATTTAGGCTATATACCGTCAGAGTGGTATGTTATAATTATATTGTATTATTATAAACCAAAAAACTTTTCATGAAGCATTTAAGCGAACTTAATGTCTACTGATTTTCAGTGATACATGAAAACAAATTCATTATAAGTCTGTTTACTTCCAGTGCCTTTTTTTTTTTAAATCCTGTTCTGTCAAAAAATTTCTCAGAAGCAAGCTCAGATGTGAGTGGAAATGAAAATACAACTTTCCATTTGAATCATAAGAATCAAGAATTGCTTTCTTGATTTATTTTCTCATCCTGGTTTTCTGTCCTGTGTATTTTCTGGAATGGTTAAACATTGAAGACAGCTATTTTTAAGACAAACTATTTTTTAGTCAGAAAACCAACATTGTTCAAGTTTCAAGTTATTTAAAGACGAAAATATGTTAAAGGGACTTGCAGGTCTTTTCCACTCTAGTTTATCAGTTACCGTTTCTCATTTCTACTGCAAATTCTTGGAAATGCTGATCAGCAAGACGAACAGGATGACAAATGAAACATTTCCTGAGGCATTACCTTCAAGTTTCTGCATTGATTAGAGATACGTGCTTGCATAGGAAAATAGGTTTCAAACCCCCTAAAACCATAAGAACCCCTCAAGTTTGCCCTCTAGAATGGAGCACATCTCTGTGTCTCTGTTCTCAGTCTCCTCCAGCACTCCAGCATTCCTCTACTGTTCAATCTGTTTTACCATATCTGTATTAACTCACTGGCTGGCTTTTAAATGGGATTATTGATCAAAGATGGGGTTGAAATTTTTACAGCTTCTCAAAAGTAAAGGTCTCTGGTTTTATGGAGATGATTTCTGTACTTACCCGATAGAGTCATTGTGCTTTATACTTCACCTTTTAATTATAGAGTGGTCAAGTGTATCAGAGTATTTAACTTCTACTTATGTGTGTGTCAAACATCTGGTACTTCACAGCTCTGACCTACATTTTCATACTAAGTCATGGATTGTTGCTACAACTATGCAGCTCATGCATATGTATGACCTAAAAAGAGTTGCAAAATATCGTCAGTTATGTTGTTTTCTTGCACTGGAAATGTATGGTTGTTGTTCATTAACTTGGGTGTAGATGATCTTTATATGACAGAGAAAGAACGACAAAAATCTATTCTGTGTCTCTACATGATAAATTGACAAGGTTTTAATTTTCCTAGATGTGTATTAATTCCAACAGGAATTTTATATATATTGTTATGAAGTTCTCAGATGATGATTAAAAAGTTAAACAACTAATTGAAACCAAAGAAACCTACAAAGCTTTTTTCAAAGATAATTCTGTTATTTTTTCTTTCCTTTTTTTTGCATATAGAAAGAGTAATATTTTCAATGTGATCCTGAAACTAAAAAAAGACATAACAGCATAATTTGTTTTATTTAGTATAACTGCAGATATTTTGACTTTAGTTGTTCATAATATGTATTGAGGTGTTTGAATTCCTTTCTTTTGCACTTTCTATTGCACGTACTCCTATTTTCAATTCCTTTTAAAAATAGATGCAACCCTCATAATTGGCTGAAGGACCTTTGTTTAGGTGCAGCCTCATCCTACAAACTCAATATCCAGCTTTTAATTTAAAAAGCCTTAACAAGAGCTCTTCACACGGCAAGATTTTCATTAGTCTCTCTCCCATATGCTCATCACTATGCAAATAATGCACAGCACATTCCTCGTTTGGCCAATAGACTTATTTTTATTAAGAGTAATCTCCAATTAATATTCAGGATAGGCATGTCATTAGAAGTGAAAACAGACTGTCTTCTGTAAGACGTTATTTTGCCCTACCACTACTGAATTTCTGTCAAGACCAATACGAGACTAAGATGTGTTAGAGCAGTAATTGATGGAATTAGTAGTTCTGAAATCATATCATGTACAACCTGACATAAATCTGGCATGGCCAGATGCAGAGTTAGACTTTAAGTTACAGAATTTGGAGATGGAGACGTTAATCAAGGTTTTTTTATGGTGTGATCACTGAGGAGCTCACAGTAGGTCTTTACTGAAGTCATGATCGTAATTCCGTACTGAGATCTCTTGCATGTCTAGAGACAGTGAACATACTTAGATCATGGGATGTCACAGTAAGCAGAGCTTTGAAATTTAATGTTTGCTTTTAAATGGATACTGTATTTGAAAACAAGGGCAACTTGAAACATATGCAATGCTTGTGGTCTTTAGTGATATTTTATTAAAAGCTATGCTTCTGATGGGAAGCTGCAGCACAATACTGGTGTGATAACTTTGTCCATTTCCATGGTTAAAGGATCTACGTTAAAAAAAGGATTTCATTACCTCAGGCTGTCAACTGCATTAAACTAGTAGCAGGAAAACATCTTTTAATGTGCTGTCATTTTAATTCATTTAAGTGTTATAATAACTTTTTTTTAAACGGAATTCTTTTTTCAGCAAAATATTGTTTAAGAGCAAGAATCATTTTATCATTACTAAAGTCACAAACTTGGAGAACTTGCATTTTTTTCTTATTGTAAATTATATTTAGTATTGGGAATACATATGTAATATGATTGCATATGTTGTTATACATATGGTCTTTGCTCAGTTTGCTTTTAAAGTGTTGGCAAATACGATCCCATGACGATATTTCAGTAGCATCTGTGGGACAGTTAATGGACTTTTTAGTATGTGCAAGTCCACACCTGCAAAATCGAGGGCTTTATGGCTTTTGGGGAATGCCGTTATAAAACACAAGGCTTTTATTTCATTCTGTTCTTGAAGCTTTATCTGAGTTATCCCTTCCATCTTGGCTATTCTATTAACCCATTGAAATGACTTTTACTAAAATGGGAAGAACATCATTTCAGTGCTAGCGTAGGCTAGAGCATCGCTAACCACTGGTGCCTCCAACAGCTTTCGATGGAAGCTCCACAGAGCATAACCTTGTTTCCTGGTGGTGGCAAATGTTTTCACTGCTTTTGCGTTGTAGAAATAATCCTGTGATGCCTCTCTTAAAAATGGAAGGAAACATTTTGAGCCTGTTTGGTTTTATGTAGGACTTCCTGTCCTGTGTCACTGTCACACTTCTTTAAGCCGTGTGAAATAGGAGTGACAAGTTTAGGGTAATACTTCTCTTACAGGAGTTTGCTCTTGCAAGAGTTAGATTGTTTCACATTGTTTGTTTGGTTGGGGTTTGTTTTTAAGGAAAAGAAAATGTTACTTTTAGAAATGAACTTAAGAGTGAATGCATCTAACCTAAAGCGATAGTGTCACCAGATAGAAAATAACCATCCGGAATGGTAATATAATTACTTTGAGTGTAAATAAATGTCTGAACTATGGCATTCTCTGGGCTTATTACATAGTAATTTTATATTTTGAGAAGCAGTTTGCCTGATGTTCTCAGGCATTCTGACGTCTCTTCAACCCATGGTGTTACAAGCCATCTAGTACCTTGTACGCAGAGTGACAGGTACGGAGATCATCATAAGCTTAGCAAGGCTAAATTCTGATCGAGTGCCTGCTAAAGTCAGAAGAGCAACCCACTGAGCACTGGAACCGCCTCGTCCGCTGTGCGGCTTGAAGCAGCTTAATTAACAAAGAATACAGATGAAGTTCTTCTTGAGGGTTAATAGGAAAACTTATCAAAGCATTCTTACTTCAGGCAACTGCTGTTCTGTTTTATCCAGCATGTGTTCAAAAATGTATTGCTGGTGTCGGAGAAGCGTTAAGGAATCACAGAATCACAATGAATGATGGCAGCTAGTAAATGACGCAGCTGGTTTTGTGCTGTGGCATTTCATAACGCAGGAGTGAGATATGAGCCTGAGTGAGTAACTCTCAAAGCAGACCTGGCTTTGTACTGGCTGCGTTTGTGTAATGGAAATAATGACATGCTAGCTAATGGCTGAAGTAGCTGCATTTTGGACAAAATGTTAAATACTGTTGACATCTGGATTGCTGGAAGAATACGGACTAATACACAGGACTTATTTCTTTTAATGGATGAAAAGATGGATGTTATGTTTGCTTAGATTTATCTGGGAAAAATACAAAATAGTCCATTAAAAATGGAGGAGTAGTAAGGGCTTACATGCTGCTTAGCAGTCCTTGTAAATGTGAGAACCGCAGGCACTTGAGAAGCACTAAAGTTTACAACCTTTATGGGTATTCATTGTGATGATATTTGGAAATGTTTGTTTAAACCAAGAAAAAAAATCTGTCTGAACAGGAGACAAAAAAAAAAGAGGAAGTTGGTGAAACTTCCATTCTAAAGAAATTCTATGCATCTGCTGCATTTCAGTGTGATACTCAGCTTTGAAAGCAATGTCAGTCAGACATTGAGAGCCATCTGCCATTTAACAAAAAATAGCAGAAGCTTCTTGAGGGATCATCTGCATTGTATTTTTAGAGAAAGTCTATTTTTTTTTGAGCAAGTGGGACAAGATAGGAAACTAGAAACAAGCTTTGAGGACCTGTATGTGGAAATGTGTGTGTTTGGGTATATACAAGCTCTAAGGTAACCAAATGACTTAAAAGTGAAGTTCTCAATGCACTTTGCCTCCTAACCACTTACGTATTTTTGGAAATAACAAAAGTATCCTTTTTTCACTTATAATACAGTTGCAGTAAGTATTAGTCTGAGTAAATATGACGTCTTAATTTGCCAGACCACACTAGATTTTTATTTGCTTAAAATGGGTCATTGACTTTTGGAGTATCAAGATGTTCTGCTTGACTTGTGTTGTTTCTGAGTAAGAGGTACCAGCCAGCTCAAATATAACCTCATCACAGACCTTGAGAGTGTGCTACAGCTCAAGTCATGTGCTTGACGAGCATTCCAGGAAAGGATCAGAGTTTATAAATAGCTCCAGGTATAATTAGTGCACCTTTGCTTCCCTAAGAGGAGGGGGTAGCAGCAGCATCAAATAACATCACTGGGTCTGTGCTGTAAGGCTTGGTCCATTAAGATTGTCACTGGCCAAAGTGCCAAAGAAAAAATACTGGAATCATGTCAAAGCTGTCCTGTATATCCTATCTTCTTAGACCTGTGGAGTGTGTTAGGTTGGGCAGCTGTACTGAAACACGTGTGAGGACATAGACTATTATCTCTAGGAAAAAAATAGTTAGAGATATCTGCGTACCATCCTGCTTTTAAATAAAGCTCAACACCACCACCTTTTAGAAACACTTAGTTGAGTTCCCAGCTTTGGTTTAGTCCTTTTAGTCTCTTTTTTTTTTTTTTTTTTTCATTTCTGTATCTCTTTTGGACAAATGGTTTTGTTACTCAGGTTTTCCATAGCATGGAGCTTGGCTGAACTGAAGTAATGTTGGTAAAAGGAATTCACAGGCGTTTCCCTTTTATTTGCCTTTAGCAAGTTCTTTAAAACTTGAAAAATATGAATTCCCCTCTCTAATCAGATGTGAAATGTCAAGTGCAACTTCATAAATCACACTTCTAAAGGACTCAAAAGGGGAGATAAACTTGAAGAAATTAAAATGAGTAACTCTAGTTACGTGTCTCTGCAGTTTTTCTCCACATACATGTTAGAATTCTTTGAGGATTTATGAGACTATTGTAAGTATTTTCAAATGCTGGGTGCAAGGAAGTCATTCTCCCTCATCATAATACTTTAAAATTGCTATTAAAGAGAATAAGAAGTAGCATGCATCTGGAGAAAGACTGATCCAGCACAAAACCTCTGATTTGGAAGTGGTTATAGTTTTGCTCAGCTCGCTTGAAGGATTTGAATAGTGAGGATGATATTTGCAATAAACAGCGTGATCTTCTTTGACCCTTTTTCAAAGAGGCACACTGAGCCGAAGCAGACCTCGATCAGAGTTGCCTTAAAGTATTTGGTGGTGCTTTTATCTGAGGAGCAAGCAAAGTCAATTAAAACTTACATAAAATTTCTGACTTCTTCAGTCAGTGATCCGTTTAAATAGGTGAAAATGTAGCTGTCCTAGGACAATTTCTCTGAAGAATTATGTAAATGTAATACTTCTTGTGACTGTGTGATGGAGGAAGAAAAGATTGTCATTGTTGTTTGAATAACATAGAATAAATTAGTATATTGTGTTAAAACACAGTATGCATGTTATCGGTGATAGCTGCAGGCAGTTATCTGAATACGGTTGGCTTATATTTGCAGTAAAGTCAGTCATTGATGGAAAATCACTTTCAAATGACCAAGGACTAGCATTTCTGTATATTCTTTCCTTCTGCCAAATGTTTCAGGAAGATTAATGCATCCTCTGTTAAATGAATTGTCATATCTTCCAAATGAGGAAAAATGTCAAGGATTTTTTCAATAGTTTCTGCAAAATTGCTTTTCCATTAGGGCAGGTAAGTGTTTCTTTACCCTCCCTCCCTTATTTTTTTTTACATCTTTCGTAAGTATCTAATAGCTTTCTCTGTCTGTATTCTGTGTTTCATATCCTAGCTCCAGGTGGTGGGGTTTTTGTTTGTTTTGCTGTTTTAATATACGGGTGAAAAATCAAGAAATCAAGTGTAGGTCTCCTCATGTCAATAAATTCCATCCAAGTAAGGCTCTGGGCATTGAAATTTGTGGAGAAGGGAAGATATTCTGTGAGTACTACTTCAAACTCTGCATGTGTGTGGAAAAAAACAGAGGGTGCATGGCAGTAGAATATTTCCCGATTTTGTCTGCTGTAATTAATCCTGTAAACTCTTATCAAAGCTAATAAAATCTTGGTGTCTTCCTGAGAGTATTTACAGAAGCACAGAGTGGCTGAGGTTGGAAGGGACCTCTGGTCGCGGCCTAAGTCCGGTCTCCTGCTCGAAGCACAGTCAGCGGCTTGCTCAGGGCTGGATTGAGTATCTCCATGGATGGAGACTCCACAAGCTTTCTGGCAACCCGATCTCCCTCTCAATTAAAAAGCGTTTCCTTGTGTTCAGCTGGAATTTCCTGTATTTCAATCTGTTCTTTGAAAAAAACTGACCAACTCCAAAACAGCTAAGCTTGTTTTATAACTTGTTTGACCTCTTCTGCACTTGCTGCAACTGTTGCTAGATTATAAGTGCAGTGACACTGGAAATGTGTGTCATGTATTGGCATATTAGGAAATGTTAATTGCTAATTTTTAATTGTTGTTTTAATTTTTAATCAGTGGAATAATTATACACTCAAGCTAGAGCTGATCATCATTAAGTGAATCAAGTGTTACCTTCCCGTCTTTTCTAAAGTTCCGGCCAGAAGTCCCAGATGCTTCTGAACTCTTACTAACGTGAGATGGTAGAAAAGTCCTACCCAGGGCCTCTTACTGCTTTGACTGGTTATGGGGGACATCGCTTCAGTTTGGAGCCACTGACTGTAGCTTCTGTTGAACCTCCATAAACCAAACTAGCAAAATTCATATTCTCTGTTGTGTTATGTTTAGTCTGCTTCAGAGAGCCCTTACATATGCATATCTTTTAAACAAATGGCAAACCAATTTTTAATGAATATTTATTAAACCCTTCCCAGCTTCTCTGTGCATGTGTAGCAGGGTTTTCTTAGAAGGGCTCTGCAGCAGTGCCCAGTGTGTGAGGAGGCTACAACTCCTGTGTGCTGCTTTTGCTGGTTCTAGTTAGCCCCAAGACTGATGGAAGCATTCCATTGCATGCCAACAGTGCAGCCTCTTAGAGGTGTGCGTGGTGTCCCTCTTCAGGCATATTTAAGAAAGAGGGGCAGGAAGATGCTGTTGAAGATAAGGAGGAGAGGGTCTTGGAAGTTCACTGTTGTAAAGATGCTCTTAGAAGGTGGTGTTCAGTGCCAAAGTAGGGCACTTCTGAAGGGGTGCATCACCTGCACCAGGGCAGGGACACCTCAAAGGGATGGTGACCTGTGGGCCTTACATGCCAGAGCAGGAACACCCCTGAGTGACTGCAGCCTGGGAAGGACTGATGCTGGAGCAGAGAAAAAGGAGCTAGAAGGAAAGAGCAGCAGGAGAAAAGCACCTGATCTCCTGCGGTGCCTGGGGTGGCTCAGGATAACCTGTCACACACATAGGGAAAGCGGAGTTGAAATGTGGGGGAAAGAAGATGTTTGGTGCAGGGGATAAGGAAGGAAGAGTGTTTAATGAAGTAGTTGTTTGATTTCTTTTTTTTTTTTCACGCTCCCATCTTTTCACAGTAGCCGAATCAGAGATTTGAGAGATTAGAATCTAGTGTTGATTAACAATAAATTAAGTAAAAATTTCCCAGGCTGGGACAGTTTTGTCCATGAAAGCCCCTAGCAAAAGAAACAGCAATTCTTTGATTCAGTTACTTCAGAAATGGAGTTGAAAGATTCTCTTCTGGATGAAGGTGCACATATTCCTGACCTAAACTTGTATCTAAGCAAGAAAATTATTGATACTCTGGTACCTTTGAGAGCTGTAGAAATGAAAAGCCAATTTCAAGGTCAAGCTTTCAGTTCAATTTCTGATTCAATTTATTTATTTAACCTGAAGGAAAATCATGAGATGTAAAACATTTGACTTCTAATATGATTTTTGAAAGAGGTGATAGATTTGTACTTGTAGAAAACACATTCAATATAAAGGGCAGCTGTCAAAAAACTTATATAATGAAACCAGGTTTAAAAGGAAAATTCTGAGTTCAAATCCAAAATCCCAGTCCAGTTAAATGATTAATGCCTTTGATATCAATGTGTTTTTGAGTTAAGTCACCTTTCTGGAAGGTCTTGATTTTCTTGATGGAGCACAAAAGTGTGAATGCTGAATGGTTGCTTACCTGCAGTCGTCAATATGGTAGTTTCTCTATGTACTTTTAAAACTGTAAATAAATATAAAGGAATGGTAAGGTTAGAAAAAAAAACAACCCCAAACATTAGCAATGCCTCATCTTCTCTGGCAGAACGCAGGGAACTATTTTTTCTGATATCTGCAGGCACACAGCTAAAATATTTTTGCTTTCACTTGGTTCTGGTTTAAAGACAAAGGTATATTTCCTCAAATACTGCAGTGTTTTATCTTCTTTTCTAAATGCAGAATGAGTGTTTTAAAAGCCAGGTCTTGTGTTCCTGTCAGCAAAATATGAACTGAGAATACTCATGAGGTGAATAGCAAGGTAGTAACTGAAACCATCAGAAACTTATATTTAAGATAGTTGGATGGGAAGTAGGTGACAGCAATGACAACACTTGAAAAATACTTAATTTTTTTACATAAAGCAAGTACATGAAGGAACTGCTGTGGTTGTGTCTATGTGTATATATATACACATGCGTGTGTGTGTGTGTGTATATATATATATATAAAAATATAGTTTAAGGAGCCAAGTGCAGGGAAAATATCAGGAATTTTAGAAAATATCTAAAATACGGGTACTTTTGAAGGGTCTATGTGAAATATCATGCAATTCTTTATCTGTATATGTATTTCTCCCATGCCATGCTGCAGAACACCCTTCCTAGAAATTGGCAATAGGTGATCATGCTGAATTCAGAATGTCAGTGTTCTCTAAAAAAGGAAAATTAATGAGATAGAGTACTTGAAACAAGAGTCTTCTGTGGAGAGTCAGAATGTACATGAGTATCCTGTTGATCTGACTAGCAGGAAAACGGCAACTGTTTTATGCATATCCCAATGTTATATTCATAAGTAAGAACCAGTATAGGTGAACTTCGCAGCACTTCTGAAAATATTGTCATTATTAAATTTTAGAGTGTCTGCTTCAGTGTGTTCCTGCATCCTCCAAAGAGACTGCCACTTTTTAGGAGCCAAGTGCTGTGGGAAAGATAGCTTTCTCTGGGCTTTATTTCAGAGATGCATTCTTCAGTAATCTGTACATTAGGTCNATTGGCAATAGGTGATCATGCTGAATTCAGAATGTCAGTGTTCTCTAAAAAAGGAAAATTAATGAGATAGAGTACTTGAAACAAGAGTCTTCTGTGGAGAGTCAGAATGTACATGAGTATCCTGTTGATCTGACTAGCAGGAAAACGGCAACTGTTTTATGCATATCCCAATGTTATATTCATAAGTAAGAACCAGTATAGGTGAACTTCGCAGCACTTCTGAAAATATTGTCATTATTAAATTTTAGAGTGTCTGCTTCAGTGTGTTCCTGCATCCTCCAAAGAGACTGCCACTTTTTAGGAGCCAAGTGCTGTGGGAAAGATAGCTTTCTCTGGGCTTTATTTCAGAGATGCATTCTTCAGTAATCTGTACATTAGGTTTTATAGCTTTACAGCTGTTTTCAGAAAAGGTGCAGCTCTTGAGCTTGCATTCCCCACTTAACTTGCTCTCGCTGTTGCAGAAATTGGAAGGATGATTGTAGAGGAAAACATCTGAAATTAATAGTACTCGTGCCAAGAAGGGAAATGGAGGAATAGAATATGATAACTTGGTGATGATGAAATATTACTAAGATGACTTTGGTTCTTCAGTTTATGTAAAAGGGCAATGAGTGGCTCTTGGATATTGAGGCTTAGCATGACAACTTACAATTTTTTAATTTTTATTTTTTTAAAGCTATGAGAGCAAATATATGTGCTGCTTCACATGGCTGTGTAGATAAACTTCCCTGTGGTGATTTTGTGGGCTTGATGATCACACAGACAAAAAGTATTTAGATGTTAGTCTTGTATGGGATATACATAGACCATATATATCAGTTTAATTCTGGTGCATGTTCACTTAATTTGTAGTCACTTATTTCATTCTACCGCAGAGCAGAGCAGAATCGGGACAGACTTTCCTTCACAGCTCCCTGTGAGAACGTGATAGCAATTTTCTGTCTTTTCCTGTGGCTTGTCAAATAGATGGTACTTTAAATAAATGCTTCTGGGTCAATACTGGGATGGAGGTGGTTTTTGTTACAGGCTACAAGGTCTGTAGCAGAGTAATTGCCAAATCTACTCTCTCCTTAGCTCAGAGTTTAGGTATGCCTTAGAAATCTGCCATGTTTCAGTAAAATTTGTGTTTTTCTTGGTCAGCATAAGTGCTGAGTATGCCTGTCATGTTAGTGGCGCTTGTCGTTGTCTTTGCTGGATCTTGCCTCATTTTATTTGGAAATAAACTATTTATAACATGTGTTTTGGAGACCGAAATGATACTGCCTGGATTTCTTCCTGTTGCTAATCTTCAGTTTTCTAAGTTTAAAGGAAAAAAAAAAGACAAGAGAGATAGAGAGTGGTATTATCTTTCATGCCTTTGTCCTCACCATAATTGCTTGATCTTAGAACAGGCTTATAGGTTCTTAATTCGCATAGTATCACATTAGTCTCTTTGATTGTGTTTGATAGTTCTCTGAAGGTATGATTCATTACCATGAAAACAACATAGTCTGTTTTCAAGCTAATTGCTGTATAGACCATAAAAATAAGTTCCCTGAGGTTTAAATTGCTCATACAATTCATATCAGCTGTCAACCTGTTTGCCAGTGTACCTGGAATACTAATTGTAAAAGTAATAAAAATGCTGTGTTTGTACCAAAGGAGATAAGCTGCTTGACTGCCAGGAACCTGCAGTCTGTGAACGTCTGGAGTAGGTTTATATATTTGCCGACCAGGATCTGAATTGTTAAATAACAGATTACAGCATCAAAAATTAGCCTTTGCCCCTTTCAGCATAAAGTTAATGATAATAAATTCCTAGCTTCTGTGTACAGTGCATGTGTATTTTCTCTTCAGCTGCTGGAACCCTAAGGACAACTTAGTTCTATGTACATTCCTCGGTAGTGTTACGTACCTTCCTTGGTGGACTGTGGACAGCAGAGCATGTGTATGAACTGAGTACAACAAAAAGAAAGTGCAGAAAACCTGCTTAGCATAATACTAGATCATCCATCAGTCTTTAAATGTATCTTTGGGATTGACAGCAGCATTGCACTCTGGGGATTATAAAAGTAAAGTGGACCGTGTTTGCTAAAGAGAGCCAGACATGGCATTGTTTTTTAAATGAGGGTTCATTTTACTGTTGCTTCCACGGTGTTTACGTCAGGGATTTGCCTGGGTACTCACAGTTCTGCTCCACTGGTTTGTGAAGAGTAGCTGCAAAAAAGGCCCCCCAGGCCTTAGGATTCTGCTTTGTGTCTGTATCGACCTTCCGTGCCTTTTAAATATGATGCTTTCCTACCGCTTGGCAGTTTTCAACTTTCAGAGGAAGCCTTTGAAAGGAAGAGGATAGGAAAGCACCGTGGGTGGGCTTACTTGGCACCTGCTGCATCACTGGGTCTTGTCTAATGCAGAGATCCTGTGAGTTAAATTTTGTAGGAAAACAAAGATACATTGTAAGCTTAACGAGAGATTATATGACCAGGGATAGGTTCTGTCTTGCATTGAGTATCTACATACAACTGAGCAAAGGAAGCTTGCTCTTTGAGATTGTTTCATTAAAAGCAATTTCTATGAACGATATTCTGTGTGAAGATTTCATCGTCAAAGCCATCAGATCCAGATGCTTCATTTTTCTGCTCAGTTTTGTCTGTTTAATGTAAATACTTTTCATGCTTTTCTAATTAAAAACCCACACTCCATCAGGTAAACAGACAGCTTTGCCAAAGACAGCTTAAGCATAAGTTGTAAACAGGCTTTACAGGGCAAAGCTTAAATACGTAGAGGAGGATATTGCAGTTATCAGGGAGCGTTTCAGTTAACCAGACAACTAGGTTGTTGGGTTTTTTTCTAGGAACAATTTAAATCATAGCTCCCTGCTTCACCCCACCAAAAAAAGAACTGTACGAGTACTGCTTTTTACTTTTCTTTCTTTTGTCTGAAGGATGTTTGCTCAAGAGCCTTAGGATCACAGGTTATTTCAGACTATGCAGCAGAATTAGACATCAGGTTTTGAACCCCTAGGATCCAGTCATCATCATTTCCTCAGTTTGACTACATGAAAAATAGTAGCATAAAAATACTTAAACTAGGCTACATGAACTGACAGTGGACTTCAACAACTCACAGTAATGTGAGTGATAATGGATGAAAATCTAATATATCCTGGGAAACTGGCAGTAGGGAACTCTTCAAAGATCTCTCAGGGAAGTATATAAGCTTTCTGAATAAAGCACTAAAGCAAAGGTTGTAAGAGTTGCAAAAAATACACATGAAGCTGAAATAGAAATGACTTCCTTACAGCTATCCCCCTTTAGAAGAGAGACGCTCCCCTGCACCCCTTCTTTAATTCTGCGATGTGTAACACTAGCCAAAGGTACCTCGAATAGTGTTAAGCTATGAGAATTTAATAACAGCGAGTCCCTTGTGTGCAATCTTTATTTAAAAACACTAGTATATTGCTGGGAGCTTATCCCAATCGGTGTCAGCCCTTCCTTCCCCAAAGAAATCTATACGCTGTGTAAATTATGTTGGAGGAGCTATCCAAGAAGACACGTGAGGGACTCGTTCAGAATCTTCTACAGAAGGTGAAGGTTACTATTTTATGGCCAGTTCTGAACTATACCCAAATCCAGATTGCAAATTTTATGACAGATATCAGTTTCAAATATTGCTCTCCTGTAGCTGATAATTACGTAAACAGAGCAATTTGCTTTCTAATCTCAGTATAGGATAGTGCCTTCTGAGCCTACAGACTTTATGTCCTGATGTAGGAGAGAGCTGGATTTCACTGGGAAGCTTAGCAGAAGCTGAAGGTGTCCCAGGATTGAAATCCAGACATAAAGGATACTGTTTTGCATTTGGTTCATTCTCAGAATCCCCTTGTCTGTCAGGGGTAAATGCATATGCCTGCAACATCTTCATCACGGTGCTCTTCAGTGCCTCCAAAAGTTTGGAATAAAATATTTTTTTTTTAAAGTAGAAGAGAAGATGGACAGAAAAATAATTTTTATCAAATTAGATTTTCTTTTAAAGGTCATCAATATTGTATTGTTTTGCGAAGGTTTGTCACAGCAATGATGAGTGATCAAGAGGTCTCTGCAGGAGACCCCATGGAAGCAGTGTGTACCAAGGGATCAGCTGCAGTTAAGGAAGAATTTGATGATTCAGGCTTGCAAGCATAAATAGACATTATGCTGCAAACACAAAATAATTGACTGCTCCCAGTCCACCTGTCCTTTCTCCGGCTTATTCTTCTAGAGCGAAGCAGCAAAGGTGAGCTCATTTGAAAAGAGATTTGAAAAAATGACTTGTCTTCAATAAATTTTTTGCCAAGTTAAGTATGTGACTTGCAGACGAGCAGATGTGCTGCGTGCCAGGCAGTTCAAGAGACCTGGGCCGCCTCCTGCTCGTGGGTAGTCTCGCCTTAGGGCTGATGCCAAACACTAGCACAAAACACCCAAACCTTCCTTCTCCCAGCAGTGCGTCTGGTGAAGGTCCTGAGGAGGAACGAGCACTACGACCACACTTGTTTCTCAAAGCAATGTTAGCAGGACCCCACGTAACCCTATCGACTGCTGTTATAACAGATGTGGGCCTGGGGAGCCAAGACTTTTCTCCCTTCCTCAGAAGTATTGTGCAGAATCCACTGCAAGCTGGCTGTTGATTTCATAAAACCTTTTTCCAGCTTTACTTGTCTAAAGAGAGAAAGGTGATTGAGCCCAATTATTTATCAACCGAAAAGTGACATTTGTTTTTCTTACCCTAAAGGTACGTTGGACCCTTGGTGTTACCACAGGCAGCGCAACAAATGTGTCAAAACAAAACACTGTTGAGAGCCAGAAAGGAAACTCTGCCTCCTTTCTAACGTTAAGGTTTTTTACAACTAATAAGCTGTATTGAACATCGCATATTTTCAAACATAAGCTTGTGAATATGGATTAAAAGTAGTGCAGTAGAATGAATAATTATGTTTTTATGCAGTTGCCAAACAGCAGCATTCAAATGAATTATATTTCTTTTTTCCTAACCTCCTCCACCTCTCCAAAGTTACAAAATTGTTGAAGTGTTCTGTGTGTTATTCAGGCTGTGGGTTTGTACTACCTTTTGAGTTTTAACGTAAAAAATATGAAGGTAATTAGTAACTCTGAAAGGTGAGAAGGTGAAGTACCCATCAAACCCATTTTATTTACAATTGGTTTACTCTGTATGAAATAGTCTAATACCTTGAGAATGGTTTTCTTTTTTCTTTCTGAAAGAACTGTTCACATGAGGGATAGGATTGTTGTACTCCTACCATGATAAATATATAATTCTCTATAAAATGTGAACAACATCAGCAAGAACTGCTGTGTCACCGCTAAGTACTTTAAAGCCTGGTTGCTTTATATTATTGTCAGAGATGAAGCAGTCAAAAATATGGACCAAACTCTGCTACGTACTAATAACTGGGCTGTTGAATATAGGAGATGTAGCTCGTCCTCCTTTGCTCGTGATAGATTTATTGCTTCTTTTTCCTTCCAGCAAGAACCACTTCATAAATCAGATCAAATTAAAACAATTTTGAAATCACTGAAACTGCATCATTTAGTATTGTGCTCTGCCTCCTCTCACATGTTTCCTGCTTGAATTAAAAATCTGGGTACCATCAGAAGCTGATCCATTGAGTGCAGCACGTAGTTCTCCTTGGAAAAAGTCTCATAATCCAACATGACGGGACGTTGCACCAGTCCCTGGTTTGGTATGCACGTGCAGCTCTAAAAATCGCGTGAATGGCTTTAGTAGCAAGAAGACTCCTTCAGATATAGTTAGAAACTGTAGCTATCTTTTTAAGAGAGGACATTGCAGTTTAGGCTAACATGCATTAGTTTAATAGGCTGCGTGAGGAAAACAAGTGAAATGCCATCATGTTGTGGGTTCATAAAGTCAAAGCTGTGGAGCTGATAGAGGAAGGCATGCTTCTCATGGCCCTTGCATGTCATGAAGTGCTGTGAGGAAATAAGTGAATGAGTATTTCAATTGATGCTTTTTCTCCCCTTCCCTTCATAAAATGCATCACAGAAGAAGCATAAACATAACCATTGCAGGTTTTTATTTATGATGTAAACAAAAGATAGTAAGGTAAACAGCAATCACAGAGTTGTGTAATGACTATGTAATTCTGGGAAGTTTATAACATAAACGCTAAATGTTAAGCTGGCAAAACATTTGGGTCTGTTTCTCTGAAGTAGATTTCAAAAGGTACTGACTGTCCTCTCAAGTCCCAAAGAAGCGTATATAAAATTCAGATTGTCTAATTTTGCTAATGGAGACTTTGTTACTGAAAAAATACAGGATTTTATCCATAGCATAATTTCTGCAGAACTCCATTAAAATATTTAGAAACCTATTGCTCTTAATTTGCTGCATTATCTAGGACTTCTCCTAAGAGAATGGAAGCTCTTGACTCATATAAAAGAGTTTCCTTTACAATGATTGCCACAAATAATTGATTATGAGAGCGTGGTGCCCAGCCGACTTTGACTTTAAAGCCAGACTTTCAGGAGTAATTAATAACCACTTCAATAATAAGTAAACAGAAATTATTGACATTTAATACGTACATGCAAACAGAAATACATAGGTCATCATAGAGCTCCTAATACAGCTGGTCAATGCCACCGCTCTGTAGACTTAATAGTTAAGTTGACCTCTTGACTGCAATTAATGTGCTACAACCCCCTTTCCTTTTTTCACATTTGCATAGTCTTTGAAAACTTGCCATGTGGGTAAGGATGTCCTGTATGCAAATAAAACTAATCTCTAATTGTCCAGCGAAAAGCCCTGCTGGTCTGAGATGAGCTGCCACCTCTTTCTGCTACTCCTGTGCTTCAGTTAGTTGATCTTAATAACGGTCTCGGTTGTTGAACTGTGTGCCATAAAGAAGCTCGTACTGACAGGAACAATGATTGCTTCCTGAAAAATGGGCCAAGTCTCGCAAGAAGAATAGGGAACAAAAATACAGGTGAAAGACCTGCTGGGCTTTGAGCAAGCCTGTGAGAACTGGATTCTTCAAGTTTTGATCTTAATATTGCTTTTGGGTTCGTGCCACCTAACTCTGGCATTTCTGCCTTACGTGAGGGCACACTGGGCTGGCTGCGTGAAGCGTGGAAGTTTGGCGTGTGACTATCGAAAGTCTTTTATCACAAATACGGCTTCTGATTTCTGAGCTACACGGGAATGTGTGATTTTGTATGTGCAGGCATTTTTTCAGAGCTCTCCTAACGGTGAGTGTGTAAATATATCATCGAGGCTCTACGTCACCTCTGCTTCTCTGAAGTTACTGAAATAAGTACAAGAGCCTTCCTATGATAACAAACAGTACATATAACTAGAAAAGCATGTTTTTGTAAGATTTCAGGTGTTTCCAATTTGGTCCTCATGTGAAAGCAATTTATAGGCAAGTATCTTGTATTTTGGCGCAGTGCATTTTTAGATATAAATATGTATGTACAAAGGCTGTTTTCCCGTGTATGTATTTTTTTTTTCTTGCTTTCATGTAAAAAGGGGGCCGGGTGGAAGGAGCAATTGGTCTGAAAATGCAGTTATTGCTTTCTTGTTTGTTTGGGTTTTCTGTCAGAATAGGGAACCACTCACTGGCAGAGGGAGCAAATGATGAAATCATCAGAAAGTCGATACCCGAGATTTTGTAGTCAGCACAAATCACGAAATGGTTATTTTAAATATAACTTTCACTCCCTAAGCAACTAATCTTTTCTCATATCAAATGATACCATAATTCAGTATAATTACAATCCTTCATGCATATTTTCTCTAGTTAAACATCTGGGTATAACTACTACAAGGCAAAATACATCCCTGAAAAAGAGACGACTTGTCCTTGATAAGTGAGCTCATATTGTAATTCCCCTTGAGAAAACCACTCTACAGTCCAGGTACAAGCTAGATCAATAAACCCTTTAAATTGCTGTTGGGTTATATAGGTTATACTCATTTTCTAACCTTCTTAGAATGTATAGTGGTCAATGGAAGTGTCTCCTTTACAGCCTCCTGAAAGACTGACTACTGTTTGCTTTGATTTGGGAATTTGTAACTAATCTCTGCTAAAGCTTGGATAGTTCCTCACAGTTGGACTGCTCTTCAGCAATACTTCCATGTGCAGTAGGAAGTGTTTTTTCAAGCCAAATACACTGGAGGATAGGATCTTCTCCAAGACTATCTGCATTACCTGAGGTCCAGTAACAGCAAAAAAAGCTCATTTGTTTTTAAGTGCTCAGTGTTTCCAGAAAATTGATTTTACTTAAAATATTAAAAAAAATTTAAAATGAAAAATTACTTTAAATTAAAACATAAAAGCAATCCAGATGGATTTTCTTAACAACAAACAAAAAATTTGCATGAGACTTGATAGGAACATTGTTTAGCACTTGATTTATGTTCCGTATATGGTAAATTCAGCTGTTTCTTCTCTCCCCATGTAATTCTCATTATGATATATTCAGAAAATAAGTATTTTCAATGAATTACAGAGATTGTAGTGGGAAGAGATAGAAACATTTATATTAGCGCTTGATAATACTTTCCACTACAAATCCTGCTGTGACCTTTGAACAACCTCTCGGATATCTGTGGTTCCCACAGAGTCTCTAAAAAGCAAAGGGAAAAGTTGTGAAGTTAGTGATATTTTTCTCACTGATCCAAGTCTTTTAAAGATGTAGCTGCCGTGAACTCAGTGTCCAATTGAAAGTACAGCATACACCTGTAGTTTGTCTCTTAGTTTTTCCTTCCTCCTTGTCAGAGGAGCTTCATGACCTTGTCTTGATCAAGAGTTGAGTAACTGAGTCTAGCGAGTCCATGAACAGGAGAATGTAAAAATGAACCAAGTGTGATGAGCCTTGGTATGGTCTGTGGGTCAACAAATAAGAGCAGAGTAATACTTGAAAGTGCTAGAAGGTATGTCCACAGTGTCATCAAGGGCTGATTTGATTGTAGCCTTGTGCTGACACCTCTGACACCAGCAGAGAGTGGGGGAGACGCAATGGAAGGAGTAGCAGGGTAACCATCAAGTGTTGGTGTCCATCTGCCAACGCAGTGCACAACAGTGAGATCCTTGGGAGAAAGTCCTGAGTGTTCCCCAGGCACGGCTGTGCCAACTCATTAGACAGGCAGTTGGGGCACATCTTAGGCGTGTGTGAAGCTCGTTGGTCCCTTGCTTAGTCCAGTTAATAAGTTGAGGTTAGCAGCATCTCATTACCTCGTCTTCCTTTTTCTCTCCTGGTATTCTTGCCTATTCACTAAGGACGTTTACACAAAAGGAGAAAATAACCCAGTCATGTTCTGGATTATTCCCATACTAAAATAATAGATGAAAATAGAACAAAAAACCCCCTTGTGTTGATGAAGTGCTTTAGGCACTGGGCAAAACATTGATGGAAAGAAGGGAGCAAATTGCCTGAATGTTTTGTCACAGACTTTAAGTGTTTTCTGAAATAGAAATGTTAAGTGAAATCCACCAAAGATTTCATTCAGTGAGATTTGGATCAATTCCTAACTCCTACATGCTAGTAAGATAAGTTTCAGAATGGACGGACAACATGGTGATTAATAACATTTCTATTAGAAACATAAAATTTTGTACCCAAGTTTTGGGAAATATAAATTTGTCTTAAAATAAAATATATAAATAAACCTGATGTAAAAAAAAAAGCATGTCTGCTTTGCTGACTTGTTAGATCACGTTATCCATTGGAGTCTATCCATGTACACATTATTCTGTTTTTTTCAGATATATTACTCATGAATCGTTAAGCTATAAATATCACAGGCAGTTTTTATTAGACAATTACATTTTATTAAGCTTAATTGTATGAAGATTAACTTCATACAGACTTTATAAAGAGAAAAATCAAAAGTGGTTTTAGATATTGGTCCAATGAGAATAGCAGCTGTTACTTAACTTTTCATGTATCGCCTTTTTTTTTTTTAATGTGAGTTTTGGTACATTTTTGAGGTAAACAAGCATTTCATAGGGTAAAAAGGTGTTGAAATGACGTACAGAACTATGTATATTATCTGTTGTGAGGGGAGCCCAAAGTAGATAGGTATTGTGGTATATTGCAGTATTTTCTTCATACAACTATGTGTGGATAAGTTTCTGTTGTTGAATTTGAGAGGACTGTTTCTCTCTCATAGAAATTTGCAACATTTTGCCAAGTGTTAGAGAAATAATTTGATGCTTGTGTCCCTTTCATTTATTTTGCATTTATTGTTCTTTTAAATCTACTTAATTTCTTTCTTTTTTTTTTTTGTGTTTCCAGCATTTCTCTTTAATGTTTCAGAAGTTAACATCTTTTTGAAATTCCTAGTTCTCTTGCTTCCGAGGTGCTTGTGTCTGTTCCTCATGATTTGTATTCGCTAGTTGTTCTATGTTTTGTTACTCCGAATTTCCTTGATGTAAATCCTTGATGTAAATCCTTGATGTAGCACTAGTTTGCTGTTAGGGAGTCAGACACAGCAGCGGACCACAAGTCCTTGATTTAATCCTCTCTCTTGCTTACCCAGATCTTGCCAATTCTTTCGAGTTCTTCAGGTATTTCTGACTCTCATTTAGATTTCTATTTGCTCTTCAGAACTTTATATTTTTATTTTCTGCTGCTTCTGTATCTTTTTTTTCCACTCGCTCGCTCTTGTCCTGTTTCTTTCTGCAATCCACACTCTCTCCTACGAGCTCATACCTTGATCCTTAGCACATAGAGCTGTGGTTTTCTCTGCAGTTTGCCTGTCTCTTCTCTTTACTTGCTTTTTTTTGCCAGGTGATCATATCACATGGAGAAACACAAATGAAGTGACATTATGGCTAAAGGCAAGATGACAGTTCTGGTTGGTGAATACCCTAGGGTCATAGCCCGAGCAAGCAGTGCCTTTCAGGGCAACTGTTTAATTGTATTTAAAATAGGAATTAACTACATCTGTACAACTCAGGAAAAATGCCTAATGTAGTGGTGAAAAAACCAAATCCAATTGTTCTCAATAGACTGGGAGCCTCTAGTTAAGCAAAGCTTATAAGAACATAGATTTTTATCCAGAACTGCACTTCTATGCAATGAGGCTTCATGAGTATTTCAAGCAAGTGTTTGGAGTATTTTAAGGAAGTGTTTGGAGTTTAGCGAGGACAAAGTTCCAGATGTGGAGAAAAATTTTTGAGTGACATAACCAGAAGTGAAAAAGACATCCTGACTGTGTCAGCGGAACAGCATCGTCGTTGTGCCGATACAAACAGAAAAGTAACAGTGAATTATTTCAATTATTTTTAATATAGTAAAGATCTTAAAGAAATGGGTTGCAGCATGCATGGTCTTGTGCTTTGTACAAGCACGGGATAATAGTATCTTGAGATAATCTGTTTTCACAGTGGCGAGAACAAAGCGAAGAGGCTATTTGATACCATAACAACAGATTTAATAATGAGTTGTTCAAAGTTGTCCTTTCTGGCAGAAAATGAACTATATAATTGTTTCTATCTGCTCTGCTTGTTGTTCTAATGCCACTATAAAGAGGTGAAGAGCAGGGGCAAGGACAGATCTGGTATCAGAATTCCTGAGCAGGTGACATATGCATTATAAGCAGCTTGGGTTTCACATTTCTCATTTTGTGCCAGATGGAGTAAAACAAGTACCTAGAAATCCTTCTGCTGGGTAGAACAGAATGTTCCTGCTGTGCTTCCTTTAAAAAAGAGTCTTCTGAAGGGATTTGCAGGATTTTTCTCTGGTATAATTATCTAGCAGATGGATTAAAAAAGGAAAAAGAGGCAGTTTACTGCTGGGAAGATACCCCCAGATAGTTTTGAAAAGTTTAGTGGGAAATCGAGGTTTTTTTGCTCACTGTTTTAATAAGGCAGAAAAATCATGTGGTCGGTTCACCACATCTAGCAAGAATCCAAGACAGATTCCAGTATTCCCTTTGGTGGGGCTTTAATATTCTGAGACCAAAGATGCATTGTCAGAAGAGTCAACTCAAACTGACAAAATGCTACTGATGTCTGGGAGCTGGGATCAGAACTTCTATGTATTTTTTGTATTCTGTGGCTTTTGTAACAATTTCTGTGCATAAAAGAGTTGTTGCTATCAGGTTATTGACACTGTCTTTTGCAGACAGACACGTGCTTGCTGGGCTACCACTCTAAGCTAGTGAGAAGACAATGAAACGTGGTGCTGACCATCAGGTAGTGTGAGAAGGTCCTCAGAAGACCTTGGGCCAACAGTGTCGATAATATCTATGCTAGTTTTATCCTTTATTTTACCCTGTTAATTTAGTAGTGTGAAGTTCACCTCCACACTTATGATGCTTTTTCCTTTTTTTTTTTTTAATTCTTTCTTCTACAGTTGTGGGACACCCACAATGCAGCACACTTGACACCCGGTCATTTGGGAATCATATAATCATTACGCAATAATGTAATTAATGTCTCGTGGTAACAGTGGTTTGGCTTGGTGATATATTGATGTATTGAAGTGGATATATTTTAGAATGAAATGTCCTGATGGATTTGAAAATGGAATGAAAATTAAGAAATAGTCACCCTCAAAGCAGAAGAGATGCAGGCCTACTATTCTCTGAGTATAACCGAATACACTCAGTTGTTCCAGGTCAGCCAGGTTCAGTAGTGGACAGGACTCTGGTACTTGTGATACTCCTTAATCTCAGATGTCGAAGTGGATAAACAAAAATCCAAGTATTAAACTAGCCATGTGACTTGCCTACAAAGCAATAAGAAAATAAGTTGTTTACAATTGATGCCTTTCCAGCCATGAGGTTGTTCTTTCTCTTTATAGCCTGGAATATTTTAATTTATAGCACCATGAAGGAGAAACAGGACACAGTAAAACTGCATGTGACAGATTTGTTGGCAAGAGTTTCCATGATTCAGGGAAAAAAAGGGAAAATATAGGCTGAAAGTCAGGAAAGTCACTCTTTTTAAAATTTTATTTTGTAGTCTGTGGAAATACCTCCCAGAGGTGATAGCCGAAGTTCCATGGCTCTGAGCCACTGTGAAACTTTAAGGGCTGAAACACTATAAACTGTACAAGAGAGAACATTAAGGTCTCAGCAGGAGAGAACTATGCAATAGTGATTAAACTTTTTCTTCTTGAATTTCTAACTTTCTGTAAGAATGTCTGGAACGATTTTAATCAAATATCAAAATCAGACCAAAGGCAGTATCACGGGCGTAAGTGATGGACAACTGAAAAGGGTACTGTTAGCTCTCAGATAAGGAATGCTTTTGGTGTGACTGGATTTCCTATTAAAGACTAAATCCTGTAGAACTGATGTTAAAAGTCAACTCTACATACAGAGGGCAAGTCCATGTTTATGCACTCTGTTTGAGGACTCAGAAAGAGTTTAATGACTTCCTTTGCAGAAGATGTCTGTTCTGTATTACAACTCTAAAAATCCAGCAAGGATTCGTTGCGCTGGGTAAAGTGCCTCCTGAATGCTAGCTTGAAGAAGACAAAGCTCAACACACCTATCTGTATGTTTGGGAGGAGTTATTTTTCTGTGGGGTCAACCACAGGGTTTTGTACAGTCCTTCCTCATGATGTTAACTCTTTGTTGTGTGCTTTTCAGTGGATAAATACAAGCTGGTTTATCCTTTGGGTTGTTATTTTCAGTATCACGTCATTCGCGATGAATCAACTTGCTGTCTCGTTTCCTGGGGCCAGGTATCTGCACCAGCTGCAAGTTTTCAGAAACCTCCTTTGGCTGTTTTGCTTCTTGATGGGAACTGACAGTTGTATCTTTTCCCTGATGAATCATTGATTCTACACAGCCAAGAGTCTGCCAAAAAGGTGCTGGATTGTTTTGGTTTATTTATGGTGAGTGCATTAAAAGAGGAAGTAGACGCAAAGGGCCTGATTCTATAGCTGCTAGCTGTGTAGAAACCAAATAAAATGCACCAGCACTGCTACCATTTTCTGGGCTGTTAGAATAGGTTGAGCACTGGAGTCTACTTAAGCATGGTCATAACCTGCTATAGCCATATATATATACTGACAATGTGATTTTTAGTTGAACTGTTAAATCAAGCCTGCACCTCAACATCATACATAATTCTCAGTAGGTAGGGATGAAACAGTCCGACATAAATTATGAAGGACAGGTAAATGAAAATGTTCTTGTCTCACCCTAAATCCCCAAGTTCTCTGTTCATTTTTCTTCCTCCCTGGCCCCCTCCCCACTCCCTTCTCCAGTCTGGAACACAGTGGGAAGATCCTTCTCCAGTCTGGAACACAGTGGGAAGATAATGCCCAAATATAAACCACATAATGTAAATACCATTTTCCCGTGGAGAATGGTTGTGTCTGACAAAGGCTGGATTTCAGCAGGAGCTTATCTGCTGTTCAACTTAATGCTGTATGTTGTTTACTAAATCTAATTGTTAAATCAGAATTGACTGAAATTGGATAAAAGTAGTTGAAACTCAGGTTGGATACTATTATAGTACATTATATATATATACACACACTGTAATTATATATACACTATATATTGCATACTTTAAATAACCTGGTCATCCTGTTTGATAATGAATAAATTACTTCCCTCCCAGTGAGGTTTTAGATTTAAAAAAATGCTCATATTTAGAAAGAGAGAAAAAGCAACACTGCAATGTTCTGTTATAATAGAAATTGTTTCCATCTTGTTTGCTTATTTTACAATTGTAAAGATTCTTATCTTCAGCTTCCTGATATGTTGATTTAGAATTTTTCTCCCTTGAATAGAAACCACACTGATGTGTACACACCTGCCACCAGGAAGAGCTTCAAAAGATTGCTTTAGAAACACCTCAGCAATCATTCACTTGGCAGGTGTACCTGTATTTTCTGTTTACGATACATGAAAAGGTGCACAGTATACTATTTTCTTAAATATTGCTATAGCCAAACCCATAAGGCTTCTTATCATCTCACCTAACTTTCATAGAATTTGCAGAAAATGTCCTCAACTCTTAATTGCAATTAGAGCAGAAAAGTTTAAGA
Source organism: Eurystomus gularis (assembly GCA_013400335.1). Taxonomy (NCBI): domain Eukaryota; kingdom Metazoa; phylum Chordata; class Aves; order Coraciiformes; family Coraciidae; genus Eurystomus; species Eurystomus gularis. Next base: position 146,429 of record VZZY01017399.1, read on the forward strand.
AGAGTAGCTTAAAGAATATAAGTGTTAACAGGTTTGCTGAAGGAGACACCTATTTAAGTTTGTCTTAAACTGTATTCCAATTTTCTCTTTTATTTTAAAGGTTTTGTTGTTGGCTTTTTGTTTGTTTTTCAGAGACATTCATGTACCATAGGTAGTTGAAAACTTTGTAAGAGTTTTATTTCAAAGACAGGCTTTGTAAACCTAATAGGAAAAAAAAAAAAAAAAGAATTTTACTTTGTCCTGATGATGTACATATTATTCAGTGAGAAATAATCTCAGTCCATATTTTGAAGACTAAAAGCTAAGCTTCTAATATTTAAGGAAATAACAGGCAGAGGTGGAGTGATCTCTGGGGCATGAGTCTTTCCAGTTACTAGACATTTGTCTTTGTTGCATACCAAAAAATTACAATCTGTTGAAATGTTTGCTATAATCTATTAAATCATGTCAGTCAGAAGTTAAAACAGCTGCTTTTAAGCTTAAAAGTGAATATCGTTCCCTTGGAAACAAATTATATTGGAATTTACCATGACACTACATCAACAGGCTGCTGGTAAAAGTGAAACAACTTGCAATGAGAGTGCTACAGGTGACCTCAACATGCAGAATGTTGGTAAATTGTTGTGTTCCACAAAGAAAATTTTAAAAAACACATTCATGGGCTAAATGATAAATATTCCTTTTAATCCCAGGTGGATATGCTGATAATGCCACTTTATTTTGCAGAACACTGTAACTGGTGTAACCGAATATTCAGCAAACAGATGGAATCTGTGTATGATATTCCGCTTCCTAGGAATGGGTTTAACTTGTGTTGGCCGCATATAATTATACTGCTAAATGAGTAGGGAACCCTGATGGCTTTTGAGGACTGAAGATTTCAGGAAGTCACTGGGATTTCATGGTGTTTATGGCAGGGTGGTACAGTGGTGACACGTCACAGTCACCGAGTTAGCTCCTTCCAGAATTTTCTGTAGTACAACACAGGCATCCAAGTTCAGCATGAGCAAATGGTGTGGGTTAGAGCTTACTTTCCTGATGGAAGAATCTACTTTCTCTCCACACCCACATAATTTGCCATTGAATTTAACATTTTGCTGTTTTCCTACTGAAGTTCCTTCTCTTACTTTCTCCCACATGGTGAGAGGTGATGCCACTTTTTAAAGACCCATACGCTACATTCAGGCAAGTACCTAGATATAGATCAGGTGTTCTTTCAGCTGAACTCTTCTTTGACTTCAGAGGAATTATGCTGTTCAAGTCTTGCTGCTATCTGGTCCTGTTGCTTCACATCTTGCAGTATTTTCTTAATTAGACAAATAATAATCTTGTTCATTAATCAAATTCAGAGGAGTTTCCTGATATTCATCAGGACAAAATTCTGTATTTGTGATTATATGTTTGGTAATCCCTCTGCTTTCAAATATGAAAGGAATGTTACTGTGTCATCATGGAAATATATAAATTTTTAATCTAACCTTAGCTTCAGAAAATACACTGTGCTTTTCATATAATAGCACGGCTGCAGAGTGCAGAGTATGGGCATGCTGATGTGGAAAAGTGGGGTGTTCTAGAATGGCCTGCCTATCCATACCGAAATTATGCTGTGCTTGTGTGTGAAACGTTATAAAGCACTTATCGAGTACGTGGGTGACTAAAACTTGGTTAGTTAGAATTCAGGAAGGGAAGAATAAGACCACAAATTGATCATGGATCTTTCCTTAAACCCAATCCTCAGAATCCTGTTAATATTAAGGAAGTTTAAAAGTGAAGATATATAGGGTTTTGCAGGAGAATATAAGAGTTCTTGAATAATCTGTGATTCATTTTTAGACCACTGTGTTTACAAATTAGCCTTTTTTTCCTCTTGAATTGCACTTTATTGATCTAAATGAGGGAAGTTTGCAATGTAGAAATGGAGGTGGCCAAAACAGATGGGACCATCTGAGGGTTTGTTAGTTATCACAGCGGTGCAGAGTGGAATTGTACTGGCTTCAAATACATGGGCACTGTTCCTGGACACAATGCTAATGGTCAAAGCTTGATATCAGAGGTAATATTGCCCAGAATTAAAAACATTTTGAGGGCCTAACAGTTAAAAAATCTGACTGCTACATCTTGTGTTTTCATTCTTCTTTCCATTTTTCTTTTTGAGTTATCTCCTAATAGTTCTGAGGGCTTGGTTTGGTTTGGGACTCAGGTAAGGTGGGTGTTGGCTTTTTGTCTCTTCCCTGCCCAGTGTGTCATGGAAGAAAAAATGATGGAGAAAATAAAGTGCAGGAATAGTTCATATTAATTTAAAAATCCAAGAAATGTCCTGTTTTAGGCAAATTGGTATGTGTCAGTATTTACAGGACAACAGAGTGAAACCTGTGCCAGTGGAATACCCATGGGGCAGCCTGAGTGGCTGCTTGGGAGTGGCTTAGCTCAAGCTAAACTGGAATTGCAGGGGGTATTACTTTAAAGGGATGGTTAGAGCACGGTGTTACCACTTGCAGGTAACTTTTTTTTGAACACAGGGTTTAACTCTTTTCAGTGGCAAAAGAGACCATCAAGCCTAATGTACTTTTTGTGATGCTTAAAGAGGGATGGAAGGGATGACCTTATTGAAACTACCTGATTACTCTAGCAGAAGGAAATTCCTCCTTGACCTCTGTTCATCGGCAAATTAAAATGGGAGTATTCTCTGAAGCTTGTCAGGCTGATACACATAATGTTGTTACTGCTGAGGTGAGCCAGCTCTTTCTCTGCAACGTGTACCTTGTTTAAAATCACCCGTAACAAAAAGACCTATGAGAGTTTCTATATAAAACTTAATGCGAGAGATTTTATTTACATTGCATGTAATGACTGGAGTGCTAATAATTAGGAAGTATTCCAGCACTGGCTAGATTTAATTCATATAGGTTCTTTCATTCAATTTAAAAGAAAAATTTGAACCAAACTGTCCATGTAAATAATGCTAAATTATGGAAAGTTCATCATCTTGACATAGAGATTTTCCTGTAAACCTGTGATGAATTTGACTCTGTGACCTCTATTTGAGATAATTTATTTTTTGCAACATTAGTAGTCAAAAATATCAATCAAGGATAATATCCTGGGGAAACTTAATAAGGGGTGGGGGGGAATAATCTCCTCTTTTCCATTTCAAGAGAACATCTACTGTAAAATTAAAACAGTTGACCTAGCAGGTGTGCTGAAGATCTTCTCTGAAAGTGTTGGGTGCACGTTGCAGACCAAAGCATCTCAGTTCCTATTTTGCAGCAGCCACCAGAAATGGGAGATATTTTGTGTTTTGTTATAGATACAAACTCAAATTCTGTGCTTTTATTTTGCAACTTTCTGTCTAAGCCAAATATAACTTATTACTGAAACGTCAATATGATGATTCTTATCCTAATGTCTGGTGTTGATGAAAGAGAAGTTTCCTTCACTTTCCTCTCTTCTAGGTATCGACAGTATCATTTAATATAGAGTAACTTTATTTTTTTATAAATATATTGTATTTTGAGAGCTGTCCATTTGAGAGCTGAGTCCTATAAAATAGAACTGATACTAGGCAGCATATTTAATTTGCTTTACTGAGTTTCTTTGCTAAAGCATGTATTCAAAATCCATTAAGGGAGCATTAAGATTCCTGTATACTTCGAGGTGTTGGATCTGATAATAAAATAGCACTGATGTGTTGCAGAACTGAGGTTCTTTTTCCGTCCTCTCCTTAGAACCAGAGGCACAGCAGGGAGGAAAAAAAATAAAACAAAGCTAATATTAAGTTATAGAATGAACGAATGTTTCAATTCACTGATCAGCCTCTCTCAAAATAACAATTTTAAATGAAAAAGTATGTTGTCTTAGAATTAACTAGAATGTTTGCTTTTTTCTGAATTGGAATCGAGAATTGGATCTCTATTTCATTCAACCTCAAACAATATCCCTTAGATTTATTTCATTGTCGATTTTATGAAATTTTAAAATGTATTGTTACATTCCAAGTAAAAATTACCATTTTGAAAAGGATATAATACTTTGATTTATCCATTAATTAATAATTAGGTTTGATTCCTCTTAGCACATTTTTTAGTTCTTGTTTATACTGTAAGGAGGTTTGTGAGGAGAAATTTTGGAATGAGATAAATTTTACAAAGATAAAATAGATCTGCGTAATCCTTCTGTCAGATTACTGGGTGTCACGAAACTTCATACTTTGAAAGTTTAGCTTGGTTTCTTGAATGGAATATCTTTTAAAACACGAAAAATCTCACTCTGGGTGCCATCAGTCATGTTAAATACATCCTTTCTGTCTCCTGTTCATCACAGACGATACACCGTTTCCAGTGTTTCAGTCTGATAATTTGCTCATTCAGATGCAGCACATCATTTTGACATATAAAACAGCTATTTATCTATGTTAGGAGAAATCAAGTTGTTATATAGTGAACTGGGGAACACGCTGCAATTTGGAATCTCTAAAGACTGTTGGAATTAATTCCATTTGGATGAGCTAAGCCTGTTTTCAAATGCCTTGAGTAGTGTTTCGAGAAGATCTCATGCTTTTATTTTCTTTGTTAGACAGGGCTATGAAGAACTTGAAAGACAGCTGAAAGAAGTCTTTAAGGAAAGGAGCAATATCCTTCGTCAACTGTCGAAGACTTCTAAAGAACTTGAGGGAATTAAAGTCAACCTCCAGGTTAGGTTTCGTCTCATTCTGTAGGATTACTGAACTTGACATTTTCATATTGGTATTTATTTGTTGGAAGAAATGTTTGTTTGTTTTCTTTAAATGTGAATAATTAACATTTTGATACTCTTGTAGTTGACATAAACCCGATGTTTTTATGGAAAACATAACCCTAATGAGCTGGGGCCTTTGTCCATTTATTTAAAGAAAAGAAATAAGAAAATAGAGTATGGTAGAACAAAAAAGGAAACTGTCTTAGTGGAGTTTGCGCACATTGGTCCTGGCAGCTGTTACAAAGGTTTTCCATTGCTGTTGCAGGTCGCAGCTTTGCTGGTAAGTTAGATCAGCTCAGCTCAGTTGAGCTGCTGGCTTTACCTACCTGACGTGCTGTCTACGCAGACTGACTGGATTTACCGCAGAGCATCGCTTTACAAGTGTAGCTGCCAAACTGTGCTAGACAAGCCCGCAGCCAGAGCGGAGACACCTCCGTGTTTAACTTCTGGGTATCGTGGGTAGGCTGAAAGGACGATAGACTCAGGCTAACTCAGGAGTCAGATCAGCTCCTCAGACTGGAAAGCAGATTAAAAATCCTGCTCTGGGTTTGAGGTCCTGCAATCACCGGATGCTCACTTTAAAGCACGCTTGTCTTTTCCGGATACAGCCTGTTGGTCTGGTGAAAACATTCAGACTCAGCAGCAGCTGAGATTTGTCTCTCTTTCATGCCATTTTAAAGGACAGTATTTTTCTGACAATTCATTTCTCTCTGCATGTTGATGTAAGCTAGATGGGAAAAATATAAGGAGTAGAATCCCTATATCCGTTCATATAAAAATACTGGTACAGTGCCTCAGCACCATGCTATGCTGTATTATTATGTCATATTGGCTTATATTCCAGACTTCTAATTAATGTGATCTCTTGAACCTTTTGAGTGCTTTACCACTCTTTATTATTTACCACTCTTTATTATTGTAGGGGTTTTCTTCTTGCTTTTTAAAGAAATGCACTTCTCCTTGTAACAAAGTTATTTTAGAATGGGATTTCTTATGGCACACGGGCAAAGGTAGTACTCAGCTAGATTGTTCCATTCCACTATAGTTTCCTAACTTTTTTTTTTATTATACTGTGAGATATTTTAGACTCAACACTGCTGCAATCAGATACAAGCAGAAAGCTGTAGCATTATCTTCTGTATATACAAACTTATCTTTGTCCTACAGTTTTCATGCTTTTAGTAATTTGTTCCTAAATGTACTTATTTTATTTGCTTAGCTCTCATTTAATATTTGGACAACAGCTGTGTACAGTTAGCTGTGCTGAGTTACGGTAAAAGAAAAGTCAGGCAATTGCTCGGTTTCTTAGGAGTGGTATTATCTGTAATTCACTGGGAGCATTTTATGAAAGAGTACCAAATTAATCATTTCACAGATGAATAATATTAAAGATCTCTTTGGTAATAGAGTTCTTCCTTTGCTATCAGTCTTTGAAAAACGATGAAGCATCAGCCAAAAATGATGTGCAGAAACTGCTGGAACTGGGCCAAAAGCAAAGGTAAGATCCCACCTCCTCCCTTCTCTTCCCATTTCCAGACCAAAAACTGTCAGACTAGGAAATTCCATCTTGCCTTTTACTTTAATCTATGAACACTACTGTATTCCAGAGTCTGATTATAACAGGAAAATAAGGGCAAGGAATGCTATTTTGGGAAGTTTTTGAAACAAATTATATATGCGCAGGTATTGGACATATGTTAGGAGAAGATATTACAATGTTATAGTGAGATATCTGCTAAAGAAAGGGATTTGAATTTCTCAGAAAAATTTAGCCATGAAACTTTATCTAAAATGAGAAGTTTTAGAGAATTACTGGTGGGTGGTAATGCCTTGTTAAGTTATTAAAGTATCTCAATCTCTGAATTTGGAGATGATTATATATATTTATTCAGGCCTCTCAATTAAATATGCATGCATGTAGACACTCAAAATCACTAGTCATTGTGCAAATGTAGGAATAATTGCACTGGATATCTGTGAGGAAGACAGTTATGAGGAGAGAGAAGTATTCCCTTCAAACAATTCACTGAGCACTCTAAGAAATAATGAGTTCCATGGCTAGGAATGCAAGTTCCCAGCCTAGCCCTTAGTCTCGAGTCGCCCAGTGCTTCATTGCAAACAACTCTCATCGTTCTACTTCTCTTAATTGTTGAAATTCAGACCAGCAATTAACAACATTGTTATAGTATTAATAACCAAAAAACTAATACAGGGCTTACATTCACTGAAACAAGTATTATATAATGAATGCATCTATACTGCTTATTTTTCCTTAGAAAGAACGTATTGAAAGGTGATTTTTGCAGTGGTTTGAGTGTTATGCAGTTTTTATGAAATAGATTTATTGATTAAAAGTATTAATAGACTCTTTAGTAAAGGGATTGTAGTTGCAGGTGGTAAAATTGAGTCTGCTAAGGGAAAATTTTACTACATACAAGTATTCTTGCTAATCTCCTCCTTAAACCACCTCAAGGTCTACCTAAAAATATATGTTGGCTTTTGCTTCTAAGGGATCAACTATTAAGTATACTGCACAAGAGCAGTGCCCCGAGATCGAGCCTGCACCGGTGCAGTAGGCCCTCACCTTCCTTTAGAAAATAAAGGGGTTTTTACAGTATACTCCAAGAAAATGTCTTGGGGCTACTGTGGGTAGCTGACAGCTGTTTACAGGCGTATTGGATTTCACTTCCAGAGAGGCTAAGAAGTTCACTGTAAGAAGGAGGTGTTAAAAATGTGCCACGGACTCTCCCTCATAGAATTTTACTAAGGAAGGGTCACAGTTTATTTGCCAAAACCCTCGGGCTCTACTTCATCTGGAGTAAGTGAAGAACAGTGAGCACAGTGTTATGCTTAAATCTATTGTATTTGAGCCAAAATTTAAAATATATTCCAATATTAATTTGATTATATTCTTTATTTGGACAAATGTGTCTTGGCTGTTTGGTCTGTGAGCACTGCTTTGATTATTCTCTGCATTGATGGATGCTACAGTAAAGTTTACAGTTCTGGAATCTCAGCTTGTGTAAGAAGATGTAGTTCCACTGACTTAAAATTGGATTATCTTTATTTTAAAAATTCCCTTTTCTGTGAATCCTTCCGTTCTTCCCATGTTGCAAGTAAAACTTAGTCACGTACTATGATGCTTCAAGATTTATTCTTTCTGTGCACCATCGGCACTTGGAAATGATCACATCTGTTTGGACCGTAAGAAAGCCATATTGTGGTGATAGCACATTGGTTTCATGCTGCTCAATTGCTATTTCAATTAAATCTGCTCTGTATTAGTGTTGCCAAAATTGCTAAAAGTAGTAGGGTTATCAGCTAACAAGAAAGACAGTCCAGTAGCTCACAAGTTCTGCTCTTGCATGAGCTAGATGGGTTCCATTCCACTATAGTTTCCACTAGGCTAAATTATTATCTGTGTGGAAACTCAGTTCTGTGTCCATCTTCTGTGAAGGTTTCTCCATGCAAGCAACAGCCTTGACAAAACTCTGCAGCTGTTCTGAAATATGCCACTCTTCTATTTTGCCACAGCTCCAAAGTGTGTCCCGTGCTGTGGGTGGAAAGAGGTGGCCAGCAGAGCATCTCAGCCCACCGCAATTCTCCAATCTGGAGAAAGTCTCTCACCGCATCAGTAACGCAAAGGGGTTTATTGATTCAGAGAAAGCGCCATCCCAGCAATTACCCTCTTGGTTTTGGGTTGGTTTTGTGTTTTTTTTTTGTCTTGTATGTCAGAATCCTCTACTGAATTTTGTATTGCCTGTCTCTAGAAAGAGCCAGGCGAAGGTGGAATTTTATCAGAGCGTTATTTATTTATTTTAAAGCAATTATAAACTAATTCTTACCGCTAATACTATGGCTCCATTCCGGTGCGTTTTCAGTTTGCCAGTCCTTTTTGCTAGAAATTATACACTGGCAGATGTGTTGCACAGCAGGCTATTCAGTAGACGTAAAAGGTGGCCAGTTTCCATCACAGATAATTTTTGTCTTGCGCTGGCACTATAGTTCATGGGGTAATTATGATTTTATTAGCAAGACTCATAGACACAGTACATCTGTCTGTTACTCTGAATAATTAAAGGTGCCTCTTCTTGAATCTGAAGAATTATCGCTAAATGGACACTTGTGATGAATTTTGTGTTCTGTGTTTTCAACAAACTAGGGAAGAAATGAAATCTCTCCAGGAGGCCTTTCAAAAGCAGCTTAATGAGGCAACTGAGAAAGCAGAAAAGCAGCAGGCTACCGTGAGTGTTTCCCTGTCCCTCTTTCATTATTTTTGTTTGTTTCTTCTGTCTTATTTTTAATTCTTCTGCCTTGAAAATTTGCCATTAGCTCAAATAACTTCGCGTGTAAAAAACTTGGATTTCAAGTCCGCGTTAGTACTCTACAAACTTCAGAAGCAAGGAGCTGAAAAAAGTTTGTATAATTAAAAGTGCTAAGATGCTCATCTTCATCAGTTTCTGTGGGATTTAGGTGTGTGTGTATGCACTTCTGGAGATTTGGGCCTAGAGACCTGGGCCTAAGGCCTTTCCCTGATGAGGTTATCGTTATGGACCTTCCTGTCTCACATATAGCAGTGTACGCTGACATACACCCATTGACTTTTTGGGGATCACTACCAATTTTCAGCAACAAAATAGATAGTAGAGTGTCCGACTACAGTAGATCCAGTGATTGGTATAAGAAGATATGAATTCCCATTAAGATTTCATGCTTTAATGCAATTCTGTTTCTGGAAAAATGGTACAACCAGTTGTGTTTTTGTGTAGCGCTCTAATGTTGTGGGGCATAAATAGCCACATTTTGATATTTGCAAAATTACTTCCTCCAAGACAGAAGTTTAAAAAATCATTACTAAATTTAGCCAATGTTTACAAATGCCTTCTTTTATATGAATGTGATTCATATGTGGCTTTATGCCCTTGGTGAACAAAATCTGAGTTTATACCCTTGATGAACAAGATGTGAGAGTGCATGCCTTGAAAATGTGATGTTTGAAAACACTTTTTTTTTTCCCTTTGTTGCTCAGAAGGGTAAAGATACTATTTTACCTTTTCTTGTGTCCCCACAAATTGACTTAGTGGATTTTTAGTACTTGTAATTTTGTCTAGAGAACAAAACTGTTCTTTTTTTTTTTCTTGAGGGGACAAAAGTACTAAACTGAAATCTATGTTGAGCTTGAAAATGATAAAATATTTTTGAGGTCTTTCTCAATAGCCAGGACAGCATGTGTCCAGAAAAAAAAAAAAATTAAAAAAGATCTGTACTTGTTTTACATGGCTTTGTACTGAGGCAAGACATATAGTCCTGAAACAAGAGAAAATGAGAACCTCAGCGTTTCTGCTAAGTACTCAGAACATGCTGGTCTAAAGTCATCTTTTTTCAGGTGCACGCACACATTCTCACTAGCTTTGTCCACACAACGAATTCTAGTCCTACAAATTAAAGGTGGAAACATACTTTGTTATTTAATCTCTGTATTAGATTTTGATATTCCAGACTAATTCAGCTGTGGGTTAAATCTCAGATGTAGTGACTGGATTATTGGCTCTGTTCTTTGTGATAGAGTGGGGTTTTTTTTTAACTTGAGCAGCAGTGCCTTGTGTGAATTCCATCGGCACTATAGCACTGGGGAAGAGCACAAGATTTGTACTAAACAAGTCAAAATCGACTGGTAACTGTAAGCAAAAATATTACCTAGTGCAGAAACCAGAAAAAACCCCCTCTGAGTTTATACAAGAACTTGGCTTGGAGCGCTGTCACCAGGTTAGAGAAACTGAATTGTTGAGCTAACTTGCCAATAATAGAATATTAACTTTGCCACTGATTCTAAGGAAAGCGGAACTGTGTCCTTGGTTTGTGACATGTAATTCTTTATGCCTCAGGGTACAATATATGTACATAATGAAGCTCCCCAACACAGTGAGACAGAATGAATATTCAAAAAGCGCTTTGGGATCCTCAGATGAAAGCTGCAATAGAAATGGAAATAATATTATTACTGTCACACGGGGTTACTTTTACACCTGATTTCTCTGTGTGTTTAATGTTTTTCTGAAAGCAATATGAACGCTATGAAAGAAGGCCTAGGTACTTTGAGGCAAGCCTAGCTAGAGGATGGGAGCTTGAATTTAATTCTAATTTAATGAATTGTAGGTCTTGTTTCTAATCTAATTTAAGCACATTTTATTCTACAGGATTTGGTGAAGTAAATCTCGATTTTCATCAGAATAAATAAGAATAGAATTACTTTTCTCAAAGCCAAATGAATAAAACACAGGAGGAGGGTTAGAAATACATATTTCTTTTCTGCACCAGGCATAGTACAACACTTACTGTATGTTAATGGGCTGTATATATTCAACCGAGAACACCTGCCTGAAGGTGTTCTTTATTAGGTAAATGCAAAAGTGTAGGTAAGAATTCACAGGAATTACGTCAAATTACATGAAAAATAACCTGGGAAGTATTCAAGGACTCTGACCAAACCAAAAGAACCAAGGAGACGCCACAGCAACTCATTACCCTTTGCACCCATGTCTTCTGCAGAGTATGGCAAGACTCTCCACTATCAGTTGCACAAATGATTCATCAGAAACAGCATTATCAACGTTAGTGTGCATGCTTATCCTTTTTTTCTTTTTTTTTTTTTGGCCCTTTAAGACTAGAGAAGCCAAGAATGATAGGCAGCTAAAAAGCTGTTCTGAGGACGTGCAGAAGCATTGATGGGTAACGGTCTGTCAGAGAGCGGGCAGCGGAGCTGCTGCTAGGTAGTAACAACTTTGTGAGCATAGAAGCAGCAGCTCAGGCTGGAGGAAACAAAAAGGAGGTGTAAAGACGTTCCTGTCCTTTGCAGTACTGCTGACGCTGAGGGCTGCCCTGGGGCCCCTCGCAGCAGTGAGCACTCCCTTTCTGCGTTCTTCGGCTTCCGCATCTGTAGCGCTACCACATGAAGAACAGCAGCAGTCTCTCTTGGGACAGGTCTTTCCTAGAAAATATATGGCAGACCTTAGATAAATGTATGCCTCTTGTTTCAGCTGCTCTCTCTGGGATAGGAAAATGTGCAGCGGAATACTGGTTATGATAAAGATGGTTTAAACTTTAGAGTAGTCCTATGTTACAAAGTTCAAGGTCAAATAGAGTCTTCCAGAAAACCTGGGGTTGTGAGGGAGCTTCTCTACAGACTGTGTCATGCTAGAACTACGGATTACTTGTATATCAGAAGACATTTCTTAAATAGATAAACTTGTTAGTCAGAAGCACCGTATTTAGTTTAGTTATACAAAACATACATAAAATGTGTAAGGCATATTTCCAAACAACCTGTTGTCCTCCTTAACAATTGATAAAGGTTGACAAAGCTTTTTGTTCTGCATTTAATATCAAACACCTAAGCAATACATAATAGGCTGTTACAAAGTGGAAAAAAATTACTAATAATATCAAGCTAAATCTCTCGTCAAGCTTCTAAATGTGAGGTGGAGCCACTTCTTCCAGAAACAGGAGTAGGGACCATGGACTGAGTTTCACTTTGATAAACAAAAAGGCAGAGGGCAAATCACATACGTAACTTGAAAGTAGTTTGGGTTGTTATTTTTTTCCCAGTGAATGTGAATAAATAGGGTAAGCTGTGGTCCTGTATCTCAGCATTAGGTTAACAGGCTCTTAGAGCTTTTTGGAGAAGGGCTCTTCACTTGACTGTAAGTGATGCTAACTGCTTGTATCTTAAGAAATAGCTATTAATTTAGGGAGTGACCTCAAGGTTTGCAAAGTTGCTTCCCGTTAACTGCAATTAAAGTCTATAAAAAGAGCTGGATAGCTGGGGATGAGGGAGAAAATAGAGTGAAACAGGGAAATGCTCTAAAACAGTTCGGCGAAGCACTACGTAAGCTTAGTCTGCCTTTTACAAATTGTTCCTGTTGGTATTTTATATCATGCTAGGGGTTTTTAAAAGACACAGTGATGGAATTTTTTGACAATACAATTATAGTACTACCTGTCAAAGTAAAGGAGAAAATATGTCAGTGTAAATCACTTTTTCCCAGTTGTTCAGTGTTCACTATAAAAGATGAGAATTAAGTATCACGTGGTGTAGGACTTGTAAAAATCACTGATAACAGGCTAACAGAATATGGGGAATTTAATTCACAGGTATTCACCACCAAAGATGAATCTTAAGAACCATCACAAACTCATGCCGGCAATATTTTTCATAAAAAGATCAGATGTTCATTTCACTTCAGAAAGATTAATTTTGTTTAGTAACTAACAGCTCTTACAATAGATCCTAAAGTCCTAAATGTCTTTTTGACAAAAATCTGTTTTATTAATTAAAATATAGCTTACAGCTTAAAGGTTACATTCATTTAATAAAACCTAGTAGATAAAAATATGTTTAGCTTTGCTTTTTAAAAGTATTTAATGCTTTGTAGAACCCTTTTTCCCAAAGGAAAGAATAATTCCTATATTTTGAGGAATAATCTAACCAGTTCTGGCTTTTGGAGTCAATTCCTACACTTTAAATTGAAAATTAGACCATGGAAATGAATATGTAGTATGTGCGGGTTTCCAGATATTGCCAAAATCGTTAGGTGTTAATGAATGTTAACATCTTAATTGCTCATGTCGTAGTCCTGAGCAAGATACAAGAAGTCTGGAGGTAAGCAAATGAGCATACAGCTGAGCTTTGGCTGTGTGCTTAGGATGTTACATTGGTATTCTTCCATCCTTCGTCTGTAGTGAATAACTAACTATTGTCTGACTCTTAGAATTAGATCACGGCCATCTGCTAAAGCATTCTGTATTTCGATGGGGGAAAATTTAATTTGAACATTTCAAGGTCACAAACTGCTGTGAGTAAAGGCCACTGGATGGAAGCTGTTGCCTTTAATAAACGTAATGAGCTCTGAAACACACAAAGCTCTGAGTACCGTGGATGTCTGTCTCCAGGAGACAGCAGCAGTGTCCTTGCTTAATATTGCAAAGTTCAGTCTTAGAACAATATATTTTCATTATGTATTTTCCTAATTACAGCTAGATAGCAATTAAAGGCAGCCAACATGTGGAAAGAGGTGAATGTCAAACAAGAACAAAGAGTGGGCTGGAAGGAAGAAGAGATGTAGAAAGTTGATTAGGTTCAATGTTTCAGTTTCTGTGCCTTTTAATTTAGAGCTGGGCATAAATGTGCATTCTTATTTATTATGCTGTCAGGATTTGGTGACTGAAAGTAGCATTTGTACACGTCTTCTGGAGAATAGTATTGTGCCTTGTCCTTGGGACTGACTAAAAGCATCATGCACATGGTGTGATACAGACTGATCTGCCTTAAAGCATGAAATTATAGCCATAGATGCACTTTAATGGATAGATAGGCTTATCTTTATATTAGCTCCAGTAGCCAAGCTGTATAAATCCCTCCTATGAAGCTCTCTGTGGCTGTACTCTTTATGACCAAGTGGTTCTTTAGTTAGAGATTTAGTAGAAGAGCTTTAAAAATGCTGCTATAATATGAAAGCAAAAATGAATGACATTGTAATTAATATTGGTATTATTTTTTAAAAATGAAAAAGATGTAATTTTTTTTAATTGTTCAGGAAAGCTAAAGCAGTAAGTTTGCACTATTTAAGATGTCCGTATCAGTGACATCAGGTGCATGTGTATGTGAACAGTAATTAAGAAAAATTACTGGTTTAAGTAAAGTAGATTGGTTAATTTAACAGTACTGTGGTGTCTTAAATATCTCTCCCCTAGAAGATCCAAGCTGATGCTTATATGCTGTGTATAGAGAACCCACAGATAATAATTTTGGTATCATATCTCTTTAATGATTTCATATATATGCAGATTTGGAAGTGAAATGCTTTGAAGGAATATTAATATTCTATTGAGAGTTAGGACTACGAAAGGGAACACTTTTATGGACATCGGTGTATTATTTTTGTCAGTATGTAATGGTAGCTGGCAAATCTTTTGAACAGCTGAAAAACCAAAACCCACCATGTGAATAGTTCCTTTATGTTTTTCCCTGCTAATCCTGATCTCATATTTTGATTGCGACCTTTATTTTTGGTTGTGCAAAATCTTCATATTTATTTTAGAGTACATGTGGTCTAAACTTCAGTATTTGTGGATGAGCTTGCTAGGCAAGTGCTGAATATATTAATCTCCTGCTAAATGATCACCCACTGTGGTAGCTGGATGGGGAGTTAGTATTTCCACAACCAAACCACTTAAAGTTTTGAAAGAGTTCGCAAAAGCAGTTCCATTTATCCATGTCAGGTGGCACTAGTCTCGTGGACACCCTACCTACTTTTGTCACTTAAGTGATGATAGTGTTCTCTGACTTCTCTTTTCATACAGATGAGGGTGATGTCAAATCTGGTGATTGTTTTTAAATTGCTGACATCTGTCCACTCGAGTGTGGACACGATTCTAAGAACAGCTGTCACATCATGCAAATTCACTGTCATTTCTGATCTGCCTGATATCCAAATCATTAATCAGTAGCTCAGTGTCTCTAGGATCTGAATCTGTTTTCTTGCACAGGTTTTGTTTCTCTTAACAAGCCTACTGCAATGTCAGAGTAGCTGTAGTTTCCTATGAACAAAGGTAGACTTGTATATTAATGGGGACAAGAACATGGCATGGGGCAAGAACGTGGCATGGGAGTTGTGGGTTTGTGGGAAGGGTATTTTGCTAATTCAGGTATCCGAGAGCATCCTCCTTCAAAGTGAAAGCAATGTGTTCTTTTAATCCTACTTATTATAATTACATCCTCCTCTCTGCAATTATGTTCTGTAAGACAGAAGGCAACCTCAATCCTGAAAGAATTTTAGACTGATTTGTAAAAACAGTCTTTTAAACTGTGTTTGATTAAATCAAAACTTAAAACTGAAGATTGGAATTTCTACTTTCCAAGGCAAGTAGTTGAATTAAATAGGAACTAAAGACCAGATTTGGATGCTTTCACATAAAATACATTTTTATTTCACAGAATCAGGGGATTTATCTCATTAGGACCAGTAGTGTAGCATTCAAAGCACGTAACTGTGCTACGATAGATGTTGTGTTCTTAGAGGGTAAAATTTTTGAGATCATAAACTCAGTTAATACTCTTGTAAAAATCCCGAGTTCTCTAAAGATTACATTGGACTTCATTGTAAAAAACACACACTGTGTGTACCGGTGAAAAAGTAAAGTAAGCTTATTTATGTACAGTGATTTTCTTCTCTTGATTATAAGTCTTCTAGTAAGTATCATGCCAGAAGTTGGATTTAGCAAATACCTAACTATGGCCTTTACCAATTTGGTATATAAGCAAAAGTTGTGGGTTTGTGTGTGGGTTTTTGTTTTGTTTTTTTTTTTCTTTTTTTTTAAAGCTGTGAGTCAAGTAGGAACATAATTAATAGTTAAACTGATGTTTAGGTACATTTAAACAACTCACACTCAACATTTCTTTAAACCTGTAGATTAACTTCTTGAAGACTGAGATGGAACGGAAGAGCAAAATGATCCGTGATCTCCAAAATGAGGTAAGAAGAATATTTGATTCTCATCTCCATGCAGAGTTTACACTGAAAGAGATTATGGTTTGGCTTCACATTTAAAACTTTAGTGGAAGAGCAATGGTTAAACTAGGGATGTTGGTTTAGACGGAAAGTGGAACACATTAAGCTAACCAAAGAAATTTCCAGTTCCCCGAGGCTGTCAGAGATGTGTGTTCTAGGCTAGCTCACCTGCTTCTCCTTCCTCCTCCATATATCCAAATTACACAGGCTTTAACTGTCATTGAAATGTTGCTGGAATTATTCAAAAATATCCATTTGATTTGTATTATTCATCTCTCCTATGTCATTAAAAAAGGAAGGGGAAAAAGAAAGTTTTACTGAGGAGAAGAAAAAGGTCACATTTTTCTCTAGGGAAATAGTGAATTAATGTCTGGATGCTCTAAATGGAACTACAGAACCTTCCAGAACTTCCTACAAATGTTTCAAACCTCATATGGGAATCAAAGGATTAAATATTTCAGAAGGAATATCATAACAAAGACGTAACTATGGGAAAGAGGCTTCACATCATATGCA